>VWYP01033145.1:75222-224200 GCA_013400435.1 Pycnonotus jocosus | reverse complement strand
CCCTGCCCGTGCCCTGCCCCGCTCTGGGATCCCTGTCCCCGCATCCCTGCCCGTGCCCTGCCCCGCTCTGGGATCCCTGTCCCCGCATCCCTGCCCGTGCCCTGCTCCGCTCTGGGATCTCTGTGCCCGCAGCCCTGCCCGTGCCCTGCTCCGCTCTGGGATCTCTGTGCCCGCAGCCCTGCCCGTGCCCTGCTCCGCTCTGGGATCCCTGTGCCCTCAGCCCTGCCTGTGCCCTGCCCCGCTCTGGGATCCCTGTGCCCTCAGCCCTGCCCGTGCCCTGCCCCGCTCTGGGATCCCTGTGCCCTCAGCCTTGCCCGTGCCCTGCTCCGCGCTGGTCAGCGCCGTGCTCAGCGCAGCTGAGCCGCGTTCGCCGGGTGCCATCCCAGGGCGATCGATGTTCATAAGCACTGGGAGCAACGCGGGCCGTTATCAGAGAGGAGAGGGGCAAGCGCGGTCATGGCACACGGCAGAGGTCGTTTCTAGGAGAATGGTGCATTTTCACTACTGCAGGTATTCACCATTTAAGGCTGGTACAGTGATGCTGGTTCTTGAGCACGTGAGGTCTACAGATCCTCTGCAGCCTTTCCCTGCGTGCTGGATGCCCGTGGGATCCCTTCCTGCCCGTCTGCCCCGAGGGATGCACCAGGAGCAGCTCTGCAGGGCCAGCGGTGCGGTAAAACACCGTCCCCAGGCACCTTCTGCCGGCCTGCCTGGCTGCTGCTGCTTTCAACCCAAGAGGAAGTTCCACGCTGACCACATTTAGGAAGCTTTTGGGTTCTCACAGGAATCGGATCCAGTGTTGAGGCTGAGCTGCCAGTCTGTGCAGCCAGCGCTGGGCTCAGGCTGCTGGCCTCCTGCGTGACCTTGGTTCAAACTCTTGGTTTTGCTATGGTGCTTTTACAATTTCTGCTTCACTGGAAAATATTAGTACTTCCTGGCATAACAGCTCTCTGCATGTTGCCAGACTGTTCATGTTGCTGTAATGAAACTAATTATAACCATCTCATAGTTCAGGTCCCACTGTGACGTCTCTGCTTCCACAAAGATACCATCAACATTCACAAAACTTAATTATTATAAAATTATTATTTGTGTTTTGCAACTGCAGGTGCTTAAGGGGTAGTCATAATGATATATTTGGGCTAACTGAAGCCTGCCTATAATGGAAGCTTGATGAGTGTAGGATTTCCCTTCACTGGTTTCCAGGATTTCCCTGTGGTTGCCAGTCCTTGAAGCCAGCATTATCCTCTGAAAAAACTAAGAACTGTGAATGAATTGGATCAGCACAGTCGTCACAGAAAGTAAGGCTGGGGGGAACTCCAGAGGAGAAAGCTCAATTCTACCTCTACCAGTCTTTGCAGATGATTTTACAAAGTAAAATTTAAAAGCCCATGACTTCCCTAGCTGATCCATTCCAGGATTTCTCTGTTTATGTCTTGAAAGGATTTTTTTCTGTATCTGAGAAGAATCTCTGTCATTACAGATGATATCCATCATCAGTGGATTCAAGAACTGGTCTCTTTCCTCTCTTCAGCTAGTTTTTGCACACTTGTGTAGTGTTATGTTTCTCCTATGCTTTCGCCAGACTAATGTTTTTAGATTTTCCCTCCCAGGTGATAGTTTCTACATATCTGAGCATGCTTAAAGATTTCCTCTGGCTTTTCTCCAATAAATCCACATCTTTCTTGAGGTACCCAAATGGGAAATACTATGGCTAAGAGGCCTGACCAATCCAACTGAGTGGGTAGGAAGGATTAATTTGTGCCTGACAAATTATATTATTATACACCTATATAATATTGTCGGCGGTTTTTTTTGGTTTTTTTTTAACCACTAGCCTGATCCTGTGACGCACACTGTGGCTTTGCAGACACGGTGCTTTTCATATGTAGATTAGTGTTTCTGGTGACTTGTATGTTTATTAAAAACAATATTGATAAACGTTCTACTCTTCTAAGGCTGATTAGCTATAGCACCATTTGAAAGGCTTAACCTCACAAGAACCAAAATACAAGCACAGTGCAAAAAAGCCCTTCAATGTTCAGAACATGCTGAGATAGTGTGATCATATTTAATTCTTTGGCTGAATTGGGGTCAACATCTCTTTTGAATAATAATTCCTTTTTTGTCTGTGAATCTATGGTAAATTGAATCTTGATCGATGCACCACTAACATAGAACACCACCAAGCTTCTGCAAAGCTGATATGTGGAGTCTTTCACCAAAAGATTATATATTATATTTATATGGTGCTAGAGATGGACATCAAGGGAATAAGTAGCATTAGCTTGCTACTCATTATTTTCTTGGTTAAAACCACAGCTTTAGTTTTGCAGGTCACTAGGGCAGCGTATGTTTTTCCTGAAGAGCTTACCCTATACCTTGATTCTGCCTAGAAGCTGTAGAAAAGTGGCTCTGGAGCAGGTGTAGCTTCTGTATACAACCCAAATGAATCATACTAGTGATACATGAAAATCCAGTACACGTTTCCTTAGCGTAAGACAGGAATTTTTCTCATAAACAGACACAGCTTTTTTTAAAGTGTATGCAGCTTTATAGTGTTTAATATAAATTGTATATGTATTGTCTAAAATGGACTAAAATATCTGCCTTATTTTAACTGCCTTTGAGTCAGCTCTCTTCCTCACTTTTGTAAAAATATACTAAAACTTATTTTCTTATAATAAAATATGTGGTAGGCAAAAGCATATACTGCAGAATATGAAATATTTGCAAACTTTTTTTTTAGCTCTTCTGTCACTAATTCCTAATCTGAACCAGAGGCTAAAAGAATGTGCCCTTTTTAGCATTTGTCTGTTTAATTCTTTTGATCAGGGCTGTTGTTTTACCTTTATAAAAACATGTGTACAAAGACATTTTTGATATTGAAAACCTGCTCGTGTTTGACCTGCTCCCTGCTGTTGTCTGACAAAAATCTGCCATCTCCTGGCCTGGCTGTGTAACACTGCTGCACACAGCTGGGGAGCATCTGTTCACTGCTTGTAAGAAAAACAACTCCTCTCAAGGACTAAAAAACTTTTTCATGCAAAGTGCCATTCTGATTTTCTGGTTCTTTCTGTGGTACTAAATATAAACTACTTGAGAGAAATATGTGTAAGGACAGCAGTAGATGGTCATGTGCTTCTGTTCTCAATTCAACAAGTTCCTCCTTGCTTTCTTGCTTTCTTGCTTTCTTGCTTTCTTGCTTTCTTTCTTGTTTTCTGTCTTTCTGGGTTGCTTTCTGGCTTTCTTTCTCTCTTGCTTGCTTACTTTCTTGTTTGCTTGCTTGCTGTCTAGGCCATGGTCCCCTACTGCCAGCTTAGTTTGTGCCTCCCTCCTGGAAGAATGCTAACACCTTCCAGAGTGCTCTCTGGGCCCAGCTGACAGCATGCTCTCTCCAGCGATCAGGGCAGCCAGAAAGTGTAATACAAGTCACATGAAGTTTGTCTTTCCCCTCCTGGGACAGTCTTCCACCATTATCCTGGTAAGCTGGCTTGTATGTGTGCAAGCATCCAAGCAGGTACACATGGGGCCATCGTGTATACACAAACCCAGACCCACCTTTTCTTTTCTTCTAAGACAAGTGCTGAGATAGATGTATATTGGAGTTTTCATTTAATGGTAAATAGAAGTGAAATACCACTAAAGCTAATCTTTCTCTTGGGTATTCCTAGATGTTTTCTCTTACAGACATTTGTTCCTCTGCCTCTCTCTCTTCTTCCCTAAATTTTAGACTTTCTGCGTTTGTGTTATATTCCTTACATTGATGCACATAAGGTTCACAGTGTTCGCTTGATAAGTTTACAAATGCTTCATTCAATGAGAGTTTTTGCTAGGTATTTTTGTCAGAGAGAAATTGCTGTCCCCATATCCCCAGACATGCCAGCCCTTAAGTGCAGGTAAAAAATTCCTAGCATGCTGCACCAAAGAAGGAAACTTCATGCTGAACGTTCCCTGAAGCTTCTTTTGCTTAATTACCTTCTCTTTGCAATGCTTGATGGACATAAGGCAAATAAGTCAGAGGCAAGAACTTAATCACTTCATTTAGCAAATCATACCTGATAATGGCCTCTGCAAAGGGAGACACTTCAGTAAATGCTTAGCTTGTCTGGCGTTAATCTCAGTGGAGTAAGTAGGACTTGGTTGACTTTTAGTCCTAGACAGGCAGATAGATTGCTGAGCCAGCTCTGATAACAATTTAGGAAAAAATAGCATTGATTCTTGCTGATGCTGAGTAAAAATAGAGATGGTATTATCTCAAGGAGTCCCTTGGGTAGGTCCCCTTGGAGATTCCTCCTTCCTCACCTGAGCTGGCTGCAGAACTAGATAACTTGACAAGAATTTCTCTTCTGCTCCTCTGGGTAAGGAAAGCTCTCGACTGATGATGGGGCATCTCCAACTCCCAGTGCTCTCAAATTGGCACCTTCCCTGATTATTGAACTCACCTGAAAACAAAAGAAAAAAGTAGATTTACAAGAAAAAGAGAGACTCCAGTGATTTGTGTGAGAATCAGATATAAAATTACCAGTTGGAGTTTTTTTCCTTTGAACTGAACCCAGGAGCCTCAGTAAAGTTTACCCTATTTAAAGCATTAATTAGGGAGCTGACTGTACATAAAGATAAAACAGAACTCTTAAAAAAGTCTCCAGGGACTCCAAAAAACCCAGGTTTGTATATACGAGGCAAAAGAATTTTAATTAGCAGCAACCGAATTGAAGTGAACTGATATGAGCAACAAAAAGAGAATTTATCCCACAATGTATTCAGAGAACATAATTGAATGTTCATTAGCTAAGAGTTATATACTGACTGTTAATGAGCAGAAATGAATATGTATTATTTCTTATTAAGCCAGAAATGTATGGAACTAATTGCATTTAAATATAGTAGCTATAAAGCTGTTTATTAACAGTCACTACTAAGAAGAGGAAAGACATAGGTGAATTAATATTCTTTACTGCAGTATCGTTTTGAATATTTATTATGCTAAGTGGTATTAATACATAGTTTTTCAGGGGAATGGTTATTATGTTGTGCTAGTAGGGTTTGGTGATGCCTTCATTTTGATAGGATTTATGCTTTATTTATTTTAAATTAGGGAAGGCAGCACAAACAAACAGAAGCTCTCGGATTCCTCTAAGGCAGTGTTATTGCTTCTCAGGACGAGGGTCCTCTGTTACTTGTGATCAAATGACACTTGGCTTCTTGATATCATACCTCGATAATAATCTCAGGAGAGAGTTTTGGTAAGGTTTCTTTGTTGCAGATGTACAGGAGAGAGCCATCTTGTGAGCAGGTGTGGTGACAGAAGACCAGAATGAATTCGTGTTTACACACAGGGTGTGCTGTGTATGCACCTAGGAAGGGCCCATACCTGCCCAGGAAAGCCTGTGGTGACATCCTAGACTGAGCCTGAGAGGAAACTGGTAGGGCATGGTGGGCACTCTGTCTGATGAGGGGCATAGGGAAGTGTGTGGGAGTGAGCAGTTTCAGAGTTGTTTAGGCTGGAAGGGCTCCCTTTGGAGCACTGAATTAGTGAGGGGTGCATGAAGAAGGGAAGGGTGGAAGGTAGGGGTGATGTAGCTGCCCATCCTTAGGACAAGGCGTGAAATGGAAACCCTGGTGTCCAATGGCTCCTCGGCCTTGGAGTTTTGTCAAATGAGGAGTGGTGACTTTGCCTGAACATTTTATGGCTTTTGCCTTGATTTCAGTGATCTCTTGGTAAAGGAGAGGGACAGTAGACAGAGATGGAGAAAGAAAGGAGCAGTGACACCCTGAGTGGGTGCAGAGCAGCAGGGGAGAAAGGAGTGCCACAAAGAGGAAGTTCCATAAAAATAAGTAGAAGTGTGATGGCTTCTGCTCCTGTCCTGCAAACTTCACTGGCATCTGCAAACAAATTTGCATTTACACCCATGACTATTCTTTGCAGTTAACAGGTCACATCTTCTGAATGGCAAAAATAGATGTTTTCATCCTCCTGCTCCATTTGCAATTGAAGGATGCTTTGGGGCTGCAGTTAAGGAAGGTTTACACCTTTAAGCTAGTCTGTGCATTTGACATCAGTGCTTTACGCAGTGATTTTGTGGAGTTTAGATTACTGTCTTCTTGTTTACATAGAAAAATATCTTGCTTGTTCTGGTTTGAATAGAATTATTTTTAATTTTGCAATTTATCCTTTTCTGGTAAAATTATTAGAGATTATTACAGTAACTAGCAGTCCTACTGTTTTAGTAATCCGAATTTATGTTTATTAATTGTACAGATGTGTTTTTACTACAGGATTCTTTAGTAGCAGCAACAACTGCATGTTCATTTTCAGGAAGATTGTAACTTTTCCCCTATTCACAAGAGGGCGATAAATCCCCAGTCATTTTTATGCAGCCTCTAGTAAGTGTTCAGTTCCTCACTGCAAGATGTCATGAAGACCAGCTTGCTGTCAGAAAACTGATATATATGTATATGATCTGTATGAAATATTGTGATGCCTTTTGTTTTGGTTTATGGGGAGTTTAAGTTATGCTCTGTTTATTTCATCCCACTGCAGATCCTACTATGAGTAGAAATTAGATGTGGAAAAGTTATTTATAATATCCCCCTACCACATACTGCAAATGTTTTCTTCACGGTACACATAGAGATATTAAATTCAGATGAATGTCAGGCACATAATAAAAAAGTGATTTTGAACACAGCATTCGGGAGAATTTCCCACAGCCTAAATGTTATGTATGTTTATTTCATCCTCATATTGAAACTTTCTTTGGTAATCAGAACCTTCCCTTTAGCAGCGTTAATATGTGTCTTGAATTAAAGAATCTTTTGTTTTGAACCTTCCCTTTAAATAAAATGTTATTTCATCTAAAACCAAGCCTTTTTGTGGTGATAATATCAGTCTGGACAGCTGCCATAAGAACTGCAATTTCTCTATTTTTGTTAACATTTTTGTAATTTATTGACATGCTATTATATTTCCAATATTTATATTTATTCACATTCACTATCTCTTTTCAATAGTTTCTGTTTCACATTGTATAATAATGATTTCCAAAGTCTTACATGGAATAAGGAAAAGAAAGAACTGGTTCAGTGTACTAAATTTTATGTCTCTGTTGATGTTATCTGAGTTCATTCCAGCTCCTGTATTTGAAGGAATTGGATTTCTTCCAGCTCTAAAACTCCAAGATCCAGCCCATGCAGTTTTTAAGCTGTCAGTATTAGAACAAATTATTGATAATTTACAGTGAAGTATGGCCTCTGAAGAATGTTTTCACTTTGTATCTTAATCTGAAAAATAAATGCTGAAAATCTCTAGCAATGCACTGAGGCATTTGCTCAGTGTGTTAGTACAGTGTCCAACTGAGTTTAAGGGCTTCAGCTGATGTGACTTCCTTAAATAATTAGACAAGACCATGACTCTTGAGGTTCCTTCTGCAGTCTCAGTGGAGTTCTGGGGCTGCCAGATAGCTGAGACAAAACCACCTTTACAGTGTCTTTCGACAGCTTCAGCTGTGTTTGGTTGCAGAGACTCAGCCTTGCCTGGTCCCTTGCGCAGTTGTTGGTTACCTCAGGCCTGCAGGATGAGGGAGATGTTAGAAATCAAGGCTACCAATAGCTTATTTATTTTGATATTATCTTGTCTGTAACAACCTTCACAATTCACCTCCACTCCTCCTCCAGTGGTGCCTGCAGGGGCTGCACCAGCGCAAGGGCTGAGCTGTGCTCTGGCAGCTGTGATGCAAACAGGAGCAGGGTTGGGCAACAGGCAACTTCTCTCTGGGGAGAGATGTGGATTGGAGCTTTGGGGAGAAAAATGTACCCTGTTTAAGGGAAATTAGAGTCTGCCCCGTGACTTTCCTGATCATCAGATGAAGTCTATGGCCTCTTCACTGTTTTTTGTCAGCTCCAAAACTGGAGTGTTTCAATGGTTGTCTTACAATCAGTAGTTCCCAGGTTGGGAGCCCCATTGTAAACACAAGTTCCTACAGAGATTCTCTCAGTACAGTCAGGCATTTTGGCTATTTTAGTAAAGACCAACATTATATAACAAAGCCGTGTGACTGTGTCTGTTGGTTTACTGTCAGCTTTCCTCTGGACAGCAGCAGAGTCCTGTGTGCTTCATTAATGTCTCCTGACTGCCTTGGCAGATGCAGCCCCAGCTCTGCTCTGTGTGTGAGGGTATGAAAGGCTTAATAGGCACATTCAATTGTAAATATGATCTGCCTCACAGTAATGTATAACTTGTGTGTTTCCAGCTAAGGAAAACAAACTCTACTTACCACAAAAATGCACCCTCCAGAACTCCATCCATATGTCAGAAAGATACTTAAGTCGGATTTTTGTCACATTATTTAGAGTTTTAAGTACACCACCGTAGTAGGAGAGTAAGTATGCAGATGGGTCAATTCTTTTTATATAATTTCAAGAAGTAAAGAGGAGTTGAGAGTGAACAAGCAAGAGTAAATGAGGCATTTCCAACCAACCCACTAACTGAGGTAACTAACCATCAGCTGAGGTATCTGATGAGAGCAAGAACTTGCTAACTAGAATTAAGGAGGGAGTGGAAGGCATTCAATAATTCTTTTTTATCTAGCAACTGGAGGAAGATTTCTCCAGCCTATTTCTTCTGTAGTGTTAACATGTATCTGCTTTGCTCAAACCAGTTTCTGCTTTTTTAAGTGCTAATACTGAAGCCATTCTAATGCTATTAAAATGACAGGTGAGGCTGCAAGATTGTAAGGAGAGCAGTAAAATTCAGGTGTGTGAGCTCAGTTAATGCTAATATAATCTTCCCTGAACCACACTGCATTTTCAAATACTAAAGGTGAGGATATTGGGTAATTTAAAGCAAGACTAAGTATTCCTGCTGTTTAGCAGTTGGGACCCTTGAAGAACACAGCAGTGTCTCTTCTGCACAGGTACTTATCTATAAGGTTGATCTGACACAGGGACCAGCCTAGAAATTTGCTGTGAAGCCTAAAGCAGAGATCTTTTATAAGTTTTGGAATACAGGTTAAAAGAAATATTTTTCTAGAGGAAAAAGCAGGAAGAGTGGAAACAATGAGTCTTGCAAAAAAGGGAGTGAATGCTAGGAAACAGGCTTGCTATAACTTGGCAGTTTTCAGAGATGTGCTGCTACTTGTGCCTGAAGAATAAACATGCTGCTTTTCTGCTGACTGTAGCCAAAGTTTGTGGCCAGCAAAAAGGCAGGGGAAGCTCTGAGGAAGTGTATGCATGTAACAGGGACATTTCAGATGCTGATTACAGGTGCTTTGCCCAAGCTTTTCATTCTGTATTTCAAAGGTTTGAGTCTGGAAATGTGCTGTGGGATTAAAAACACTGCCCAAGCTCTACCCAGCTGGCTTGGAGAAGCTTTTGGACACTAATATGTGAGACAGGTTCAACAAACTGAGATTGGGCCTTGAACAGAAAAATAACCGTTTTTTCTTCTGTGGAATCAGATCACAGATTTGGATGTTAACAAAGGATTATGAAGCTGTAGCTCAGTTCTCATAAAGAGAAATGGTGATTAGTTACAGAGACTTGTGATCTTTCTTTCCAGCAGCAGAGGGCCATGGACCTAAAGGGGCTGGGTGTTGGAATTTCACCCATACTTCACTGGGCAAATGACAGTAACTCTGTGCTGGTTTTCCAGTCTGTAGTATGAAGTGGTTATTTTACTGGAGGGATTGAAAAGCATAATCAGTTGTAAAATGTATTGAAACAGAAAGTGCTGTCTCAGTGCAAAGTGGTTTTATCTACTGCTGCACACCCAAAGGATTTACTTTTGAGGTGGAGACACATTTCTTAATGCCTGTGATGTGTGCCGAGACAATTGAAAATAATAAAGCCTTGGGGTAGTGGTGTTGGAACCTTGTTCTTATTGAGGTCACTGGCAATTCCTTCACTGATTTCAGCAGGAAGAGGATCAGGCAGCCTTATCAAGAGGCCTTGGGTAAACACAAGACTTTCCAAGACTAAGGATCTGGGGGTTTTGGAAGGCTAAACTGTGCAGAGCCAGTCCTTGCCTTGGTAGGCAGTGTAGTGTTACTAGTGTAGACACTTTATATCAACTAATTACTCAGGATCTTACTAACTTGAAATTTTAAGGAAACTGCTAGCTTCATTACTGCAAACAAAACATGCAGAGGGAAGAATGTTTGTATACCCTAAGCATTTAGGCAGAAAGTGAATATAAAATGTGTTAATTGAGCAGAGGACAGTAATTCAAAAGGATGTGTGTCATTAAAATGGATCATACGATCCATGAAAGAACTTAGAAGTAAACACAGTGCACCACTGTTGTGGAAACTGAAAAGTGACAAAGATGGGGAGAAACCAACAGAAAAAGAAGTAGAAAAATCTCCACAAACACAAACTAAAAAAGACCTTGTGGAGATTTACCCTGATGTAAATCAAGTTGAAAATGTATTGATATTTGGGAGATGCCTCTGACAGTTATGAACTTAAACAAGAAGGATGGATATTTCTCTGAAGAATTTCAGAGTGTATAGATCTGCAAACAATTTATATATGAAAGCAGTCACCAAATGGACTGGAGAGGCAGAGCAACAAATCATTTCCAGAAACTGCCATCATCAGAATTTATAAGTAGTGGTAATCTCAGTGTTGTTACAAAAGTGAATATTAATGTCTATATTTTAAATAAAATCTGATTTTGATTTTGTTATGGGGCCTTAGAACTCCTTGGAAATGGTCTTGGAAAATTGTGCTGTAGACATGTCAGCTGGAGTCTTTTGACATATAAATAACAGAAATCTGGAAAGTTTTCTAAACTACCTGTTCTGTCTTGTTATATCACAGTGCAGTGTTTCATCTGACCATTGAAGATTTGTCTAGTAAGCAGAGTTAGCAGACTGACGCACAGGTGGCTTTCTTATTAAAAAATAGATTATCCCTTATTTATTTCTAATGGTTTTTTTAAGAATTTATGCTCCCAGATGATTTTATGCTTTTGCATTCATTTCTTGTTTTGGAAAGGAAGATCTTTTAATAATGTTTAGCATCAACCTCTCCCCCCTGTGCAATTTGCTGCTCTAGTAAAAGTGCTGTTCCCCTGCAAAAGCTTATAACGTGCTATATGAAATGTCAGGAATGATAAAGCAAACTCAAGAACCTCTGAAAGAAAATGTACTGCCATGAATATCTGAAATCTACTGAACCACTGCTTTATTATACTTAAATTTCAATAAACACTTTTCTTAAGAGCTTCTGCTTCAGTAGGCATAGAAATGTGTTTTCTATGTAAATAGCAGTGTTTGCCTTTGCTTTAAAAATTGTATTCCACTGCCATAGTAAATCCTACAAGGAAACTAAGACACAGCTTAGGCCATGAGATATGGAATAAAATCTCTGAAAACTTTTTCTTTGCTTGTTGGGTTGCTAGTTGTGGCCATAGGGCACGAATGCCTTAGAGAACTGATTTTCACAATGTTTTCATGTATGTTCAAGTTTTGAAAATAAGGGAGAAGGGAGGAAGCCAAAACCATTAAAGGGTGCTAATAAGCTCATTTTGCCTATTCATTTTTTATGCCTTGCCCCAGATTCTATAGCTTCACTCTCAAACAAGATGGTATGGCACAGGATTTATTTCTGAGCACTTATCACTCCTTAGTAGAAAGCATTTACATTTTCCATAAGAATGCTTTCAATTCATATCTTCCTTGGTAGCATTTTTATCTACCTACTTTACCCTGAGGTGTCACTTAGAATGCTGCTCAGAGGTAGGAGGGTAGATTGTAACAGGACTAGTCTGTGACTCCAGCCTATGCAGAAATATCCCTTGAATATTTTCAGAATGAAAGGCAGTCTCTTCAGTTTTATATTCTGCTTATGCTTTTCTACTGCTCTTATCCACATATGTTTGGAGAGCTTTTGTGTAGTCTTTCAAGCAAGACAACTGTTACCTGTCGTGCAGAGCTTTCTCTTTCTTTCTTCCTTTTTCCCAAAGAAGATCACTGTAAGGGACTTGTACAATAACAGTAATGCTACCTGTGTTACATTGAGTGATGTGGTGATTGTTTAGTTTTGCATGGACTAGCAGAAGGCTGGGGTTGCAGTGTTCTTAAATCTGCTCATGGTTTATTTGTTGAGGTTGGATTGGTTCACAAGCTGGTTTAGATCTGTTTCTCTGCAGCTAAAACTGGCAATTCCAATGCTTATTCATGAAAGCAAAGTTGCTTGCTTTAACACAGACCTAGGGCAAATCTCCTATGGAGATAATGTCATGGAAGAAAGTAGTTTAATGATGAAAGAGTGGAAACATTGGAGAGTTCTTTGGTTTTTTGAGATTTCATCTTTCTGTTCTCTGTCCCAAAGTAAATGTTCTGTCTTTGCACAAGCTGAATTGGATATTAAGACCTCTGAATATCCTTGGATAGCTTAAAACAAACAGGCTACGTCATAGCCTGGTTGAGCACAAAGTTTGTGGCTCAGTTTAAAAGTACCTGAGGGGAGAATAAACATGTTTAAGAACTTTGACATAAAAGGCCAGGGGTTTTAGCATGCACAGTTGTGCATGGAGCTTGTTGTGCTTCATTAAAGCAGTGTAAAGGATGTCCTGTGACATGGTGGTCTAATCCAATGCCACTGGGCAAAGCTTGGTACAGCAAGTGCTAAAGTGTTACTGGAATAAAGAAAAAGCTGATTGCTAAAGTTGCACAGTGGGTTGATTGACTTACCCATTTGAGAATGTCTTATGTAATAGGGTAGAGCATACTGCCACAGATGCACAACACCTATTGTGTTTTCTGTGCAGAAGTCCAATAAATAATTGTGTAATTTCTATCAATAATGCTGTGTTCTGAATACTCTGATCTTGTCTTTCTGAAAGGGAGGCTCTGTTCTGTTGTTCCTACACCTCCTCCAAAGGCAGTCAGGACCACAGTGAGATTCTTTGGTGCTGCTGGCTTTTGGGCTGGCACTAGGAGTGAACCACTAGCAGCCCGTAATTACAGCAAAATTAGGAAGCTCCATAATTATGAGTACAGTGCTTTCTTCTACTCTGCCTTGCCTGTTGTTGGCCCTACAAACCTTGCAAGGTGGAGGGTTTAGAAGATACCTGTGTTTGCTCTGCAGTTCTTCAGGGAAGGTGACATTCTGGATCTGGTGCCTCTTCCTGTGCCAGCTCTGACTCTCCAGCTCCACAACAAACTCCTCAGCTTACAGAAGTGTCCCATGGGTTCATTAGTTCATGTTTATAATGTGTCTTGTTATAGAAAGTGTTGGTATTTTTACTTAAAACTTTTGAACATCCTCTTGGTTAAGAGATAGAAGACTTTTAATTACAAAAAAATCTGTATCCTGAGAATGACAATCCCATTGTCTTGAATTCCAGTGACTTTTTCTTCATGGCTTCCTGTTACCATTCAGTTGACCTTTAAGAACATATAATTTTTAAATTGTTCTTTAACTTTAGAACGGAAGTTGCCTGACATTAAAATATTTAGATTTATTCTGATTTTATTTTTAATTGCATACAGTGCTGCTTTGATTGAAAAGATTTAGACTGAGAAAACCTATGCCAATATGCTGTATCTGTATTTTTGCTCAGCTCTTCAGGAAATTCCTTGTCTGTCTCTGTTGCTTGGCTATAATGCACTTAATGAAAACGGTTTTTGTTGTTTTTTAGAGTAAATGTGGTATAAAAACTTTGGAAAGAAAACACTGCTGCCTTCACAAATAATTCTAAGAAAAAGGAAGTAGAGATGAACTTGTATGTATTATTTCTCATTCATTGTGGTGCTTTGTGTCAGAAGCCTGGGGCAGGTTGGATGTAGTTTTTGCTGTGGGTAAATGATGTACCTGGTGAAATGAACCTCTGTTACTATGGAGTAATGGACAATCTATCTGTTTTAAAGTTCTGCGTTCCACTATCTGTTGATCACGTGCAACACTGCAAGCTGACAAAAACAAGAACTTTTTCCTTCTTCCTGTAATGAGGAATAATTTCATTGGCTCTGAGTCTTGCTGGAACTTAACAAGTCCAGACCACATACGTGTCCTGGAAAGATGGACAGAGTAATATCATGGAAACACTTAAACGAATAGTTGTTTTATTTAATTTATTCTAATTTAACTTCTGAAAATACAAATTTAACCTTCTTAAATACTTTGTTTCTAGGAAGACCAAGTAATTCTAGCTTCTGCTTAGGGCACCAGGGTTAGCCTGAGTTAGTGAATATTATAAAACAAAGTTTCCATCAATTTACTAACCTGAAGCATGTTTTCAAAAACACATCTGCAGTCAATAATTTTGAAGAGTAAGAAGTGCTATGGACAAATTTGTTGAAAGCATATTCTATACTGGATATGAAGTTCTTGTGCACGTGGATAAACAGCACAGTTCCTGGGCTCTGGAGGTCTGTTACAGGGCTTTGGAGAGACACTCAGCTAGCAGGGTTTGTATGTTTGCACATAGTTCGTAAACAGCATGATTTGGAACCCAGTCATGTCCTGTGGTTTCCTCATATCCTTCATGTTGGATGAAAAATAAGCTGTCATTCATGGCATTGTGGAAACTGAACTACTTAAGAAGACAGTCATTGAATTTTACGTGGTAAATTTTATGTTGTTTATAGCCCTTAAATCAAGGATAAAAGTGACTGATCAATGTAGTAATCAGTGGTTGAATTTGAGGGGACATTTAAGGAGATCTGGTTAAATTATCACAATGTTCCTTCAAAACTAAAAGCTACAAAAGCACTACTGAGCACATGCACTATCAGAATTTTATGTACCACATTTCTGTTGAAATGAGTACTGTTTTAAAGCACTCTGAGAGGGGAGGAGGGGCCTTCACTTTAACCCTCTCTTCCCCAAACTCAGCATGAACGCTGAGCTGCTTTAAAGTACCTTGCAAATAGGAAGAAAAGAACATTTCTCCTGTATCCACAATGCAATGCTGTTGTGTTTAACTCCAGGTCAAGGTGTTTTTTTTAAATAATGGTAATAATATCATCTTGCATTTTGATAAAGTGAAAGTGTTTTTATGAATAGCCACCAGTACTGTGGTGATACAGATACAGATAAAACCTGTTCATGTTAATGGTACACACCCATCCCATCAGGGAAATGGAGAGGTCTTGCCAACATAGATTAGATTGTGATGGATATTAGACAGTAAGTGAGAATAGATTAATCTATATAAATGTGAAGTATTTAGTACTATTCTTCTGCTCCAGATAATGAAATACCATCGAGGCACAGTTAAATTTTTGTTTATTGACAGACATCTGCTGCAGTAAAGAACCTGCCAGGAGCATGGTCTATGCTTTGAATTGATTTTATATCCTGATAATTCTCCACAGTTGTGTGAAACATGCCCAGGTGCTGGAATGGAATTCAGTAGTCCTGTCTCTAATAATAATTTATCTGTTACCTTGCTTATGATTATTCCTCTTCTGGTGATTCCTCCCCTTCCCCCTCATAAATAACATCAGAAGGAAGACCTCTGCTTTGCCCCTCTAATGACAAGTCACTTTATCTCAGAGTTTTGAGCTGTTTGCATATTTATTTTATACTGTCAATACTTTGTTAATATTTCCATGATGCCTGAAGTTTTGGTATCTGCCTAAGAGCAGTAGCAGCTGTAACATCTCTCTGGTCATGAAGAATAATTTTTGGATTCAAAGTGTAGCTTTGTGTTGCTGAGGGATGTTCAGGTGGGATGGCCCAGGGGAGGTGAGGCCAGTGGTGGCTTCCCAAGGGTGAAACAGAGCCATTATCTCTGTGAAGATGAACTGCGTGGCTACGTAGCTACTTGTTTACCACTTCCCTTGCTCTTTTGCTATGGCCATTCTCGCATTTTGGGTTACCCTGGGTTACTGGCTGGTAGCTCTGTATTTGCACTGTTAATGTGAGAATGGGTGGCACTGCCCATCCTCCTTGGTTTCTCTCCCAAAGTTGTTTGTTTAGGGGTGTGAGTATGCAGCAGTCATCACTCCTAATTAGAAAGGTTTCTCACTCCATCTCCTGTGTTCTCAAGCACACCAAGATATTTCAGGCTATATTTTCACAGTGACACCATAGTTGTGCCATACCTTTTATCCATGGAGGCAAGGCCTGCATAATTTCCCATTTTCTGAGAGGGGAAGTTAACATACTAGTCACATGCCAAGATCTAAAAAGAATTACTTTTTAAAGAAAATTTTAGAGTTAAATAAACAGTTTCAGGTGTTGAATTATACCAGAGAATTGCACCAAGGTGACCTGTTAAAATTACACTCAGGTGGTATCAGTTTAAAGAACAAAGACTTTAACAAGTCTGGAAAAAATATAGATGATAAGTTGGAATACCCACAGTGTGTGGTGGAGATAGTGCTGAGATGTGGCCAGAGGTCTACTGGCAGCACACTGTGCTGCTATAAAGACAGTATGTGCTCCTCAGACTGGCAGGAATTGCTGTGGGGGACTTACCTCCTACAGTGAGGAAATGCCTTGAACCTGGCTCAGTCATTTCCCAGCCTGTCCTGGCTGAAGGCTTTGTGGCTTTGGATGACTCTCTTAATTTGGCTTGAAGGGACAGTGACTAAAATGAAGAGCCTGAGGGGCATGAGGAAGGAGACACAGACAAACTCAGGGAAAAGCTTCCCCTAAATGAGTACGGAGAGTACATGTGGCAGAGTGTATGTGGAGTTGTGGAACATGATGCAACTCTTCTCCCTCTCCTTTACAGAATTGCTTCTGTAAAAGAATTCTCACACTTATTCCCAACAAAATGTGCTTTCCTTTTGATGTTTAAACACTCTTTATCTTTTTAAATAGCTTGGTACTACCCCAAAATAACTGGTCCAAAGAGAGCAAAATCCTTCAAGCCTCCTGCTTGGCAGCCTCTTACAGTGCAGCGATGATTCCGAGGGCTTCCAGACTTGGGGAGCCTTGTGCCGGTGTCATTGGGTTCAGAGTTGCCTTGTGCTGGTGTCAGTGGGTTCAGAAGCCTTGTGCCAGTGTCAGTGGGTTTGGGAGCCTTGTGCCAGTGTCAGTGGGTGTTGGGGAGCCTGGTGCCGGTGTTGGTGGGCTCAGAGCCTGGTGCTGGTGTCAGTGGGCTTTGAGGAGCCTGGTGCCGGTGTCAGTGGGCTTGCAGCCTGGTGCCAGTGTCAGTGGGTTCAGGAGCCTGGTGCCACTGTCAGTGGGCTTTGAGAGCCTGGTGCCGGTGTCGGTGTGCTCGCAGCCTGGTGCCGGTGTCAGTGGGCTTGCAGCCTGGTGCCGGTGTCAGTGGGTTCGGGGTAGCCTTGTGCCGGTGTCAGTGGGTTCAGGAGCCTTGTGCCGGTGTCGGTGGGCTTTGGAGAGCCTGGTGCCAGTGACAGTGGGTTCAGGAGCCCTGTGCCGGTGCCGCTGGGCTCGGAGCCCTGTGCCGGTGCCGGCGCTCCGCGGTGTGGCCGCGCTGCCCGCAGGGGCCGCTCCGAGCCCGGGCAGCGCGGAAGGCGCCCACAGCCAGGACCTTCAAAATAGCTCCCCTTCCCCAGTGTGTCTGTGACAGCCCGTCTGCTCACTCTGGAAGGAAAATCAAACTGGAAGCAATGCTGTGTCAACTGCAATAACTCTCCCTCGGTTTGCTTTAAAGCCGTCAATAATTTTAAAGCCACTTCTTGGCTCTGCAGAGGCTTTTATCCCCTTGAACTCCTGGAATGGTTCTAGTTTACATCCACATATCATAAATGTCTTCTGAATTAGCCTGCTTTGGCATTGTATGTAGGGCTAGTGAGAATGCAGCTTATTCCAAAGTTAGGAAAAAGTAAGGCTCATGAAATTTAGTTGAATTATTTCCACCATAATTTTTGCAGAGACTCCTTTTGCCTTTTCACAGTGTGCCATGTGGTGTCTACAGCAGCCTAGCTCATGTCAGTTATTCAGATCATGTTCCATTATTTAAATATAATTCCTAAGGATTTTAGCATTGGTAAACCATCTTATATGGAAATACAATGCTATGCAGTGCTACACAGAAAGGCACCTAAATGTGAGAATGGTTGAAAGTCTTACAAATGAGGGGTTTAGAAGCCCCTTTGACAACATTAGAAACAACAGAAAAAGGATTTTCACTGTAGGTCCTCCTACTTCATTCTTTTGAGCTGCTGATAAATAGAATTGTGAGTGACCTTGAAAAGTACATTTTCTTAATGGAAAGAAATGAAAATGCTAGAATTTAATCAGCCTTCCATGTCTTCAGCTAGTGAGAAATGACTCTCTCTTTTGAGGCCTGGGTTCCTGCATTGACCACAGAGAGGAACCAGAGCACTTGTCTTCCTTTTGGCTGCAGGACTTTCCTCTCATAAAATCCTTTGTCTTGGTTTGCCTTATTCACTCCTCTGCTGCTGTCCTGGGGCACTGAACTCTGCTGTGGGGAGGTTCCACTCAGTCACATTCAGGGAGCTGGAAAGGAGAGCAGTGGAGGGTGGCCGTGGCCAGAATTGTTTAGGTGTAACCACAGTAGAAATAAAGTCTCCATGGCTGAAGTAACTGTATGATGTGACACTGTACGGGAGACCTGCGGTGGAATTTCCCAATTCCTTGGCTAGTGGTGATTAGAAACTTTGTGCTGGGTGTGCATCATTGCCTGGCACCCAACTGCAGAGTGTGGAGCTGCTTTCAGGCTTCAGCCCTTTTGGCAGCAGTACTGTGCTGTAAGAGGCATAGGCAAGGCAGGATATAGCTATGAAGCAGTCCAAGGTTCAAGCAGTGGGAAGAGACATGGAAAATAAGCCCATTTGGATAGCTTAATATTGTGAATTCCTGTCTTTTAGAAAGTGGAGACCACCTCCACATAATTCCAGAGACAGACTGCCAAACTCTAGGCTAATCTAAATTAAAACAATTATCCTCTTACAATTTTAGTTTATTTTGGCAATGCTAATGAATTCTTAACAGCAAAGCAAGTCAGTCATTTGGGAGTAATTCTGAGAAGTCCCAGAGGAAAGGATTGGGCAGTAAAAGACAGCTGAAAGTTCAACAGATTCTGTTTTGTCACCCTCTGGCTCATTGTGCAGAGCATCTACAACAGGGTATGCAAGGGAAATGCAGACCTGTAGTGTCATGAGGCCTTTTATTCTTGTATCCTTTTTCCAGGCTGGCTGGGTGGTTGTCTGGAAGATTCTGAGCATGAGTATGGTGAATCTAGCTCAAGCTGAATTTTAGAAGCATCCTGGGAGTTTGGGGATTTGCAAAATGAGGTGAAAGAATGATCCAGTGATGACATATGCAGCAGTGTGGATACAGCTTTCCCAGTGTTGGTCAGGCTGACCAACTTGTAAGTGCTGGTGTGGCCTCTCATGCAGCAATCACAGCTATGGAGAAAGTGTTTGAGCAATAAAACAAATGAACTACTGTTTATCTTGGATTTCTTGGCTGTTATCTCCAGTAGTGCTACCAGGGAAGAACACCCATGCAGGCTGAACCCTCGTACTTCATCTCACTGTGTTATTCTTTGCTCAGACTGTAATACATTTTCTGGAGAAGGGAAAAACTGGGGTTATGTGCTAAGCTGGTTTAGGTCAATTAGCCTTCACACAGTTGGACTAGATGATTGTCATGTGTCTCTTCAAACCAAATATTGTTTTCTGACATCTATATTAAATAAAATATTCTAATATAACCATGAGCTATTTCTTTGTGTGTGCATATGCATGTACAAATGCAGGTTATATTTAATATGTAATTTAGAAAAAGCTATTATATATACTTCTTAAGTTATATAAATTAATTTCATGGCCTAAGGCAGTTCAAGACTAGAAGAGACTATTTGTTCTCTTAATCCATTCCCTACTTGATCCAGGCCAGGAATCTGTTCTCTCAAAACCCACCAAAAATAATATATGTGATGAAGGATATTCTCTGAAAAGGCAAGGAGTCTGAAAACATAGTTGTTGGCTTGGTTGTTGTTTTGAGTTTTTTTCTGATTTTGTTTTTGTTCTTACTACAGTTTCCTACCTGGAAACACCTTATTACTTCTGATTGTTTTACATAACCAATCTGGAACAAGAGTTTCCCCTTCCATGTACCAATCTCTGTGATTCCACAGAGTCCAATGCCTGTTTCTTTGCTGATTTCAGCTCTCCCAAAAGCAGAAGTATGTTCATTCACTTAGTCTTTGCTGCTAAAAACATGCATGTCTGAGTTTGTAAATAGAAACAATTTGTCCAAAATAGACCCAAAGGGCCTACTTCCTCCTGATCTTAAGAACAGCACAGTTACAGTCAATTGCTAAAATTTATGGGTAATTGCTGCTTTGCAAAATCAAGATAGAGTAGCAGGAAGAAAATGTATTTTTTAGCAAATAAAAAGTATTAGTGAGACATAAACTGTTAAGCATGATTCACAGTTCAGGCTGCTCTGTCTATTGAGTGTTTAAGCTGTGGCATTTCATTATAGCCTTGGCTGCTTTTTATGTATTGTGATGGAGCAGTTGCTAAACCACTGCCCTTTGCCCTACTGGACTGGAGCTGCCCTGCTGGGGGCCTGCAGCCCATCCTGCTCACGACTGGGAAAAGATTTCCTTCAGCTCAAGGAGCAAGAGTGTCTGAACTCTCTCCATGTTGCAACAAGCTTTGGTGCAGCATGTGTGCAACTCTACCCTGACACCAAAAAATCCCGAGTGAACTCAACTTCAATTTAATAAAACTCTAGAAGTAGAACAAGTTAGATAAATGTTTGTGCTGGATTTTGTATGGCTTTGAGGTAAACACTTATGCTTTTCCCCTTTGTTTCTTTCTCTTTAAAGAGGGTAGGTAGGAACTTATGATTCTGTTCTGAAAATGTCTTGGGAGAAATGTGTCGAGGGCAGGAAAGGTAAGGACAATATCTTCCTTGACAAGGGCACAATCACACAGTGCACAAGAGAGGTGAAAAAAGAGGCTTGGGAAGGGTAATCCAGTTCAGCCAGGGATCTCGGGATCATCAAAAAAGTCCACAGTGTTGGGACAGACCTAAACAGGGAAGTGAGTGGGATGGATTTGCATGGGACATGGTTGGGTACAGGCTGAGCTGCAGTGCTTCTCAGATGAGAACTTTCCATCTCATGGTAACACATTACAGACAGGAAAGAAGAGGGAGGTTTTAGAAGTGGCTCTCAATAAGTGGAATTAGACCCAAAGAATCTTTCAGGCCACATTTTGTGACTTAGTGTTTCCCAGGTCAGATGTGAAAGGCTAATGAGAAGGTCAGTATACTCCTCCAGCTTGTCTGACATATGTAAGTGAAAACCTGGCAAATGTTACAGCTGATGACCAGAAACAGATGTGTTTATAAAGGACCCGTGTTAATCTTAAAGTCGCCAGCCTGAAACTGAACCCAAAGAAGTGTGCAACGGGTTAAGGATAGAAAATTTATTTCTGGTTTTCTGCCAGTGATTTAGTCATTGGAGAATGGGTTTACATAGGCAAGAACAAAAGGAGAGGCTGAGCAGAACTCCTTACACCCACCAGATGTGCAGAGTTTTGTAGGATTATGGTGCTATTACTACACAATGTAAGATGGTAGATTTTTCAGTGTTGCAAAACATGCGTAAGCTATAGACGAAAAGGAAACTATTTCGGTAATCAGTAGAAATGTGATTTAGCAAGTTCAGAGCTGGAAGGCCCCTTGCAAACATGGGCTACTATATCTATGTTTGAAACCCCTTCCATATTAAATACAGATGCTAGAGTAGGCACACTGGGGCAGTATTGTCATAAGAACATAAAAATCTTCAGGGGATGGTTACTGAGGATTCTTAAAACAGAGCTTAAAATATTGCAGTGCTCAAAAGGAATGTCTGGCAGCCATTAAAGCTAGAGAATATTTTCAGCACTAGTGCAGGAAGATGTTTATGATCAGGACAAATCATACATCCCTGAAATAGATCTTGTGGTTGGCAGGTGTTTGTAAAAACTGCAACACTAACATTTTGCAATTAGAGCTACTTTGTTTTGTGTTTTATTTTATTGTCTCTGGTACAAGGCTAATTATGAAAGTGATTAATGATTTCTAATGAGAATGAGTATTCTGAGGAGGAGATATTTTCTTTTGGCATTGTAAAAGTAGTGCTGGCTCATGCAGGTGAGGATTGTCTATAGTAATTGACAGCTTCTTAAAGTGGAGTTATGCCTGGATGGGTGCAATTAAAAGATGATTTGGCAAATGCAGACTTTTAGAAGAACTATCTTTTCAGAATATCAGAGTAAAAAAACTCTGGTTAGAACAGGAAAGCACTGAGTGTAAAAACCATGAAGTTGTAGAGGACATGAGAAGAAACCAATGGATCATGGGCTCAGGTTAGTGGTCAGTTCTGTGAATCATGTTCTTAAAGTGAGAGATGTTTTTAGAAGGACCTGGGTTGAGCCCTGTGATGCAGTCCATAGAGGATTTTGAAGTGTTTCATGTGCATGGAGCTGGATAAGATCCTTGGCCAGAGGGTGTCTGATCTCACAGTCAGGGTAAGGGTTTAGGTGTCTCTTTCTCAAGCTGACATCCCTATAGGATACATACACCCTCCCTTCCTGCCTGGGCTGTGGGGAGGTAACCTCTGATAGAATTGTGGATGACAGACAGAAGTGTAAACTATTCAGGGAGAGTAGCAGGCTTTGCACAGACATGGGCCCATATCATCTTTTTAATTAATTTGCTGCAGTTGCACCTTGGAACTAACAGAGAAAATAACCTGCATTTCTAAATAACCCCCCTATGAGTTTGTATACTGGGATAATGTTTTTGCTTTTGATGGGTAGTGCACTGAAACGTGCTACTGAATTTATAATTTCAAGTGATACAAGGGAACCTGGCCATGAGTAGTGTTGACAGTGTAATTTGATTTTATTGGTATTGTTGGCACGTCATGTGTGGGACATTCTTTTCTGGTTTATTTTTTAATGAGAAACATTCTATCAGATTGTGAAAAGAACATTTTCTGTTGCCAAATGCATAAGCAAAAAGCCTAATTGAACAACCCCCCCAATATTATAAAGAACAGAAAAATAAGGCACGTTAAACAATACTTGACTTTTATATATAACGCATTGTCTTCAAAAATCTGAGTCGTTTCCATCCATATAAACAAGTTATATAGTAGTAACAAAGTGCATGAAGCAAATTGCTAAATTTAACTAAGGTATTAAAATAAAAAGTACTTTAAAACAATACTTTAACACAGTTTTTTGCCATGATTCTATCATGCATCAACACAAAGCAGATCCTGAGGCAACCTGTGCCTTTGACAGTCTTTCTGTATTATTATGTAAATAAATGGAAGTAATGATCAAACTCGTAAGAGGGTGAAAAACATCAAGACAAACCATCCATTTATAAGAGTTGTATTTTAAAAAAATAAAAATCAAAGTGCACTGCTGGTACATCTCATTTGAGCCTATCTGGTATATGAATAACAGAGGGGCATGATCCAGTCTCCAAAGGTTCCAAGGCTTTGTTTAAGCACCATGGGAAAAAAGAATGATGGCTGTTCTGTTCATAGCACTACTATGACTAGCATGACAACGGAAAAATTGTACCAGAATATATACGTAAACATCTTTTGTATACTGAGGAGGCAAACACTCTTAAATTATCTGATGTGTACAGTACTGGTACTTTGTGTTTTGGTGCCAGTACCAGACTGGTCCAGTAATTAGCATTCAGATCTATTTCTAATTACAGATAAGGCATATAACAAAAAAGTAAATATTTGGTTATTGGTATCTCATATGGTTCAGCAACCCAACCAGTCAGAGCTTATCTTGCCGATTTTAACAATCTTCAAACTCTTGTCTTCCATTTGTAGATAGTACTGATCTTTGAAAAAGTAGGTATATCCTGTTAAAATAAATAAATAAACATGCTCAGATTATGGAGCACATAATTCTTCATCAAAGATTTTTTTGTCTTTGTGATTTCATGAAACCTAATGAACTGAATGACTTATTTCCCAAAATATTAATATATATTTGTATTATAAGACACATTTTAAAACGACATTAAAATTTCCATCCTGTAGAAGAGATTTCTTGTTAAGTGGAGCCTTAATAAGGTCACTACTTTGTGAGCCAGAATTTTCTGGGATGAAATGTTTGCTGGCAAAATAGATGTTGAAAATGTGACTGAGTCAAGACTCATGTGACACCAATGTTGCTTTCAGACTTTAGTGCATATCTGTGCAAAATTTAAGGCCCCTTAAAGCCACGGGCCAGGATCTCAGCTGGAGTGCATAGGAAATTAAGAAAAATTACAATGTAAAACCCATGTGTGCCTATGATCAGAGAGATTATCATAGTTGAGTTCTGGTTGTGCTAGGGCAGGATGTGCTGAAATGGTGCTGGGGCTGTGTGCTGGTGTGGAGGAACCTGGGGAGTATCAAGGAGCTGGGAAATGTCCAAGCCACAAGGACTGGCTCGGTCATGCATCCTGATGTTAGGACATCCTGTGCATCAGGCATTGGGTGGCTCCATTTGGCTCCTACTCATGGATCACAAGAAATTAAAGTCTCCAATAAGTTTTGCAGCAAACAAATAAAATAGTTTGTTAGTGACTTAAATCAGAATTACAGCTTACCACTGTCCCCAAGGCCCAGGACAGCATCGAGGTTATCTGGAACACCATTCCAAGAGTCAGCAATGAATTTAGGGGATGCAAGCTCCATTTTCTTCTTTTCTTCATTGTACCTGAAGGAAATTATATCTCTACATTACAAATCTGTATTTAATGTTGAATTGTAATATGATTTTTCAGGGTGTCCTCAGCAAATATGACTATATGAAACAAAGAGAAATATAGTAACTGAGATTATAACATGGTTTCTATTTCATTAGAATTATTGCTGATTCCTTTAAAACACTCTGAAATTCTACATCTTTCCTTAAAAAATGCAAAGCTGAATTGGAAATACACTTTCTAAGGAAAGTTCTCTCCAGAAATGTAATTTGGATGGGAATCAGTGCTGAGCAGGAGGTGTGGAGGTGTCCTGAGCACAGTGACATGCAATATGGTTTGAACCTGGCTTCAAATACAATGTGTGAGGCCTCAATGACCCTTCAGGTGCTCAAGCACCTCTTCAGGAGCAGGAGACTTCAGAGAGGTTGTCTTTGAGAGTACTGGAGGGAGAAAACCATTTATGTTCCCAATTTCTATTTATCCATGTCTGTAGGTATCTCAGGTTACTTTTCCCTCATTGCTCTCTGGAACTACTTGGATTTATCCAAAGTTACACCAGTACTAACAAGCAGTAGGTTGGTCAAAATCAATTTAAATGATTTATTTAAATTCCTTACTCTTTTTTTTTTTTTTTTCTGGGTTATTTAAAGAAAATCTAATACCTTGCTGGGTAGCTTTAAAACTTCAGCTGTGGAATCTGAGCCAGCTCCTTTTCCCCTCCCTCACAAAACTTTGCTATGCTCAACAGTCTTGTTATAATAACACTAAAATAGCTGGTGGCTGGAATGAAGGAGAGAGAAGGCTTCCAAAAAATGCATTTAAAGTAAGTGTGATAATGACACAGGAAGGACTATGGTATGTAACTATTTTGATTCCATTGACAGAGTCCTTGTATAAAATGTAACAGCCACATACTTAAGGGTTATAGCGTCTGTTCAACAGAGATGCATTTTTTTTTCTGAAATATTTTTCAACTGCTTGCTTTCTTCTTTACACAGATAGAAATCACTTAATCCTATTTTGTTTCCTTAACAATAAATTATGCATGCTGCAGTGACTGCACTTGATAAGGTACTTCGATGGAAATACTGTCTGTGATTGGAGTGATGAATTACTTGGAGGCCCTGCAGTACAGTTAATCAAAACAATAGTTGGTACAGAGGAGAACAGCAGCTTTTTAACTCAGAGTCTGTAGGTTTTAGTAGGAGTCTGAAGTGTTGCAAATGGCTGTATTAGAACCACTTGTAAGTGTTTAAATGGTCTCTACAATATGACATTAAAGAATTAATAACATTCTTTTAAGTTTTTAGGGTTTTTTTTTCTTATATAATGGAGAAGATTACTGTCCTTAAAGTAATTGAAAATGATGATCAAGTGGCAATTGTATGGAAAGAGTATTTTATTTACTTACAGGAATCCACAGCCATTAGGATAAAATAAAGAAAGTCCTTCAGTTTAATCATAACATGAAATTATTACTCACATGAAATGGACTCAATTATACTGAGACCTCCTTTGATATCTTATATAGAACATCTCTCAGAATGAACCCTTAAAGGCTGGAGAATCTTAGATTTCTGCTGGTTATTTCTGGTGTTTAACTTTCCTGTAAATTGTCAGTTAATGAATGGGTCTACTTTCAGCCTGTTGTGTAATGTCTGCATTCCTGAAGTAAAGTCCTGTTCCTGGAACTGGCCTCTCACAGTGACTGCAGGAGTCAGGGCCTCTGTTTTGTTTTGTTCTGATGCCATTTTGATAGCACAGAGGTAACTCACAAAGTTACTCACAAAGTTACTCTGCTTTTTCAGATGGTCTTTTGTGCCAGATCTCCCTGGCAATTATTGTAATGAAATTCTATTAAATACAATTATACAATTAGTAGACTCTTCAGGTATAATGTATGTTATTTATTTCTGCCACAGTAATAACCCTGAGATATTTTAAGGAGATTCTTTCTTAATCTAAGACTATAAGATAAGAGCATGCTGGCAGGTCACCTGAGTTTCACAAGAAACATGAAAAGGATTGAGAAACTGTCAAAATGAATTGAAGCTAAGATTTTTCTCAAAGTACTTACAGATATACTTGTGGTTTGCTCACATTTCCTCAGTGCCAACTATATTAGTAGAGCAAAGGTGTAAGTGATGCTAGATCAGCTGCTGAAAGGATTTACAGTCATCCCCAGCATGTCTTGGTAGTCACACTGCTGTTTCCTTTCAATCCAGGGCGTCTAAACCTGATGGCTTAGTGAAAGAATTTTCTAGGTAATCTGGCCAGTCTTTGGATTCAAGTGCTTGGAGCTCAGTGTATTTCTAAGGAATTCCTTGGAGAGTTTTCTCCCAGCATTTGTGAGCTGACAGTAAGGACAACTTGACCCTCTTAAGAGCCGGGGACTGATGTGGGGCAGTTGCTGGTACATGGGGGCATAGGGATGAGTTGATAGTGGTGGGCAGCCTGACAGACACTCCCAGATACCCTCCTCCTTTGCTGTTTTTGAGGCTGGTTTTTTTTCTCAAATACGTGCCAATTTCCTGTTGCTGTACTGAAATACTTTCCTGCTGTCAGCACTGTCCTGGCAGCCCTTGTTTTGTATTCCCAGAGGATGTGCCCTGAGTTTGGTCCCTGCCTCCTGAAGCTCAGGGTGCATTCAGCCCTAGAGACAGCTTGGCTAACAGCATCCTACCAGCACTCCATGCATCTTACTTCCAGTATCTGTCTCCAGCGAAAATGTATGTCCTCTTGTTTCTGCCCCAGTTAAAAGCTGCATCGACACGCTGCACGTCAGGGGGCAGTCCCAGGCTGCTGAGTTTCTTTGGATAGCCCCTGTCCAAGTTGCTAGCTGAATAAACCCAGTACTCGTTTCCTAAGAAGGGGAGAAAAAAAAGCAAACAAAAACTGTTTATTAATCACTAACAAAAGAGTATTTCTTCTTTTTTGCTTCACCATGTGACTTTTTATTGCTCTAGCTGTACCACTAGTCTTTCTGGTATTTTAGCATCTGTAGTTACAATCCAAGTGTGATTACCATTGCTTTTGCTACTCCTTGCCTCAGAAAAATACATCCCCCCTTTTCTCTTGCTTCCTCCCTTAGCTGATGCACCTTTGAGGCAGACACTGCCTCAGTACATTGGGGTTATGTGTTAAAACAGGTGGCTCATATAGGAAATTTTTTGTATGATGAAAATTGTCTGAAACCAGGCAGGGCCACCTGACGTCCAAATCTAACAGCTCATGCTCATCCTTCATTTTTTAGTTAACCAGTTTTATTGAATGATTAATAGGAAGTTTTTGCTCTGAGTTCCTGTTGTCTTCTGTCACACAACATTATCTAATGTCTCTCCACATATATACTCATGGACTATGTAGTACTGTTTCCTGTTCTTTACATGGAATTATAATTTTCTTAATAAATATAATTTTCTTAGTAAATGGATTCTCTGAAAGCCATGGAAAGATTTCTACATGAAAAGACATTTCTTTGACTCTGTGCTAGTGGGAAAGTAAACAGAGTATTAATGTGAGAGAAGTGTGAAGTGTAGCATTTGAGATTCTTGGAAGTTATTGATTCACTGCTCAGGAGCAAAGGGTGGGACTAACTAGTAAGCATTTTAAGACAGTTGTGTTATTTTCAAACCAGTCTTTGTTTTTTGATAGTTCTTATTTGTTGTGTTTTTTTTTTTTTAATGCAGGTTAGCTATGTTTTCCTGGAATTTATTAAGAAAAGGAGAGGTTTAGTTGTGATAGGATTATAAATAATATATGCAATATTTAAAGTGTTTTTCTGCAACTGACTTCTTTTAGGTGTTTTTTTTTTTTCCCCATCCATGTAAAGCAAATGGCGTCTGAGCCATGTGGAATAGATTATCATAACTTTTTTCTCTCCTGTACAGAAAATGCACAGCAGCTTTTGCCATATGTTTTTTACACAACTGGAGATGTTTAGTCATGTTTTTAGTAGATACTGGAGCCTAGGTTTTGCTGGCTCAGTTCTTCATTTTGAAAACAGTCTCACACTCTGCTCACTTGGCCACTACAGCTGAACCATATTTGACAGAGCAGAGCTTCCTGTCCTCCTCCTCTCCCATGGAGGCAGCTCGCACGGCTGCCTGTATCCTCTGCCTGATGAGCCACCAAGGAAGAGGCTTGGGAGCCAAAGTGGAAGTCAGTCTTTGGCAAAAGAGAAGGAGACAAGGAAAGGCATGAGGAGAAAAAACCAAATGTAGTCTTCTCAAGCAACATGTGCTGAGATAATAGCTTAAAATGGAAGAAAACAAGAAAAACAGAGCAGTGACTGAGGAAAGAGAGCTCCCACTGTTGTTGTTGCTTTGCATTTTAAATAATGATTCTTGTTTGGTTTCACTTAATATTCAGTGTCTCTTTCTAGGTGCTTATAGTTCTCCTTTTGTTGTACTGGAGACTGAATGCTGTTTTGAGTCTTTCAGACCCAGCCATTCTGCTAAAATCCTCACTGTGGGAATAGGGAGATCTGTCACCCCACCTGTTGGCTCTGCTGGCTCTTGGCCAGGCTGTTCCTGTCCCAGGTACAACTTGCAGGAAAGTGAGCTTGAATGCAACATTATGCAAATGGCTACTTACATTTTGAAACCTAAACCCCATACCTGTAAAAAAAAAAATCCTTTAAAACCAATACCTGAGAAAAATACAGCTTTCTCGTCCTGAGGGGCCTCATAGACAGCATCAATTTTCTCTGGAAGATCAGGCCAGAATGTAGCAACAAGAAGAGGACCTGTGGGTTTTCCTCGGGGGTTTATAGTCCTCCACATGAATCTGAGCAGAACAGAAAATCACACAAGGTTTACAATGAACTAATTCAGCAGCACATCTGTTTCTCATCACTTCTGGCCCCGGCCACGTGAGCACACACACACACACACACACACACACGCACACGCATGTGCACTCACATCTGCAGCAGCAGCACTTGGAACTCTTCTCTTCACTGACTGAAAATAAACTCATTTATTTGGAGGCATGTTGCTAGAGGAGCTGCATCATAAGCTGCATGCTGGACTGCAGGTGAAATTGCTGCGCTGATTGCTTCCTGTTGCTTTTTTGCATCAGGGCAAAATTTATCCTGTGCCTTGAGTATCCAAATAAAATGCTTTGAGCATGCAAATAAACTCATTTACACACCATTTAAACTGTTAGAGCCCTCCTGCTGCTGCGTATGGAGCAGATGGATGAGTGTTTGACAAAAGCAGAGTTTTGTATTCCATGAACTGCTCTTGCAATTACTATTGTAGTGACTAAAAGTTCAAATTTAACAGCAGCATATCATAGTGCTTGGAAGTGAGTTTGGCTGTAAAAGAAACTGCTAGCACTAAAAGTGTTCATTAGAGAAATGCAAAGGGTAATTTATAGGCTATTTTATGTATAAGTAGGATGATAATTTGATTTAAGCTTTAAAAAGCTCTAATGATCTTTAAATGGCAGAGCTTTGTGCTGAGGGCTTTTGGTATTAAAAATGGCACTGCTATTTCATCCTCCATAGAATGAAGAACTTTTTTCTCCAACAGAACAAAAGTTTTGACATGGTCATAAAATGAAAAATCAGCAGGCTGGTGGAATTGCTCTTGCACCAAGCTATAGCTGTTAAATTCTGAGGTCAAACTGCTTTTACCATTAATATGTTTCTGAAGCTCAAGGTGCTACTGGCATTTTTTTTTCAGAGTATAAACTGTCATTACCCATTCCTGCCTACAATAATTATTCCTTTGAGAAGCCCAGAATCTTAAACTGCATTTTTTTTGCATAAAATTTGGAGGAGCAGTCCTAAATTAATTTTAAAATCTGCCGTATTTTGATCAATAATGAAAATAGTAATATGTTGTCCTATCCTTGTTTTGTATACATAGATGTATTTTTAACATGTACAAAAATATCTCTGAGCATGATTCATAATTTTAATTTATAAAAAAGAGGCAAAGAATAAGCCATGTGCCTAATTACTCCTCTTGCAAGTGTTAAAACACATACAGCATGCTGTAATAGGTAATACCATTCATTTCATGCTTCTCTTTTTAGACAGAAAAGCATATCCAATATGATATGGAATGGAAATTCATATAGAAAGTATTTATAACACCACATTCATTTAAGTAGTTCCTTTAAAAACCCAAGTTACAGAATTCTCAGTCAAGTTTGGACCTGATTTATGACTGAATCAGCTCCAGTAATTGCTATCTGCATGGATTTCAAACTTTCCAGGGCCAACGGAGACTTAACACCAGGTTTTTAATAAACCACACATTTCAAGGGACTTGTTAAATTGGTGAGGTTTTCTTTTGGAAAGGAAAACTTCGTCAAAGCTTAATTTTATTTTGTTTTTGAATTGGGTAGAAGGTATTTCTATTTCTACACATCTTACTGAGGAAATGGAGAAATTAATTATTTGGCTTTCTCATTTCAGTTTGACCACAATAAAATGTTTTAACTCATCCATATTAAATCTTAATATTACATTTATAGATAGATTTAATGATTTAGTTACATCAGATATTTTACCATAATCTATATTTGCGATGATGATTATTATTTTTATATGCAGTTATTGAAAGTGGGTCTTTTTTAGTGTCCTGATAAATTTCAAAGTGTGAACTTTTGTTCACTCTCAGAATGAAACCATCTGTGGAAATGCTCTTCTTGGGCTTTCTGTGCCCAACAGAAAAGCTCAACTGTTCTTTATGATGCTCTCTAACAACACCTTCAATAATTCCCCTTTCTTGGTAATTTCCTTTCCCTGATTTGAGGTTGAGAGGGAAAACACTTTTTTTTCTGGAAAGAATTAATCGTATCTGACCTCCTTTTTGCTATTTACTCTCTTTGCCATGTGACAGTTGGATTCTATGGCAATTTTCGTGAATCATAAAAGTCACACGTCACATGATAGGCAGTTGTTTCTTGAATTCCAGAAGTGAGTCACAATGCTGTTTGCCTGATACTTGGAGAGCTGCAAGACTGACAGGCAAAGCCATTCCAGAGGAAAACAATTCAACAGTTGTCTGCTTTTGCTGCATGATGGATAAAGGCTGAGCCAGTCTGAACACATTGTTTTAGTATTTGCATAGTTCTTTGACCAACTGTATCTAAATGCAAAGTACTTCTATTTTGTTGGGATTATATAGAATATTGGATCACTCTGCTGGCTTAGGAGTAGATTTTAAATTGCTCCTTTGTATGACTACTGGTTTGCAGGAGCAGAAGCAAGGTGGAGCGGTCTGGCTGAAAACCAAGGGCCATGAGTGAGCAGAAGAGGAGCAGTATCTGGGTATAGTGTGGAACTTGGTAGGGGTTTTTCTGCTGTGAGAAAAAAACATTAAAAATCACCTAACTAACTTTACCCTTAAAAATCAATTAACTAACCATGTTCTTTTGTTACTAAAAGCTGGTGAGCAGAGTTAAACCATGCAGCATAGTAATAAATGCTTCATATATCTAGCTGAATATTTGAATCTGGAGTACATGGCTGGGCTCAGGTATATCACCAGGAGATGCAATTAATTTTTAAATTGCTATTTTGTGAGAGGAGCTTGTTTGTTAGTTCCTGTTTCCTTATAAATTTCAACTGACAAGTGGCAAGGAGCAGTGAATGGGTGGGTTACAATACTTTCCGTAGCTTGAGATGCTTGTATATATTTTTATATGACAGGAGACAGCGTTTGATTTAGGCACACTCAGTGAATGTGTGTGGACCCAGATCTTCAGTGATGTTAGGAGAATGTTCAGGGTAGCTGAGGATAAATGATTCCAAATTTGGCATTGATTTATGACAGGGAAGAAAGAAGCTTTAGTGTCTCTCACAATGGTGCTGCCAAGCCCCATCCTCCTTAGGAGCTGCTCTGCATTGCTGAGCAGCTGGGTTATACAGGCCCTGAAAAAGGCAGTGGGACCCACAGCTGAGCACCCACCCTATTTTATGAGGAATGTCTCTGCTTTTGCATCACAAACACCTTTAGTGCCTTCTGTCTTGGAGGCTTTGCACACATGTAGCCTATCCCAATCACCCGTGTCCTTGATGTGTTATTGTGGCAGCCATGAGTCACATAATGCTGTTATTTAATGACTTTGGACTCAACCTGAATTAAACCATTTCCATTTCCCTTAGGAGTTGATTTAGACATGTTCCCACCTCTGAATACACAAAATAAAGGATGGACGTTGTGCCTGATAATAAATTCTAGATTTTGGTGAAAAGGTCTCACAGATTCCTTCACTTGAGGCTCTCTTGGTAAGCAATTTATCTCACTTACCTATCTTTGAAGAAAAACGTTTCTCCTCTAATTTGTGCGACTCCATCAAATACGATGTCATGCTTGCAGAGCTCTGGAGTGACAGGTCCAAGGGTTGGCTGTGGGCCTGGTCCTGGCCCTGGCCCTGGGCCAACATCGGGTGACACCTCTGTGATGGTGAACAGAGATTATTCTGTTACACTGAAATGAAGGGCTGCACGGGTTACATGGGGAACGAGAGCTGCCAGGGCTTCTAAAAGGGTAATCATTTGGAGTGAGTTCTTGAAGGAGGAAAAACTGATAATAAACTTTCTTCAAAAGAAGGGTGCTTGGGCACAGCTGAGGAAGCCTTGACTTCCACTCCTGCCTTAATCCTCTGTGTGGCTTCATTCGAGACATGGAGCCTTTGGTTTAGCTGCCTGTTTAACCTGAGAGATAATTAGAGGTGACTATACTGGGTTCAAAAGTGAACATTACAATATTTATTTTGCTGGCTTCTAAAAAGAAGATAGAAATTTCAAAGTCCTTGTATTCAGAATTATGTGCAGCTCTGCTGAAAAAGATATCAAATTGGATTTCTCTTTTTTAAAGAAGTGCTGATATTTGGCAAGTTACAAAGATGTTTTTGAGCCATTTGTATGATCTTTCTGCCCTCATCAAGAATCACAAAATGCTTTTCAGAACGTGCATTTTGCTGTGTGGTTTATTTTATTTGGTATTATTATTTTGCTGCTGATTGTCTTGAGGCACTTGCCTCTTTTTCTCGACATTGGGTTAATTTACTGTATGAGAAAAAAATGGAGTGCAGCTAATTCTTGATAATATTAAAGAGAGAGCAGTTTACATAGAAAGCAGTTTGTAAAGGGTTATATCAGCTAAAAAGAGGAAGAAAGATAGTTTCATCTTGGATCTTGAAGCATGCTTTTAGAGAACTGGATTAAGTTCTGAACTCTTATCAAAGATACACAGTACGGGCTCAGAAAACTCACTTAATCTTGACCACGTCTCAATTCCCATTCTTAATTAAAGCAGCTAAGAACAAGGAATAATGAAGATTCAAATCAGATTTTTGTCTCATGTGATAGTATTTTTGGCATATTCTTATTAAAATTTCTGAGGTGTGGAATACTGTAGAATATAGCCACAAAGATCTCTCAGTAGAAAAGTGAAAAGCACAGAAAGAGAAAAGGAATATGGGAATGACTGCTTAATTGACTGTAGTACACTGGTGCCTCTCCAAGGCAGAAAATGTATACGTGAAAGGAATCTTAATCATGATACAACTTATGCATTTGACTAAGACTGCCTGTGGAGACAATAACAAATGTTAGAGATGTAGCTACACAAAAATACTTAAATCCACTTTTTTTTTTCTAAAAGACTGCTTGATTTACATTGAAGTTTTACCTCCCATACACTTCCTGCAAATATTATTGTGATGGTACAGCTTGGATTGTAGGAAGGCCATGTGAACTGTTTCCAAGTTGGGACACAGGGAGAAATGTCCTTCCCCTCTTGCAGAGGATCACAATCTGGGAAGCTCAGAGTGTTGCAGAAAGTAACACCCAAACCCACCCACATCAGGTATTTCAAGCTTGAGACAAACAGATGCCAGACAACTGGGCATTTCATTGTCCCAGTAAAGGCACTAGAAATTTTCATCTAAAATTTTGTTTATTTGGTGTTTTGATGCTCCTTTTCATTCTGTAAATTTAGAGACCCATCATCCTTAAGTTGTGATGTTTAATTGAAGTAGGAGGCCTGGTAATATGAAGAAATCAGGGAGAAAGGAGCAGAGGATGTTTCTGGCGTTGGTGGCATTGTACTGTTTGTGATTTACTGCAGATTCTGAGTCCCAGATTTCAACCTGTGCTGCCTGACTTTCTAATGAGTTCTGCTGAAGGGGGAGGACTTTACCATATAGCTCCTGGATCCCTTTGATGTCATCCTGAGAAAGTCGAAAGTTCTTGGTGTAGGTGTAGATAGGGGCCATGAGAGCTCCTGGGTCCTCAGAGTGCTCCAGTCCCATGGCATGGCCAAATTCATGGGCAGCAACCAAGAAGAGACTGTACCCTGAATAACACAGTAAGACAGTGTTAGCTGCTTGCATTTAAATAGAACTGTGCCACATAGGTTATTCACAATAAATAATAATGATTAATATTTACAGCCTCCCACAGTGAACATCACACCAATTGCCAATAATGACATTTCATTGGAGTGATTCTAAAACCTTCCTTTGTAGGTGATCTTTGCTGCTGTCTCCCATGCAAGTGACTCTGAGCACAGTCTTAATACTTGCATGAGAAAAAGTGTAAAAAGTAACATTAGAAATCTCTCTTATGTACAGAAGATTGAACTTACAATCTAGATATCAAATCTTCCTTTTCACCATGAAATGGCTTGTAAGTGATAAACAGGTCTGTAAATATGTGTCTCTGGGAACAGACTCTGAACCAGTACTGGTGTACCAAATATTGTTAGGTTAGAAAAAACTTTTTATCATAAGGTTACACATACCAAAGTTTGGGCACATTTTATCAATTATGCCCAAACAGTCTCTAAAATTTGCCAGGTTTCTTCCTAGAATAACCTTCCAAACCTAGCATTTATTTGTAAATATGTAAAAAGTCTTTTGCACGCATTAAAATATGGCAAATATTAACCAAAGTAATTTTAAATTTTGATATTTACCACATAAACTTTAAACTGTTTCACTCACTTTTTGAACATGCTTTTCAGCCTTCACAATATCAGTCACAAATGTATTAATTTTTTACATTTAGTGTTTGTTCCTAATTTGTATCAATGCATACTAGTGAGATACTATAGTAATCATGGCTTTTAGCCTTGGAAGGAAAAACTGGTGGGGAGAAAAACATCTATTCATTTATCAATTAATTTAATGGCTTTGTATTTTGGAAGGATCCTGTGTCACTATAGCTTTAGAAAATCTGAATATTTCAGACGAGCTCTGGGTGTGACTCTCTCTAGCCGTAGTCTCACTCTTCAGTACAGGGATTTTGCTCAGCTTTCAGGCTGGGGTGGAGTGCTGTAACCAACAGGAGTGATGAGTGTGAAATCATTGCACATGTGCAGCCATGGGTGTGGGCAGTGCTCAGTCTCCCCTGCATTGCCCTGACAGGAGGTGTCACCTTGGTCTGGACAGAAGCCCCACTTGCGGTCGTCGTCGTAGCTGCTGGTGGAGGCACACCAGAGCTTCCCATCGTTGCGCCCCGCACTCGTGCACGACTCGTACTTGTTCCCGAGGAAGATGAAGGGGAACACACAGGGAGCGCCCTCAGAATTTCCACCAACTGTTGACATGGCTGTGCAAAATGACAGGAAAACACAGTGAGAATGGGATCGCTTTTGCGCCTTCTTAGCTACATTGAAAACAGAAAGGAAGCAGAAATACTGCAATCCTTCTAGGAATATGAAGAGTGAGATTAAATGTAAGATTTGAAAATTGTCTGACAGAATTAAAAAAAAGGAAAAAGTCTGCACATTGCCATTGCAATGGACTTGCCAATAGTTTTGGTGGGGGTGAGAAGGAGCCCTGGACTCATGTTCACAGCTCTGGGGAAGCAGAAGTTTAACAGTGTTTTGTGGAAGGTGATTGCCCAACAAGTATATCTTGATACTCGTTCCTGATGTTATTTTAAAGTGTTTTAAAGTGTTTAGGAAGGTAGGGTTAGTGTCAGAAAGGTTAAAGAGCTGTTGAATATCCACTTGGCTAGTGGGTGTGCCACTGAAGGATAAGCTTTATACACCCTGGCAGCAGGGTACAGTTTAAAATCATGTGATTTTAAACATTTTCTGAAGAAAATGATATATTAAATGGGGATAACATTTTTTTAACCAGTATTTTTCCCTGTGTGCTCATCTACATAGTATATGGCAGTAATTTATAAGAAGTAACATTTGTATGTGCAGGTACAAGTATTTCTAGAGGGAAGAGGATGTAACTGCATTCAAAATAACAGTTTAAAGTAGGTATCATGGACAGAATATGAAAAGACTATAAAATTCATTTAAATTAATTTACACTGCTACCTGGCAATTACAGTTCCTTTCAAATTATGGTCTGTCTTCTGGGAAAGTACATGACAGCAATGCAGAGGCAAAGCTAGTTGTGTCCCTAATTATTTATTAGTATTTATTTCTCATTCATTATTATTTATTAATAGCCTTTTATGCTGAAAAAAAGAAGCTTAAACTAAACATATTTCTTCGTTCCAGTGATAGTGACTGTGTTACCTAGGACTTTGATTCTAGATATACTGGGTTTTTTTGTCTGTTGAATAATCCTTTAGAATTTTCTCTTCCTAACCTTGTAGCAAGTTATAATGAATTTGATCCTTTTTTTTTTTTTTTTTTTAATACCTGTAATATAAAATGGAAGAGTTACATTTGGTTATCAAAAGTAACAGAAAGCCAAATATCAGTACATTAAAGCTGTATTGCAAATGGTTAGGCCATCTTCAAGAGACCCCAAAAAATCAAAAAGCAGGATGCATGTAGGTTTGAATGTAGCTTCCCCTTGGCTCTGTTAAAAGCCAGATTTTAGAATTGCCATGGTTCACTTCATCTCTATGCTTATGGCTCTGGTGTTGCAAAATGAGCACCTAAAAATGAACACCTGCCAAGCTATTCAACACTGTAAATTAATTTTTGTTCCTTTATGTAGTAAAACTCAAGTTAGAAAGTATTAAAAAGTGTGAAGAAAGCTGAAATTTCTTTTCATGGCTAAGCTGTTTCATTTAATTCTTTTGGATTGCTGAAAAGATCTATTAACAGAAGCTTAACGTACTAAACAGGATTTCTTTTTACAAGTGTACATGGTAAGTATTAAGCTAAAATATTATTCATATTTTCTTCTGTCTCATGAGACTTCCCTTCCAGGGCCATTAACAAATTGTAATCTGCTTGTAATTATCCTGCAGTGATAGGTAGGTTCATTTGTAGGTTCAATGCCATTTGTGTATTCCTGACAAACCTGTGCTGTGACACACCAACAGATTGCTCCTGTTCCAGTTACATTCTTGGCCACCTCTGTTGAAATTGTGTCTAACTCATCAACTTTTGTGTGCTCTGGTGAAAGTGTGCCAAAGGAGACTTGTTTAAACAATGACCAATGTGACAGTGTCATGCAAGCAACTTTCCTCGTACCAGTCTCTGGACAGAATCCATATTTCTTATCTCTGTCGTAGTCTTCAGTGGTTCCACACCATCGGTATCCATCTGTCCTGCCTTCTGTTGTGCACTGGTCATAGGACTGGCCTTGGAATTTGAAAGGAAACTTGCAAGGCTGCCCATCACCATTGCCACCCATTGTAAAAAGTGCTGTAGAGAGAATGAGAGAGGAAAATGTCAGTACACAAAGCTCAGTATCAACAGGGAATCACAGTGTGCCCCGGGAATGTGCCTGGGTCTGGGCAGACATTGGACACCAGTCAGGTGCGTTGTACTTCACACTCAGAACCTGTTTTACACCAGCATTGAAATGCCTTGGCTAGAGAGACCAGGGCTCTGTATAGAAGTAAATGTATACAAGGGAATGGTTTATAGAAGGGAATGGTTGATTGATCTTAACATAAACTCATAACACAAACTTGATATTCCTTCTTAAAACAGCATTTAGAAGGAGGGTTCTGAGGAAATCCCTCATGTTCCTTAGCTCTCTGCTGATTCATTTACCTTCTGTCACAGATGTTAGCTAAAATGGCAGATTTTGGGCAGAGTTTCTCTAAAATGCTTGTGTACAGTAAAATTGAATAATAACCTGTAGGGTCTTCCTCAATGTTTGTTTCTTATTTCTGAGAATCTCTGCTCAGCCACTTAATAGAGAAGCAAGAGAGGATAAGTATGACTGGTTCAAGAAAGCTGAACACTGGAGGCTTCTCCTGTCCTTTCTCATGGATGAGGGATTAAAATGATTCAGATTAAAATGATTTGAGTTCTGGGATTGGTTTTAGGTTTTTACTAAACTTTCTGGAATATCTAGAGGAAGACAGATACAGTGTCACATGCTGATATTTTAAAAATGTGTGTTCAAATTGAATTCCATGAAAATGCAGGTGGCTTGGAGTATCAGACATCTTGTGAATCTGACCGTGTCTTCTCCTGGCTGCTCTATTAGTTGGAATCCTCTGTGGTAGGACAGTGTGCTGTGCCACATGCTGGTGAGAGGACACTGTGAAAGCAACAAACTGCTCTAGGCCTTGTCCTGAACAGAGAGAAAAAATTCCTTCATGCATTCATAGGCTAATTCCCCTGGGGTTTTAAGAATAGCACTGCAGGATGATTTATCTGTTCGAATTCCTGGTGTAAAGTATGCATGATTTGGCCTTTTTAAGGTGTCCAAGGGCACCTTTCCCCCCTCTCTCTCATACAGTTTAAAGCTGCAGCTAAAATCCAAATGTACATATGGGAAGGCTTGGCAGGTTTTTTCTAACTTTGCTGTTGTTTTTGATGACTAAACAGCCATTAGAGTCTCAGTGTTTGTGTAGGATCTGAGGGGGTTTGCCTTTGCTTAGTCTGATACAGCAGTGGCAAGAGGCATTGTTTATGTGTGTTCTTCTTTAGAGTAGCACTAAATAACCCCCCCCCAGACCTCTTCTGTTAAGGGTGACTGGGAAAGGGTTCCCAGACAATGGGGTATTGTGACACAGATGGTCCATTTTGCTTTTTACACTTAAACCAGTACTTGGCCACAGCATCAGGGTCATGAATCAGTAAGTTATAAAGGTTCCAGTTCCACTAATGAGAGAACTTGGAGCTTTGCAGGCCTGGCTCACACACACGTTTGCTGAACTTCTGCTCTGCCTATGAGAGTGACTTTATCCTTCTGTATCCTGGGCATGGATGGGCTCCTGTCTGCAACACACACTGTGACTCCCCAAAAGAGCAAGCTGCAAATGTTGTTTATTATCTCAGGTGCTATACTAACATAGGAAAGGTGCCTTAACTGGGACTGTGGCTATTGTGATTGCAGAAAGACTTTATTTTTTTGAAAAAGTAATGATAGAATTGGAGAGCAAAGTTAAACTGAGTTGTTTAGATGACTCAGTTACCATGAGCTGCTTCCAGCTCTGGGTCTGGCAAACTCTGCATTTTAATAGCCTTTTTTTATATTGGTTTGCATGTGGCTAAGTTGCAAAAACCATATGGAAAGCCAGTCTCTTACTTTGCATGCAGCCTTTCTGAGTCACAGTCAGAATGCAGTTTTTCATTTCGCTTGAGGCTACATCATGTGATAGTTACAACAATGGTTTATTAAGTTTTCAATGCCCCCCTCCTTACTATAAAATTGCTTTAATGTAGAGGAAAGCTGGAGATTGGGGCAGTTTCCCCAAAACAAAAGCCCAATTTACTTGTAAGGGGATCTTAAAGGGCCTTGTTCTGCATCAGAATAAGCTCAGCAGTTTAAAAACTGGCTTGAAGATACACTGAAGTGAGAGCAGATTCAGACTGGACATTACTTATAGGTGAACTTCACTTTTAGCTCTTCCTAGAAAAATCAACCAGTTGTGATGTCAGGAAACCTCAGGCTGGAAGGCTGCTAAAGTCCTGTGGCACAGAGCCAGGGTGGAGGCAGCTGCAGCTCCAGGAGAGTTCAGCCTGGGAGAGCAGTGAGGCAACAGCCTGCAGGAGCTGGGAGGAGTTTGAGGGAGGTCCAGGCAGAGAAGAGATTGTTGGATATTGGAGAACCAAAGTTAGGAGCCTAAACTGCCTGTAGTGTCAGTGGGGTTTGGAAATGAGAGATATCAAGGTCCCCTGATCCCATTTGGCAAAGGAGAAGTTCAGCACACCTGTGTAAGATTTGTGTCGCAGGTAGATAACTTTCTGCTTTACCTTCTGCTTTGACAAACTATAATTCAATCAGTTTACAAAATTGGGGTACAGATCTGGGATTAACTGTAAAAAAGCTTGGTGCAGCACCATAGCATTAAAGATGATTCCATGTATGAACTGTGACTCTATAATGAGAAGAATTGAAACTACCTTCAGCGAGTTAAACATAAGAGAAACAAAGGCCAACGACCAGGAATGTTGCCCCCAACACAGACTGTCTGATGTAAATCCTCCCCTATCTGAATTTATTAGCTGGGATTTAGCAAATGGTGCCTTGGAATAATGAGTGAACAATGCCACTCTGCATTTAACAAGAAACATCTGTGCAGAACTGTTCATGGACCTTGCAAAACAATTACATCAGAAACAAAAGGCTGAAACCCTTCTGTTCCATTTCAGAAACCTTGACACTGGCATTTCCAGGAACTTCACTTTCAGAACCAGCTCTCCCTGCCAGTGCTTCACTGCTTACATTTTCAGCCTTGCATGACTTTAGGATGTTACAAAGGTGTATCAGTCAGGGTATGTGGAGCTCCATTTCTCCAGCTGCCTATGATCTGCACTTCCTTCTGACTGTGTCTGAGTGCTTGCAGTATTTTAAAGAAATAGACCAAATTTTTCTCTTTTCTGGCTGAAAGAATTAAGCTGAAGAAGAGGAGATTTGGGGAAAGGGGGGAAATGAGGGAGATGGCAAAGTTTGACAAAAAAAAAAAAAAGCATTTATGTGCATGTGCACACTTATAGCCTGCTGAAGTAAATATTCTGGAAGTCATACCACCAACAATAACATTTTAAGGAATTAATTGTAGTCTACGTAAAGTTCTTACTCCTGCTTGTTCCTCCTCTACATCTGTATAAATAGCTGTCACCAGGGTAGATCCCAGCTCTAAATCTAATCTGTAACAGGCAATTAGGGGTTTGGAAATTAAAGAATAACTTTTTACCACATTATGGCCAGAAGACTGATGTGTGCTACAACAGATTGTCTTTGGAAACCACCATCATCCTGATGCAGAAAGGATGTAATCTTGTATTTGATACTGGATGGTCTTGCTTGAAAAAGCCCCAAAATTTTTTCAAGCAGGAATCCATTGTTTGGTTACAACAAGATTCCAGAGAATCCTGTTTTGAATTTTTCTATGTACACATACCTGCAAACTTTTGAAAAATATTAATACATGTCCACGTGTGACTGTGCTTGTGTGCTGGGACATGTTGGGCTCTACTTGTGCACTCTTGGGCTGGCAAACCCCTGAACATATTTTGGTAGTTTGAGGCTTAAGCATCTCTGATTTTCTTCCAGCAATCTTCATTCTCTTTCCTCGTACTGACTGCTTGTAGCCATAATGTTATAAATAAGTTTAGTACTATTGTTTCAAGCAGGATTAGCATGAATCTGAAAAAATCACCATTGCTTTCTGGTTTGTTCTCTTTCAAAACTCTCTTATTATTTGTTATGACCCAAGAGCAGCAGGCGGGAGTTTTAGTGACTCAGGGCTTGATATGAAAGACAAAAAGAGTGATGAAACACTTCTCAAAGCTAATAGTTGGTTCTGTACAAAGGGAAAAAATGAATGTACTGCAGTACTGGAATGGCTGCTAATATATGTATGTGCCAGGAACTAGCAAAGAGAAGGTGGAATGAGTGGCTGAAAGCACCTTACCTTCTCTACTCTTCTCACTGCTGATAAATTACCTCAGTAGGCTACAGCCAATTTTATTAATTGCTTCTCTAAAGGTTTCCTGCTGTGTGATGTACAGCAGATGAAATTAACACTCATACCAATAAATTGTCTGAAATGTTATATCCTCAAGCTGTAAAGGCTCATCAAGATTTTCAAGCACAGAAATGTTTCTTGTTGTTTTAACAGGAAACATATTGTTATAAATACATTTGAAAGACAATAATGATAACCTTGTGTATAATTTCAAGAAGTTATGGCTACATGAAGAAACTATATACTTTGTCTAATCTGCAAATGAATGTTTCCAAATATGAAACAAAATTCTTGTGAAAGAGATATCTGTTCATATTCCAGGAAGGCAGAAATTAAGTGCAGACTTAGTTTTTGTGGACTTCTAAATATTTTGTACAGATACTGATATGTTTTGATTTCTGAAAGACATTCATTCCTTTATCTGAAAGAGAAGGAAGTGGTAAAAGCACAAGAAGTGGATGAGCAAAGAAGGGAACAGTCTGCCAGGAAAAAAAACAGTAGAAACATTGGTCTACTTACACTCATGGGGACAAAATCCGTATTTCCCATCTGCATCGAAGTCTTTGGTTGTGGAGCACCAGAGGAACCCATCATTGCGTCCTGCATCTGTGCAGCTGTTGTATTCCTTGCCATTGAACCAGAAGGGAAATTTGCAGTATTCACCATCTGCATTTCCATACTTCACTCTGACCACTATAAGGAGAACAAATGCAGTGGTGAAATTAGCCACCAACTGTTACAAAAAAATACAGTTTATGGACATTTTCTTTTCCTGGAAGATACTGGTATAGAAATGCAGTCTGAATTTCCACTTTGAAATTCAATAGGCTGCTGGTCTCTCTGTTGGCAAGATGATCATAACTGAAATACAAACTGGTAATTTTAAAATAATTACATGGATGTTACTCATGGTGAAGTGTTAGAATCAGCCCAGAAAAATATATACGTTGTTACTATGGCAAGGCAAAGTTAAAAACGTGCTGTTAATACATTTAGTAATTTAGTTTTGTGGAGTTTCTTAAGTAATATGATCTAAAAAGTTCAGTATAGTTTCAAAGGTTCCAGGCAGCAGCTGAACATGAGCTGAACATGCCTTGTGCCTCATAAACCACTTTGGTATTTCCAATGGGCCTTGCATGACATTTGCTGCAGCGTGGGGGGACAGGGTGGAAACACAGGCACACCCAGATCCTGGGGTTTATTTCAGTTTGCCTCATGTAGTCTTATGAATACAGTATTGAGGCTGGAATATATACTAATGCATAAATAAGTCACTTATCCATAGGAATTTTTTAATGGCAGAAATTTTAAATTGTGTAAATCAATTTTCACCTCCTAATATTTGCTGACAATGAAAGCATTTAATGCAGCATTAAAATAGAGCAGCCTGCAGGCCATGTGTTCTGAAACATGAAACATGGAGAAGTCTGGTACCTTGTCCTTCCCCAAGGGTCCACAGTTCGTCATCATCAAAATGGGAGTCTCCTCCAATTCCTGGCCCTGGTGCAAAGGCATGAGCCAGGAGACCATCTTTGCCATCAAAGGGATAGCCATCACCGTGTTCTGCAGGAGCAAACAGACAAAAAAGAGCAGTTTCTAATGACCTCAGGCTACATGAATGATGATTATCATGTGTGCTTTCCCATCCAAGACAGCAGCAGAATACTTTAGTGAGGGAATTTACTGGTTTGGGCTGTGCTAGCAAGACTGATCCAGAAGAGAAGCAGCCAGTTCTTACAAAGAACATGAAGTGTCAGTACTGCAGTTGTCACAGCATGGTATTTTCTATCTCATAAATATGGTGGAATGAAACCAGAAATTGTGAAGGACAGTGAAGTATTGTACATGAGACGTATGACTGCATGCACAGTGCTATTTCTCAATGGAGGCTGATAGATTGTAGATGAGGGATATTTTCACCTAGTTCCTATCACTCTCCAACAAAGAGACTGGAAAGCAAAGGTGGATTTCACTTTGCAGGCTGCTCTTTTCTGCTGCACCTCAGATTGCTGTGCTCTTTCCTTTGTGCAGGATCCTCATTTACCCCAGCAGGAAGGCACAGCTGGGTGTCTGAGCAGTGAGCTCTGCAAAGCCAGCTTGCTGCTGCTGCTCTGAGCCCTGAAGGAGCCTATTCCTCCTTCACTTCAAGCACTTCAAGGTCCAGGCAGCTCCCAGGGCAGCAGCAGGTTAAGCAGCTCTCCTGTTATTGCACTGTAGGCTTTTCTTGGAAGTTCACCACTTGTGGGTAAGGCAGGCTGGCACGGGCATAGCCCTGGTATTCATAGCTCTCCCACCACACTGACCTGTGCATCAAAGCTGGCTGCCAGCATCTCCAGTTGCATCATTTCTGGTCTTTTGGTCTGATGTCTTGGCATGGAACAGAAGCCCTAAATACAGAGGCCTGATTCTCTCCTGTTACACTGATTTCAGGCTGGTGTCACTCCTAATACTAGTTCAGTTAATTCCCTTCAGGACACTAGAGTATCAGTTGTGAGGGACAAGATTTGGGCATATATTAGGTGCTGTACTCCCATTTATTTCAAAGTAGACCCTTTACTTAAGAGAAAGGTTAAAAGTGAAGAAACCTCGTGGATGTCTCATCCCCTGTGAATTTGACATGCATTAAAGTGATAGGAATGACTCAATGTGGAAGGAGCTCCTTGCCCACAGTTTCTTACTGGCTATAGCCAGCAAGTACTAAAACCAGCAGCAGAAACACTTCTGCTTTTGTAAGACTTTTTTTTTTTTTTTTGGCAAACCGAGCCTGTCTGGATGAGGATCTGAAGTCCTGAGTGTACAGAACCTCTGCAGCTTTTGAGGTCAACCATCAGTAGCTAAAGCAAGGAAAACCAGCTTGAAATGAAGGCTTTTACAAAGAGTTCAGTTATTCTTTCAACTGTTCATTTAACTTCCAAAGTCTACCTCCCAAGTAATTGGCTGCACAAGTATCTTCATTAGTATTAAAAATTCTGTGACTGTCCAGAAGAAGTTACATGCCCCATGTTTACACTGAAAAGCCATAAATGCTCTTTCAGGGGAAACCAAATTTAATTGAGAAGATGTGCATAATGAAAATGAATCAAGTCACCCATCATCAGCTGTACTTAAACCATAGTTTGGCTTATGATCCATATTTTTAAATTCTTCAAGACCAAAGAATTCATTGAAAGTTTGCATTCTGCTATGCTAAAAGAGTGGAAACCAGCAATGGAGTCAAAATTGGAAGTCACAAATCCATTTTTGAGCTCTAATATATTAGAACCTGCACCACTATCACTGGAAAACAGCATACAGAGCTATAAATAAATGATATGATGGCATTCCATTCTCTTCTGTGGCAGGAAGCCAGCTCACACTATCTGAAGATCTGTATGAATATGTCTTAGTTCTATTTCGGATTTCTAAATTTAAAAATAAAATGATGCCCCTAACAATTCTATTTTGGAAAGATAAATATAATGTAAGGATATTGTATAAATATTTCTCTCTCCCTCACAAATAAGAAAAAGTCTTAGTGAAATTAGATCTTAGCTTGTATGAGCCAAGTGTGAACTTGGACAAGGTTTGCCAGAAAGGCTCATGGGTGCTGCTTATTGAGGGTGGATCATTCTAAACTGAGGATAATGCAAGGAACAAAACCAAAAACATAAGCAAAAATAGAAAAATGTACCCCATCGGCCAAAATTAATCATAATGTCTGCTTCTCCATCGTTTATTCGGTTAAATCTCAGCGGTGTGACATCACTCCAGACTTGGAAGGCTCGAGCAAAGGCATCATCTACAGTCTCAGGATCCAAATCCGGGGTATAGCCTATAATCCTTGGGGGTAAAAGCAACAGTTCAGTAACACAGAAACACCATCCCTGTATTGGTTGTTCCCTGCTCAACACTGAGTAAGCTCAGCAGTGATATCAGCTAAGAGATAACACATGAGATCTAAACACCTCCCTTTGGTTCAGAGAAGTGTTTAGATGTGGCACTTACTGTTTATTTTCTTTTGTATTTGACTCAGCAGCAAGAAGAAAATTATAAATCCAGAGGCTGTAAAGCCTGGATGGCAGTGGGCCTTGCACAAAATATTCTGGGTTTTGCATCAGCACTGAGACCAGAAAAGGAGCTCAGTAACATTCTGAAACTTTCAAGTGTGGATTGTTGTGCTCTTTAATAAGAACAGAAAAGCAGCCCTTCTCCCTCACCTGTGTTGCTATCTGTATATTGTTTAATCCATGTGGAATGCTAATCCTTTAGCTAGATACATTGCTAATCCTTTAGCTGTGAGATATATTGGCAATAAGAGACATGGGGAAATAGGAAAAATCATGTAAGATAAAGCTGTAGGCCTGACTTGAGAAAGGGACAAACTTAAGTGTGTTGTTTTCTTCTTCATATATTTTAATTGGACTTCTTAGTGCCTTATATTATAGCCTGCTGTAATCCATTTAAAGAAGAGTTTCCAATTCTTTGCTGCTGGGGCTGTGCATAGTGAGGGAAACTACTTTGTGCCTAAGGAGGATGAGGAAGATTCAGAGGAAGAACATCAGCAACAGGGCTTGAGAGCTGCAACAGGTTTTTTCAGTCTTTATTAGGCTAATTGCAGCCCAAGGGAACAGCAGACTAAGTCAAGCAGCTAAGACAAATCTGCTGTTCTTTCTCATTGGGGGTAAATATTTGCTCATGGACCACCTAAGGCAATGAGTTTTTTACCACAATGAAAACTGTATTGGTCCCTAACTCTTCAGAAGAAGATGAAATTAGAACAAGCCAAACATACTGCAATAGGCTTCTTGTAACTCATGTTTGTATGTACCTGAAATCCAATTATTTGATTTTAAAATTTATTTAATCATCTCCTTTCTAGGACTGCAGAAGGAAGAGGAGTTTGGCCTCTGCAATCAATAAGTACTTTGTTCCTCCTGGAGCAGATGGGCAGGTGAGATACCCCTGCTCCAGCTCCCTTAGGATGCTTGCTGCAGAGCAAGGAGTAAACCCCAAATCTCTTTAGTTTCAACCACAACCAGGAAGCTGATGCTGAGATGATTCTTCCTGATATATTACAATTTGAAATGACAGAAGTATTTGTTAAAACATTTGGTAGTTATCCAAACACCAGGGGGTTCTAATTCAAGGAATCTTGTCTAGCCCTCTAATAACTGCTGCATTTCTAAGTGCCTTCTTTAGTTCTTGGGAGTGCTATGGGCATATGTGAACAGAACCCACCATTGCCAGTCTGTACCTGTATGTTATATGATTCTTTTCCCATTTTGGCTTTCTTGCAAAGAAGTTGTAATTGGCTACATCAGGATTACCACAGCGGGGTTTCTTCATTGTCTCAATGGTATTTTGATCCAGATCTCCTGTTTCAGGCAGCCCAAAAAACTTCTGCATTTTCTTCAGAGTATCTTTCAAGACAAATAAATTGCAACTGTCTTTTGGGCAGCCATAGTATTTATTCAGGTATTGCTTGGGGAAAAAAAAAAAAAAGCACAGAACAAAGACTTTAAAATTCATAAAATAGATAGTTAATCATTATAAATCAATCAATCAGTAAATACTATAATTCCATGTTAGCTTTCCACCTGTAATTTGCAAGTTTTCATTTCAAAATTACAATTACTAGTAAGTCAGGGACCAGCAGAATCTCCTTGACACAAAGCATCCTGATCACATGATGTTGCTAATTAAACAATAATTTCCACTATTAGCTATCACCTTTACTTAATGAATTGCTTTTACTTATTAGAGCATAGAGATTTAATGTAGAACTACAAAGTAAAAATGGGTTTGTCTTTTTTGTTTCTTTATGACGTATGAATCTGCTTACAGTTTTAGATTTTGTGCAATGATTTTTTGGAAGAATTTACATTATTGAGAAACTTCTGAAGAAATCAAAGCAACCCCACAAATGAGACCACATTGATTGCAAAGAAAAACCCCAGATTTTATTCAAACCAGACAGAGTTGTTTCAGTGTTGGATGTGTTTGCTTTTGAGTCAAACATTGCAAAGACCTGAGGAAGAAAGTATTAGGTAACATCTCAGTTGCTTGGACACTGCAGCCAATCAATATTTGCATACTTAAAACTCCATTGAATGCTCCAGCACATTATAGCCACACTGATGTTTCTGATACAGCCATGGTGGCAGTTCACAAAGTTCTTTCTCATTAAAAAAGAGTGGTCATAAGGGACCCAAAAGATGGCACAAATCACATTATTTTCATCTCCTAAAATAATACCCACAACCCTTCTCTTAAGGATGGGTTTACAGTGTTTTATGCCCCTCTGTGAAAGAAAAGCCAGAGCCATGTGAAATGGCAGGTATTCCCAAACTGCACCCAAATAGGAGCTTGGCACTGCACAGAGCTGGAAGATGCCCTTGCCAATGGTGCTGTGAGACAGGAAGGTTCCAAGTTACTGATCTTTCCAGTAAAAACATCTGCAGCCAAAGAAGAAACACCCTTCAGGTGGTGTGTCCCAGATATAAGTCCAAGGGAGGAAAACACTTGAATAAGATAAAGGCATATTTGCCAAAAAAAGATGAGGAATATCAGGGAGAACTATTTCAAACTGAGAATTACAAGAAGCCTGACAAAATGACTGTACATTTAAGTCCTTGTGCCAGCAAGCATTCCCAAGAGTAACCTTGTTCCATGTGTCTAAATAATTGCTAAAGTTCACCCAGGAGACTGGGCATAAAACCACAACACCAGCAACATAAAGCAGAGGATATTTGATAACTGCAGTTGGTCAAGCCTAGTTTTCATCACCTTCCTCACAAAGTCCAGGCTAACCTCATCTGCCCACCATAGGAAATGGTTCAGTGATTACTCAGAAAAGGATTTAATCAAGATGTTACACCATTTCCTTCAGAAGATCCTCCATCCATCAGGATTAAGCACAGATTGTGACTAGTTTTTGGGATTTTTTGTAACTTCTGATGTGGTATTTCTCCAGTGTGGCAATAGCAAATAAAGGACACAGAGTGGTTTCATCTTTGCTTCCACTGAGCTGCTCTCCACATGGAGTTAATGGGGCCTGGAAATTATGTGAAATGCATTAAGAACACAATCAAACAAGCCAGTTTGGTTCTTATCCTAATTTTCATTTCATGTAGTTTGATGGATTTTCCTATGCTTCTTCTTGCATCTCCCGTGGTGTAACACAGACTGTACATCAGGACTGATGTTTACTGAAGAGCCAGGCTGCTGCTGCTCTTGCCATTTTAGGTTTGGGAGCAAGTATACAATCAAAAATATAAACTGAGGCATGGTAAAGAATTTTACTTGCTAGGATTCTAAATAAAAAGCTAACCCCTTTCAGTTTTTCCTAAAATGGAGATTTTACTGAAGATGAGAAATTACCATGATCAGCTGTTCTATGAGCAGAGAATCTTGAAGAAAATATAATGTCTATGCAAACCACATCTTGGCCTAGGCTGTGAAATGCAGTTTCCCCAGAGTCAGCAGGGAGCTGTGGTGATCTGGAATTTTGATCCAGCCCATTAATGAAACAGGGTCCAGCTGCAACATAGCAATTTGTGTTCTGATGCTGTGTTGGGGCTGTTCTGATGGAGGGGGTGAGGAAAGGCAGCCAGTTAGCATTGCCCAAGAATACCCCAAGAAAGACAAAGAAGAACTGCAGTGTTAAACCAGCTTGTAATTTTCCTCTGAGTACACATAATAAATAGGTTGTTTGAGAGAAACAGAGATGAGGGGAGATGTGGATTGCAGTTATTGAATAAAAGCCTGGCTGTGTCCAAGAAAATAGATTCTCTTAGAGTGGTTAAATTGCTCTTAAACACGTGGGACCCCACTCTCCTCTCCGAAATGCACTGCCCCTGCCCCCAGCTCTTGGCTACTGTGCTGCTAAGGCAAAACCTTGGGTGAATTTGTTTTGTTAACAGCTGAGGAATGCCCTATTTGGGTCAGTTTGTCTGTTTTTCCTAAACTTTCTGACACAGCTCCCAACTGGAAATTCTCTCTCTACCCTCCCCCAGACTTTCTTTAACCTGGCAATCTTCCCCAAGATGCAAACAAACTCCTAAAGAAAAGTGACCAACTTTCAAATCTCTATGTCCTAAAATAAGAATAATTTATCTCAATCCTCCTTAAAATGGATTTACTGCTGAAGAAGAGAAATAATTTAGTCTATAATTTAGTCTATAATTTAGATGCTAAAATAAAGATAATCCATCTCAATCTCCCTTTAAATGGACTTCCCCATAATGTCACTTTTATGAATGTCCACAGGGCTAAAAAAAGGTTAGAATGAAATGCTATAGAGTAATAGCTATAATTTGCCAATATCACAGAAATACAAACTCCTTTTTTGTTCCAGATGGGATTTGGGAAAAGAAATTCTTTAAACCTCTGTGAGATTGTTTTCCAAAGTCAAAACCAGTCACAATGGCTTCTGAAATTCGAGCCAGCTTTCAGCTGTAGTGTCCTTTAAAGTTGTGTTTATGCAAGGCACGGTAAACAATCTGGAAAACACACTTCTGAGAGCTGGGATACATGCATTTAGGGAGTCTCCACTGCCCTCACTTCTACTTGATTTAAGTAAAAAAATTAGATATCTCTTAATTGCCCTTCTCCCCTCTTACCACTGCAATTTTTTTGATTATAGTAATGATCATTTAATGAAAATATTTTGTATCTTGAGACTTCAGGGAAAAGAAATCCCCAAAAAGCTGACTTTCTTTGCTGGCTTAAAAAATTTTAAGAGAGGAAACATTGCTTGGCTCCAGTTTTAACTTTTGAAAGCTGATACCTTTGCTAGCTAGCTAGCACTTCCAGAGACTCCAGGGAAAGAATGCTACAGTCATTCCTTAGCCTCAGCTGAAACAAGAAAGAAACATCTGCTTATGAAACAACAATATAAATCTGAAGCAAAGATGAAACCAACACTTACCACTGCTAGTTCTTTGTCTGTTTTGGGAGTGCTGTCTCCAGGAAACTTTATGATTGGTGACGGTGCGGCTAAAGTTTTGTTAAAAAGATAGACTTGGATGAATAGCACTTTAAAAACGAAGCCACAGCCAATGTGAGTCTTCATTCTGCCTAAACTTGCGCTCTCCTCTTTGGAAAAAGCTTTCCCCCGCTGTCTCTCCGTTACTTTAGCTGCAAAGTGCACCGGTTGCTTATCTGCACATCTTAGCTCTCAGCACCGTTTTCCCTTTTGCTTGCTCTAGCAATTCCTTTGTATGTTTAAAACATCCAGATGCGCAGTCTCAAGCTACCACAAGAGGAAGTCTGAAAACTAGTGGAAACATGAGAAAAGGGCAGTTACCAGATGTGATTGCTGTGATTTTAAGGTAGCAACAGGCAGATAGTTACTATTGCTGAAAGAAGCCACATTTTCTCCTCATTTGCATATACAAAAGCATTTATTTATACCAGAGAAGAGGAAAAAACCAAAACCTGACTTAATCTTGAAGGCAAACTGTCTTGCATATATTTTAAACTAAAAAAAAAAAAAGAAAAAAAAAAAAAGAAATTACTAACCATTATTTTCCTGGCTAAGCATTTTTACTATTTTTCAGCTTACTTTTATGTCACAGATATGATGATATGCTTTAGTCATGTGTGACTATGCTCCCACACAGTGCCTTGCAGCAAACATTTTGATGATGGATTTTGAGACAGACCCTGCACAGGGCAGTGAAGCTGAGTGAGGCTTCTTGTCCCCCTGCTGCTGAGGCTACACAGAGTGTGGGTCTGTACTCAGGGCTCACCGTGCTCCGTGGGAGCCTCACTCCCTCCCTGCTCTCTGCAGAGCTCTCAGTAAGATCATTGTGGCTTGTTGGGTGCAGAACCAGCCTGAGGCTTTGCCACCAACAGACTCAGGACATCACCTCACTCCTACAAGTGAAGGATAATTAGGCAGATTCAGCAATAGAAATGAACTACGTTAAAGGATATTAGGGAAATGGTACAAAAGTCAGTGTTTGCTTGTAATGGGGGTTTGATCACCAGGTGCAGCTGCCTTAATCTGAACTTTTGGTGTAAATATGGCCATTGTCATGGACAGTCCATTTATTGTGTCATTCGTAATATTGCTGGCTTTGAGGTGCTATTACAAGTGGAATGTTATTTTAGCTGTATATCCCTAATCTAGGGGTTTGGCTTTCGAGATGGGAGGTGCAATTCTGCATGATTGCAAACTGTTCTGGCCAGCCAAGGGTCTACTGAATACAAATCCAGCTATGAAAGTTCCTCTGACCTTTATGTCACCATAGAGATAGCCACAGCTTTCCAATGGGTGCTAAATGAAAGTTTTCCAGATATGACCCCTCTTAACAAATAGGGCTGTCAATGAAAATGCTTTGCAGATGTTTGGTGTTTACTGATGGTGTTGGATAATTGATTGTAAATTGCTAATATTGACAGTTGTTTGGTTTATGCTAAAATCAGTCTGCTTTGCCAACTGCACCCCATTGTCCATGAAGTGAATAATCTTAAATAAAGGCAAGGATTTCAAAGGGGGGACTGAGGGCTCAGGGAGAAAACATTTGCCCAGGCTTTTGCTGCCCATGCACTTCCACTCAGAGCTCAACACAGCAGCTGTATGGGGCTGTGGGTGAATCAGCCATGGGAAACAGCACTTGAAGTTCAGGAGAGAAAGAGGAGTTACGGGAACTTTGTGCATGAATGGAGCTGTCTTTGTCAGCAAGTGGCTTTTTATTTATCCCCACTCATCCTTTCAGGAACGAATCTGACGTGGCTTGAGTTACAGTGAGCAACTTTCCCCTAATGGCTCAGCTTTGAAATGACACATTCTGTTTTAGCTTTTCCCCATCAGCAAAAATCCATGGTCATTTGAAGTGTTGCCTTAATAAACAGCAGTTCTGAAAATATGATCCAGTTTTTCCAGAGCCTGGTACTTGGTTGCAGGGAATGACTCTTCTGCTTTGTGATGACAGCTCATATTTGTATCTGGCCATGTGACACCGTAAGAGAACAAAGGCCAAGGAAGCCTTCACTATGTGTGCCAAGTTACTCTTAGGTCTCCTTAATTAAGCAAGTAAAACTATTATGTATCATGTTGCAAATTCTGCAGTTATCTCTGTGCTCCGTGTTAGGTCAAGGGCTGATGTAAATCTTAAGGCATGAGAACCACGTCATTTTCATAAGAATTTTAATGTAATTTATGACAGCTTAGCAGCTTTCATTTAGAAGGGGACTGTGGTGAAGCTGTTTAAAGCCAAATGTGCCCTGGCACGTTCCAGTTGCACTCATAAGCCTCATTGAAAACTAATGAATGCTCTGTTCTCTGTCTGTCCTAATGAATATCGGATCAGAAATGGATGAAGAAACTTTTGAATAGCCTGTGAGGTCTGTGCAGTTTGAGAATCTCACTGTGTTTTGTTTCTTATCTTTGCTGGCAGTGAGAGTAGGTTGAGGTCACCTTTTAAATACATCTTGTAAAAGAAATTGGCAAAGAACCAGAAACCTTGCAGACCTGCAGTAAAACATTATTTCTCACCTTTGCATTTTTGCTGGTGTGTTGCTTTGCTGGTACTACTTCAGTGCGTGAGCAGTTAAGCAAGTTATGTTCAATTAGGAAACATAATATAAAATGGAATATTGGATTTATGGGTATTGGGTGAACCAACAGATTGAGTTTCTGAGCAGTCACTGAAAACATTCTCTTTCATTAGCACATGACATCAGAGATACTGACTGAGCTGCCCTCTCTCAAATTGGCAAAACAAAATAAATTCTGGTGACACTTTGTTGGAGTAGAAGTCCTATTGTATTGAGACTGTATTTGGGGTAAAGTGCCTCTTATCTCCTTGTATTTGTCTTTAAGGTCTATGCCATTATCCTGTTCTTAGATGGTCTTAGAAAAGAGGTGCTGCTTTTACAGGCTGGGAATGCAGTGGTGCTCAGTCCTGGCAGAAGGGACATTCTGTGGCTGGCTGGCCCCTGCTTTGAGTCAGAGTTTGGGCTAAATAACTCCTGAGGTCTGTTACAGCCCACACTACCCCATCTCCCTAGCACTATTGCTGATGTTGAAGACATGGTATGATGTGTTTTCTTATCTCAGACTAGATAAGCCCCAAATCAGGGAGACAGGCTCTGAAGGATCTGGAGTGATGTATTGTGACATTGACAGACTGATGGGTTAACTGCTGTCAGTGTTTGGTGCACAGACATTCCTCAGCCCTCCCTACTCTGAAGACATCACCTCTGACAGTAATTAGTGACTTCTGGGTACACTTCCTAAAAGGTAAACGTTAAGGAAAGAGGCAATACAAAACACAGGCAAAGAAGAAAAATCCTGCTAAGAAGAGAACCTAAGGTCATCTACCAACTTTTTGGAAGAGCTGAAGCAATAATGTAGATCTCCTTTCTCTTATCTTAATCCTCTATAAAGTATTTTGTCTATGTAAACAGAGGCTACCTCTGGATTAGCTACAGAAAATGAACAGAGTTGTATCTCCTACTACTGCCTTTATGTATTTGTGGAAAAAATTAATTTCTCTGTTGCATATAATATTTATGTTGGGTAATTATCTGATATACACATTGATGCATCTCTCCTGAGCCATAAAAGGATTCTCTATAGTTACTGAGCTTGTTTCAAGTTAGAACCAGTCCATATTGAAAATTTTAAACCATCTACTTTGTGAGTAAGATGCCAAATTTACTTTTTAAATGTCTGCTTTCATACATTAATAGTTACTGTATGGCAGACACCACGCAGTCTGAGAAGACAAATACCTCTTTTGAGGACATACTTCAATAATCATAGTAAAAAGGGAATCATGATGTCTTTGGAGCTGTAAGCCACGTATCTAGATAGATCTGACTGTGATAAGAGAAATATGAGCATGCATTAACATGCTGTTTTTATCAAAGGATTTTTCTGTTTCAGAAAATGATTTTTGAAATTATTCAGAAGCACCCAGCAGTTTCAAGATTAAGCTTCAGATGGTGTCCTAGATAATTTGCTCACAGAGTAGTCATCCCTCCAGAAACACACTGTAGCAATTCCTACTGTCACTAATCCCAAAATTTTGTCAAAAGCTGATGATTTCCTTGTGGTTCCAGAAGACTATGTTAGGCAGAGTGTCATGAGCAGAGCCAATGAGAGGATGATGGATTTATTCCTGGTGGGGTTTCATGTTTTAGATTGGAACCTGTTGCTAGGCTGAAGAAATAAATAATCACCAGGACAATTAAGGTCTTAAGAAAACAGCTGATCCTCTGATTACCAACTCAGCTGGTTCTAACCGGGTGCTCTGGGATGTGTCTGCAAGTAAACTATTGCACTGTGTGTATATAACCTCTTCTCATGTGTTTTCTAGGTTATGTGCTGTCAGTTTATATCTTCTAGTTTAGTAAGCAAAACAATTTGTTAAAGTAGATTAACTTGCATTGATTTTAGCAGGATTTGTGGCAAAGAAATAACATTAAAATTGTCAGAGCTACTGTAGTGTTCTCAGAGTGATTTAATCAGAACTGGAAAACCCAAAGCTCAGGTGATGGAAAAGTTTGCCTGAACTTCAGGAAAGGTGCCAATGAAAATATCTCAAGGTCTAGTTTATCCAGACCTTTGGCTACTTCTTGGTTTTCCAGGGTTGCCTTGTGACTCATTCTCTTTTCAGAGATCCCATTTTGCAATTTCTCTTGGATCAGTCTTCTTTCTTCTTGTCTGGGGAAGAAAAGTTTATAAGTACCCAGAAAGCAAAGAGCTTACAGAAGAAAACATGGGACTGGACTACTCTAAAAAAGGGATTTTGATGCCTTTTACCACACGTCTGACTTGTAAGACACTGTGGTAGAAGTAGCAAGGCCATGAGTGTGGTGCCAAACTGAGCCTGGGGTGTGTAGGAATCATGTAACTACTCGATGCTCTTTCTTAGTGGCACCTGTCCTGAAGGTGGATCATCTATACAAATAACAGAGTGACACACTAAGGGACTGCACTCTTTCTGGGTTTGACACTGGCAAGTCACTAAGCTCCAAGCACCTGCCTTTCAATGCCTATAACAGAGATAGTGGGTCCTTGCTGAAAGAGATGTGTGCCCCTGTAGGAACAGAGGAAGGTGTGGTATCAGCAGTTTATCTCTTTTAGTAAGGTTTTCTCTAGGAAGCAATGGTTAGTTCCCACTGAGTTTAGAAGGATTAATAACTTCAGCAAGAACTCATTTATACTGCAGACAGGTGAGCTCATCTCAGCCCTGTATGTTGAAGGGTTGATCCCAACAGAAGGTAACCCTTTAAACATCCACATCATTTATTATCTGGATGTGCTCTCTGTCTGCTCAGCAGCTGGCTCAGGCTCCAGTGATCTAATTCACCATATCTGACCACCACATGAGGGAGTCTTTAAACTGTTGGAAATCAGTGTGTGTGTGCATGGAGGAGTGAGAGTGGAACAATTTACAAAGGGTCAACCGTTGGTACCAGATGTGATTTTCAGCATTTAAGGTAGCAATTAGACTTGTCCTTTTGTTTCTCTCATCCTTTCTGTTTTAGTAAGTTAGGTCCTAAGATGTGAAGTTCTGCTGACATGTGGATATACTTTATTAGCTTGCTACTAAATTAGGTTTTTAAAAAATTTGATGATGAACTGGACTTTGTGGATACAATGTGCAGAATTAATTTGTCTTGAAACATACAGGTGGTTCACTACTTGTCCTTCCACATACTGGTGCTTCAGAAGAAGTCCTGATGATGCTGTATTTGGTTAAACTTGGCAAACTCAGCATGATCCTCAGTAGCACTGGGAACAGATCTTGCTGTCCAAACTGTTGTTGCCTTGTGCCATGTTGTGAATGAGCCTCTGGAGCTCCATGAGGCACCTTGCAGTGTAAAATGTGAGTAAAGATGATGGAACCGAGCCCTTTGCTAGCCAGGTAGCCACCCCAAACCCCCACAGTAAGAGCAAGAGCTAAATGGATGTGATTGCATGATCAGCTGCTAAGCCCATAGTGCAGAGCTGTGGCATTCCTGCTGTTCAGATTTCAGAGACAGACCCCAAGGAATGCTGCACTGAGTGACACATTTCTCAAATCCTGTGAAGAGGCACTTTACTCACAAACAGTGCCACACCAAAGCCTGGCTATTCCCCACTGCCGTCCTGTTTGTATTCATGGGAGATCTCTTTGCTGTAACAATGGGCAAGTGCAATCCTGAACGTGTCAGAATAATAGTTCTGCTTGCTTTGCTGCTGCTGCTGGGCAGCTGCTTGTTGCTAGTCACTGTACATCTCACTTGTCATTAGAGTGTTGGTGTTCAGACACCGAGGGGCCTTAATTAATGACTTTGAAGATATGGTCTTTTATAATTCATGACAGAACTTTAATTAAAATCAAATATATAGCAGTTGAATTAGCAGAGGATTTAAAGTGCACAATCTTTGATGGAGACAGTGATTCCCTCTGACCACTGATGATGGATGCTGAATGCAAATTCCATTTCATCACAGCAGATTCAGAAGAGAATGAACCTTTTTTTTTTTTCTTTTTTTTTTTTTTTAAAAAGGGGGACCCTGTTATAGACTGGAAAAATGGTAAGGTCAAGAGACCAGCAATCATTTGATTCCCCTCTCTGACCCCCATGTCCTCCTCTGGAATCCTCATGTATTTTAAATGTCTATATTGGTAAGGAAAAAAAAAAAGGACTGTGTGATGCTGATATACTCATTATTTGTAGTGATGGTGTGTAAAAGTGCTGTGCATGGTTCAGGACTCTTGTCAAAGCAGTAGGAGAATCCTTGTTTAACATAAAGCGAAACTGAGGCAGTGTTTCCTCTCAGACAATGCAGGAGAAGTTCATGGAATTTTGAAGAGTCCAGCCTGGTTCACAGATTGAGTACATGTCTTTCTGGCCTATGCTGGGATAACTGGACCTAAGCAAATATGTAGCAGAATTATTGCTGTAGATTAAATCTGTTGTGCCAGGAAGCATGGTTTTCTTATGACAGTAGAATTTATTTCACTTTATTTGGCCTTATTCTCTAACTGTATTCACCTAAATTTCTTACACAATAGAGTTTTTATCTAGGAGACTTATACTGCTATCCCACTGTGACCATGATTTCCATGGAGTTCTTTGAATGGATTTCATGGTCCTGCTGGTTACTCTGCCTACTGAGGGTAAATATTTAGAAGATATTTGTGGCTTTGATTTTACAACTGTGAGTTATATTTTAAATTTTATCATCTTTTTTGGTTTACTAAGGGATGGGTTTTCTTTTCTGTGAGATTAGTTGATTGTCTGAGGTTGCCAAGTTTCCCTATCCTGTGTGCATGAAGGCCAATCTATGATATTACAATCACAAACCAACCAACAAACAAAACCAACCAACAAGAATATCTGCTACAAAAGCTAATAAATTAAACAAAATGTACAATTTAATAGAGCTAAGGGAAACTGGTCAATAAGTCATGTCAAATTAGTTAAAAAAATTGCCATGAGAGGGAGATGAATAGTGAAAAAAAAAAGCATTTGAATAAATTAGTCTCTGCAAACTGGTAACAAACTGGAAATGTCTTATTTAGTAGCTATATAAATGGTTAAACAGTAGGAAAATATGATTCAAAAATATATTTGCTAAATATTGAACACCATTCAGCCATGTATAGTTACCATCTTTACAGTACCAATAATTTCTTATTTATAAACATAAAAATAGGAATATATCTTATAAATAGAAAATAAGTTTCCTGGAAAGGAGGAAAGGGTTTCCTCAGTGGTTGCTCTTGGTAATGTTGCAAAAAGTTCATTTGTTTTATATTATCAACTTTTCACGTAGTACTTCAAGCACCTGCTAAAACTACAATTTATGTACTGTAAAAATGGAATTCCTGGGCACAATCATGGGGGATTTTTATGTGAATTCTTCTTCTTTTGTTTTTATTGTCAACTTGCTACAGCAAATTGTTCCTCATAGTGGATTATTTAAGGCTGTTTGTCTGGCAGATATATTTATATGTAAGTCTTGGTAGCACTGGACAGTTTCTGCAGATCTAACCATCGTTAGGGCAGCAGAGGCTCAGCTTTCAGAATGCTAAACCAAAGTGAATATCACGGAATTGCAGGATCTGCTCTGCCTGAGCAGTATTTTGTGGCACCACACTGGAAAAACTGGCTTATTTTCCATCTGCAGCATGCAGAGGGATGCCCAGGGTCTATACCAAGCCTGATCAGGCTGTTCCTGGGGCAGGAGCTGCTGGAGCAAAGCTGGTCAGGGACTCAGACTCGGCACTTCCCTGCTGGTATAATCGGGTGTCGGGGTCAGCCTGTTTTCCTTTAGCAAGTCACACCAGGTCATCATTTCATCACGGAGATCGCAGGAACAGAATCACAACCTCAAAGATGCCAAAAAGGAGAAAAATCTGAGGGCTCCATGGGAATCCCACAGGGGAGAAGGGAGGAAATCCTGCAGGCCCACAGAGCTTCTGTGGTGGTGTCGAGTTCAAAGGGAAGCTTCCATTAGCTGGAAAGGTGAAGGAGCAGCACCACCTGCCTGTCCTCCAGCAGCCTGAGATCCTTGTTAATGGGGGTGACTGAATAAAGGCAGCATTTTAATGAACAGGGAGAACGTTTCTCCAAAGGGATTAAATTCCAACTTTTTGTCTTTCAATGTTTTTATTACTCTTCCTATGCTTTTTATGAACCGTTAATTTCTTTCATTCTTGACCATTATTAATACAGGTCAAATAAATGGCTAAACTACTTCCAGAGGCAGCTTGATGGACCATACAGCAAGTCTACACTTTCCTGTCAGGAAGACTGATTCTAGGGCCATTTGCACAAGGTTATATTGGGTTTTATTCCTGATTTCGAGATGATATTAAAAAACTATGAGTGCTGCTGCACACAAAATCTGGATCATGTCTTTTTTTTCTCTGTTTCAAAGAATAAAGTGCTTAAGGTTTTTCTCTGAAATTTAAATGAATATTTATTTTGGTTTTATCCCTGTACTTCCTAGACTCCCTCCTTCCCCAATCTACTGTGATGTAATAGACAAAGATTTGAGTTGGGAATTATGATCATAAGCAGAACAATATATGTTTTTCTGATGATAGTAAGATAAGCAGGGGGAACTTCCGTGTAAAATGATGGATTAACTGGCATTAGTGAAAACATGGCATCTTCTGTGGATGCACAGCAGCACCTGTACAGTATTACTAAGTTTTCCTTATTGTATTTTTTAACATTACCATCTGTGATAGAGTCATCTTCCTATTCCAGGAAGAGACAGACTTTAAAATGCATCGAGTTGACTTGTGTTCAGCTCTTTACGTTGACAGCTTTTGGAACCTTACAGCCCCAACTGCTGTAGCTAATTATTTTTTCCTGCTTGATCTCCTTAGTAGCTTTGGGAATGTCAGTCCACATGTAACCTGAGATGATGTTTTACCCAGAGCAATGGTTTCATTCTGGATGCTGCTTTTAGTGAGCTTTTGTCCATCCCTCTGATGCTCCTACCTGCAGTCTACAAATCTTTCTCAGTAATTCGCTGAGCAGAAATCTGTAATCTTAAAACCCCCAAATCTCTGAGTTCCCAAGGGGGAAGAAGGACATTTGGCCTTCTTTGGGGAATTATATATATGATTTATCATTTATTTAATTCAGAGATCTCATAAATCAAAGGAGCCTTTGGACACTCTTGGTCCAAGATGCAGTCCTACTTCTCCAGCACCCTTTTTTGAGCATAGTAACACTCAGCATTTGCTGCTGCCAACTGCAAGTTAATCTGAACTAAATTCCTGCAAGAACAGATCCAATACCTTTCCTCTTGGCAGAATTTAATTTTTGCTTACCTTAATAATAGCTAAGTTTCAGGGGAGGAGGGCTTTTCAGGGTCTCACCTTTATTAAATTTTGCATTGCATGTCCACTGGAGATTTTTATACATTAGCTCTTCCAGTTTTCTGCTCCAGACAGAAAAGCCCTAGATTTGCCCCTCAGAATTCACCATTTCAATAAATATTTACAAGTATGTTGGTCATGAATTCAGTCTTACTGTGTGTCAGGCTGTTTCATAGGTACATCATCTCCTTTGCATAGAAACCTCCATTTTCTTTTGTTTTATTGAAGTTCATCAGGTCTGTCTTTACAATAAAACTGGCAAGATCTTTCTAGGAACCTCCCTGATACCATCTGCAGAAGGGAAGATAATCTTCTGCCTTTGAAGTCAGACGAAATCCTAATAATCTGTAACATGGCAGATTACAAACTGCAGCCCTCTCACAATGAGTCTCTGACCTAATGCACCATCTCAGGAAAACCAGTCTAAGGGAGCTCAGTTTGTGTTACACTCTGCTTTATTGCAGATAGCATGAGAACAGTTTTACAGCAGTTGTTTGTTATTAAGGTGAGCATTCAGATCAGAATCAATCAAAGATGCATGGATACACTGCGTGTACTCCAGAGGAATTCAGGAGTTGTAGCTCATAGGCTGAACAAACCTCTCTAAGTCCCAGATCAATCTCTTGATTATATAAAAAATATAACCACTACTGATGAGTAAAACAGGAACAGCAGAAATGGTCAGAGACATTGTTGGTATATCAAATTCTTGTAGATGTAGGAAATACACCACAACTGATAAAACTGCAGAAGAAAACCTGCTCCCTGTGATGAAGGTGAAGGGAAGAATATTCCTATTCCCTCAAACTTAGACTTGCAATTAGTGTTGCTTCCCCTCCAAAGTCAGAACAAGGTGGAACAGGGAACACTGAAGTACTAGAGGAAGAATTGAGTCTATGATAGGAAATGAATATAATTTTTGTTTCTTATTTGTTTGAGTTTTTTTAACCTGTGTGTGTAGATACCACATCAATTCTGGTGGGATAACAACCAAACTATTGATAGTTTCACCTAGATTTGGAAGAGAACTTTTTTTTTTTTTTTCAAATCACAGAGTCCAACTGCCAATTGCTGCTTATTCTTGCAAAAAACTTTTATGGTCTCAATTTGACAGACCACTTGAGCACTTGTTTTTATTCAGAAGTTGTGTGAAACTAAAGAGATTAGTCTTATGCTTAAATGCTGGGTTGGAACACATTTGGTTGAAGAAAATTAAGTGCATTTATCATTGCAAAGAATGTAAATTCTATGCTGTCAAATTCCAATGGGCTGAAGTTCATTCAAAAGAATAGCACTACTCATAAACAGTAGGAAGAGGAAAGCAGGCATATTAGCAAGGAGAATATTTAATACTTCCAAAGCGCCTTTCACCCAATGAGTTCACATTGCTGTGTGCATAAAAATGATCAACATTTCAACACTTCTGTGAACTAAGCTGAATATCTCTTTTCTCAGATGGGAAAGTCAAAGCACAAAGACTTTGAATGATTTATCTGCATGAATTGGTAGCAGAGCTAAGAATCAAATCTTGGCTTGCCTCAATCTGCCATGGTATTATTGCTCATATGAACTATTCAGTCATTTATACTACATAGAAGTGACAAGCTCTGTCATTCAACTGGCTAAAAATAATTTAAAAATATGATTTCAGTGCAGCTCTTTCTTGCCATTCTCCAAGATCCTTTTATTAAAAGTTTGCCTTTTTGTCTTCCATGACACCAAACCTAGGATTTAAAGTTTACTGCATTCATTCTGCTTTTCACTTCCACCAAACAAAAAGTTTGAGCTGGCCAAGTCACCTTGTCCAGTGTGAGGACATTGCTATAACAAAAGTGAGAACAGGCAGGGCTGTGTGGAAAAGTTGTTTCCCACCTACAGGCATATCATTGATGTGAAGTCTGTTATTTGTCTGTTTTCTCATTGTGAGAGCTGTGCAGCAATGTATATTTAGAAGATGTGTAATGTACTCTCCTGCAGCATGAGCAGAACCTTTTTATCACACAATTCAGCATACTTCTCTCTCTCCCAGCCCCTGGGGGTCTCCTCTGCCAGTTGTGAATCATGAGAATGAATCATTTACAGTCTTTTTGCCTAGAATGTAACACTGAAATTATGTTGCAAACTGGAATTTCTAGATCCTAAGAAAAATTGCCTAAGAACATTAAAATTATGAGTTCTTTACAACCTATGTGTTTTGACTAAGAACTTTTCAAGTTCAGTAAAACTCAGATATCTAGTCTTTTACTCCTGGAAGTTTTGATGGTGGATTTTTCCTCTTGTAAACCTTGGAATGTTGGTCACTCACTTTGCTGGGGAACAAGACAGGGTTCCTTACTTTAAAGACCTTTGATTGCTTTAAGGTTTAATATTTCTATTGTATAGAGGCCAGATGCTTTTCTTAGTCCATCTGTCTTTCACACAATGCCCACATATATGTCTTCCAGTTTACATGCTGCAAATAACTTCTTAAATGCCATTACAGTGAGGGAAATGACTATAAAACAATGGCACTTGCCCCCTAGACCTGCTCCCCATATGTCTGACATATCTGCTTACTTAACAGAATCATGCTTTTATTATTGCAAGCAATTAAGAGACAGAATAGTTGTGGGAAAGTGAGCTGGTTTTCTGCTCTGTCTGGGACACTAACAGCCTCACTCTCAGGTAAACCTCGGTTACTGATTTTTATTACTGGTGATGATATTTGAGCCCTGAGCATTCGAGTTTTGATTCCAGGTTGCATTTGCACAGCTGGCAGCATGGAAAAAAAAAGGGGAAAAAAGGGAAAACAGAAAATCCCTTGCCTCATAAATTGAGTAGACTTAGCCTGGAAGATATTGAGAGACACTAATGGTTCATTAAAGCATATTTTCCTTATTTTTAACTTCAAACGAAGTTGGTGGGGAGCAAAAAGAGTTGTTAATGGTGTTTGTAGAAAAAAATGCATCAAGGTATGGAGATATCATGATGGCTTGTGGGTCCTTCTTTTTAAAAGCTGTTACATGATCTTCCTCTGTTGCCTGTTTTATGATGTGCCTCTTCTCCAGGACTTCAGCTCCACCCCATCATGTGGCTGCACACACCCACTCCTCCTGATGCCCCTCCAGCCACATCCCAGGCATCTAAAGAGCGTCACTCTTTCATTCAGATGTGACATTTCCAAAGTTATCTCTCATCTTTCTCAAATTTACACATTCCTGGGAGGCTCCAACCTGTGCGAAGCAGACACTGCTGCAGGCTTGGCAAAATATTTAAGTCTAAAAATACATAAGCAAATGAACTTTGGGGGAGGTGAGCCATCCCCATATTCTGACCATGGCAGGAAATATCTGCTGTCTCTTTGCTGCTCAGTACAGCTTTAATATACAGAATTAGAGTTTGAAGATGTGGGGGTTTTGTGGATTTTTAGTGTTGTTTGTTTGCTTTTTTTGTGCCTGGTAATGCAAAACAATTGTCAGCCCCATTTAGCCATCTAGTTCAGCTGTGTGTTTGGCTGAGGGTGCCTTTGGGAAAATAATGGGTCACAGAACATGGAATCATTTGTGTCGGAAAAGACCTTCAAGGTTGTTGAGTTCAACAGTTATTAATCCTGTTATGTCAATAATCCTGGAAAAAGTTTAATATATAGCTTTGACTCCAGATAAAGGAATGTTGGATTGCATAGCATTAGGTTATATTCCAGTGTGATAGAGAGCACAACATAAAGACACTTCCCAAAGGTGTGTGTGGGGGGAAAAAGTTGTCGTGTAGAACTTTCATTTCTGCACCAGGAAGTGCTTGTCCTACTGAGAGATCTGGAATGTAGGCTTGCTCTCATTAAAGAATGTGTTCAGTTCCTTTCCAATGGACAATGTTATGAGCAAAACATGAACTCAGTGTCTTCTCACTAATGCTAATGTTATCAGGGAACCCACTCATGGTATTCAGCAAAAAATACAGAACCCCACTGGCCAACCTGGGGTCTGTAGTGGCTTTGGATATAAAGCAGCTGAAGAAAGGTCACTTGGTACAAGAACAGGTGGTTTCCTGTGGGCTTCCAATTCTTTGCTAAGTATCAAAATTCTTCCTTTGATGAGACATGAGATTACTGACTGTATGGCTTGGTTTGTTATCAGAATTAGAATACTGTCATGCTTCATTTATGAGTATTTGCATAAATCAACACATCTCCTTCTTTAATAGGATGTACAATGCTAAGATCTTAACTTAGGCTAGAGTTGCTTCTTTCCTCATATTTTATGGAGCACATGGACTTGATTTTTAAATTTTTAATTCTAACACATCCTATTAAACGTGCAGGCATAGAGAAGCACCACCAGTCAAAGACATCATTATTATATGCATGGAGGGTTATCTTCTGCCTTTCTACCCTCATCATTCATTAATGATGCACAGAGGCTTGTCATTTGTCTTTTCAATTCTTTGACTTTATTTTATTGCTCATATTTTATGACACATGGAGAGCTCTGTAGCAAGCATTCATCATCAGCCTTACATGTCTGTGGAAATATCATCTCTGTTAGGCCAGGAAAAAGTACCTTTTGTTCTCTTTGTATTTTGCCTATGAATTTGGTCTAACATCATTCTCTTATCGTTGGTGTTTCTTGTAGTCTTTAAGTTTCTAAGAAAACTGCTGACATAGCTCTGCTGTATGCTGAAAAAGCAGCTAACCTGTACAGTGGAATGTACAGGTTTTATTCACCTTTATTTCTTTTCATAGCTGCTCCTATGAACCCCACTTGCATCAGGGATAATCATTGGGACTTCAGCTGTAATTCCAGTTTGTCATTCAGACAGTGATCCTAGATAAGATTGAGATGCTGCTTAGTCTTTGTGATGCTGCCAGATAGAAATCTCCCCTGCCAACTGCTCTGTGTGTGTGTGTGTGTGTGTGTGTGTCTGCAAGGCAAGCTCTGGTCCATTGGGAGCAGTGAGGACACTATTAAAGCACTTCTGACTTCTACATGTCACTCTGGAAAGCCCCCCAAGATACTCTGATCAGAGTCTTTGGAGTGTTTTAAGCTTTTCAAATTCAGTTTAAAGAGCTTAATCAAACTTTCTGACACAACTGGCACACATTAACATTTTTCATCTGTAAACACACAAACTCAGGAATTTCTAATTGCCAGTAATTAAAGTGTGTGGCTGGTTTTGAAATGCTTTCCTATTGAAGGAGTCTGAAGTGGTACAGCTCCCTGGTGATGTTCCCAAAGAGGCAGAGGCCTGCCTGAGGCTGCCTTGCTGCCTCTCAAAAGGTAATAGCGAAAAAATTGGGCTGTGTACTCATCTTGCATAAACATTTCAGTTTGGGCTACTGTTGTGTGTTCACAGAAAAAATTGGATAACTCCTTTTCATTAAAAAATTAATTAGTTCACCGTGCCAATATCACTTACTGCCTGATAAGACATTTAAAAGGACTCTGGTGTGCATAATTTTTTTCTGAAATAGTTCAAGAGCTCAGAAACACGAACCCATACTGTCCCAGCAGGATATGTGTGGCTTCCACTGCTTTATTGAAAACATTTATGAATGAAATGTTCTTTGGACCAGAGCTTACCCTGAATTACTCTGAAAAGATCCAGAGATCTACCCCAGTTAGGGGCCAAGTTACATGCATTTCCTCAGTGCTCTTTGGAGCACACAGAGGCAGTCCTCCTCTAGTGCTTTATCCAAACACTATGAGAAACAGGGCTGGAAAGTCTCCTGGGGAATATGATATACTAGAACTGTCTCAGTTTCCTCTGGAGCATCTGGGGCTAATGACTGCTAAGAGGAATTTGATAGCCTAATCTGATATGGTAATTCCTAGATTTTCATGATAGCTTGATGCTTGACAAAATCCACTGCTGCTTTTCCCTTCCATGTTCTCACAGAAGATTCTTGCATAATCTGTTTTAAAAAAATCCAGCAGAGCTGCTGAGCCAGGCCTTGGCAGCCCATCCTCTAGGGACACACTTGTGAGTATTTTTGTTTCTCAGAGTGGTATTTCTGGTGGCCACATCACAATTCAGTTTTCAAGTGCTTGTCTTTTATTATCTCTCACAGGATTTCTTCATCTTCCTGTCTCTTCTAGTCAGTTCAAAAATACAGTAAGAGCACCCTTTATTGTGGTATTCTGGCCCTTCTGTTTTCAGTTTCAGCTGTAGTGAGGAAGCCCAGAAGGAAAAGATCTTTTTTTTTTCCTTTTTTCTTTTTCTCTGTAAGTTTTTAACCATTTGGAGCCCGAATTAGTTCAGGAAGTGCAGAATGGGGTGGTTTCTTACTCTGAAGATTCAAACTAAATAAATAAATAAATAAAAGATAATCTAAACTTTATGCATTCACACCAACATGAAATTAACTAAACAGATTTAATGTATCGGTTGTTAAAATGTGTTCCATTGCAGTGTTAGCAACCCAGTAATAGGAGCAGCAACACTTTCAAAGGTTGAGCAGTTAGTAAATGCACTCTCCTCTGGATTACTGTCATTTGTGTGTGGAGAATGGGTGAGAACATGAGAAAATGTTAGGCAAGGGGCATTGTTGAGCCCTGTGAATTGGATTCCTTATCTGCTGTCTTTTATCTCGACTTCTGCTCCAGGCCAAAGGGCTGAGATACAGCAGAAACACTACAGTAAATGTGTACTAGGTCTGTGATTGCTTCTACTGTGTGTGCCTTGTCTCCTGTGGATACATGTGTGTGTGCCAATGAGATGAGTAAAAAAGTGTTGAACACTGGTCTGACATCCTGAAAATGGAAGAGAGAGTAGTTTACCAAGATTATGTTTATTACTAAGTACTTAGAGAGGAAGTGTACTGGAGAATTAAAGCTGTTAAATTCCAGTCACTTAATTATCCTGAGTTATTCCTTAAGTATCAGTACTCCAGAGTGTCCATCTACTGCACAGACACCTTATCAAGAGGAAAGACAAACTGAGTACATTTCCATACAGCATGGAAAAGGACAAGAATCAGAAGCTTAACAAAGCATTTATAGCCTAGTAAGAAAAATTGATGCACAACTTCTATATATTTTTTAAAATTTGTATTTTATTTTACATTCTTCAAACAAGGAAGCATGAGTTTGGAGTTTTTTACAATGCAGGATCAGCCGTACTCTGGTAGTGGAGGACAGATTCTTTGGGTATGGTGATAAAATGACTCAAGTGTTAGCAATTCTGCTACTCCTGCTAGAAGGCTTTCACAGCTGCAAAAACATTACCAGAGAAGTTCTTCCTGCTGTGCTTTCATTCAGAGCAGAAGTGAAAAGAATTGTGGCCCCTCATTCAGGAGGGCAGAAACATCCTGGGTTCACTGGGAAATATCAGGAGGTGTTTGGAGGGGAAAAGGAAAAAGCCTTAATGGACGGGAGAAAACGTGTGCTGAGAATTTGGGCTTTAAAACTGAACTGGATGGTAGGAGAATGAGAGTAAAATGTCCATTCTCCTGAAGGCAGCTACAAATATCAGACAGATTGCTATCATGGGATAGTGATGTTTTCATTTACACTTCTGCTTCCAGATCCCACTTGTAGGCAGAATCCATTGAGTGGAAACAACAAATCCTCAGCTTGTAGTCAAGCAAATTGCTTTTAAAACAATGAAGTAGGGGAACACCAGAATTTTAAATGTCTTTCTTAGAGCTTTAGCATAGGATTTTTCAAATTCTAACTCTGACACTTGGAAGTCCAGACCAGAGTTTCCCCACTAGCCTCCTAGAAACCTATGGAGTAATTTTCCAGGGATTTACTCAGGAAGTGGCCATGCATCTGCCTCAGCTCTGCGTGGACAGGTTGTAGCTTCAGAGCTGGAAGCAAGTCCTTGAAAGTCTGAGCAAATTGCTAGAAATAGGGGATTACATGGGCTTCATAAAAGAGTCTTGCAACTAGGATCCAGGGGATGTCTGCCCTGCTTTCTCTTATATCCCAGGATAATGAAAATTTTCCACTCAAAGTGTTTTAATGAGGATAATTACACACACTTGCTGTATTTAGTTTGTGATGCTCTGACTTCCCATCTCATATTTGCAAAGCCACAAATCAGAATACTATTTTTAGATGGAGACACTCTCTTGGATTCAAGCTGAGTATAAATATTTATAAGAATAAGGAACCCAAATAATTCAAGAATGTTAAATTCATCTAAATACTTTCAACACATGTGTGAAGTTGGCAAGTAAAAAGGGTTATCTCTGTTATCTTACAACAGAGTTTGCTGAAGTTACAGTTAATATATATTTTTCATGCTTGTATTTACTCAGAGATCATCTAAACTAATGGCAGAAATAGAGACATTCTAAAGATTTGGCAATGTCATCTGTTTTGGTCTTCTGTATCAACCAGTGCCAGGCAGTTTTCTCTCTGCAGGCAGTAAGTGCTAATGAAGGCATTACAAATGTCTGAAGGGACACTAAGATCTATCAAAGTTTGCTACAGCCAGCTGTGAGTGACTTTCAGGCACTCATGCAGAACACATCACCTGGGCAGTGTGTAAGCAAACTGCATTAATGCTGCCACTCTGGAGGTACCTGTGTCAGGCTTTCTTCTGGAAAGTTCCCTTCTGAAGTGTAGGAAGAAAGGAGCCATGCTGAATGTTGTCAGCCTTGGTAAGTGTGCATGGGATTGTGACACAGGGAAATAGCGTGGAAGTAGGAGACTGCAATTTGTTCTCCTTGTTCCAAACTTAAAATTAATCCAAGCAAACATGACCTTTACTCCTCTCAAACTGACAGCAGAAGGAAATCCGTGCAGATGCTGTACACAGTGAAGGAAACACATCTGGAGGGCAGCTAGTGCTATCCCTCAGTTGTTCAAGCTCTCTTGTGACCCAAGTGCTGTGTTGGTGCTCTGCTTCCTCTGAGTGTGCTCAAAACCACTGATCTGAGTCATGGCTCTTTAGAGCAGCTGAGTAGGCTCTGTTTCCTCAGGTTCTTGAGATTCTGGTTAAGAGCATGTCGTGATCAAAATGCTTCTGCTACAGATCTGTAAACTCTTGAGCAAGAAAGATTGTGAAAAACCTCAAAATAACAACGTCAAGGTGGGCTGTGTAACTATCTGTTGTTCTCTTGCATTAAGCAGTGAAATACAACCTCTGCAGTTGGTGTTTGGAGCTCACAGATTAAATAGAAAATGTTAAAGTGAATTAATATGCATACAGTCATGGTGAGTAATGCCAGATCTGCTCCTAACTCTAGTACTAAGCCTGTTCATGCTAAACTTACTGTGTTCAGAGATCAATCCATTGCTGTCAAAGTGGTCTAAAGGTATCCTCCTGCTCTGGTGGCCCCTGAACCACTGACTCTTAGAAGCTTGTAAAATTTATACATAGAAACGGCACGATATGGGCTTATTGCCTCATGTTCTCCTCTAGACATGCATTCCTGACCTACAGGGACAGCCCCAACAGAGGCATTTTCTTTGAATTATTATGGCTTTTCTTATGCTCTTAAGCTAAAGGCACCCTCTACACTTAACTTGGTCCAAGAAGAAATGCAAATACCAGGGTTGAGAAACAGGAAATGCCTGTTGGCATACATTTAGGAACTTTTTAATGTGTGTCCCAGAGAATGTAATTGGGAGTGACACCACTCTGAAGAGAGATTCAGACTTAGCAGAAGCCCACCACACAAGTCTTTTTAGATCAAGACCATTTGCAGTTGCACGAATCAGTAAATTGGAAGCAGAATATTCTAAAAGAACAGGTACCCCATACTGTACTGGTGCAAGAGAAACATTCTGCACTTACCAAGCCCCTTCAGGCTGGCTGACAGGATCAGCCTTTCAGAGGACACTTGGAGATTTCCAGTCTTTGTGGCTTCCTCAGACACCCTGAGGGAGAGCATTGTACAATATCTGTATCCAGCTCTGCTGCATTCACTGCCTCAGGCCAGAGGGGCAACACAAGAGATCAACTCCTAGTTTTTGGACATATTAGTAGTTGTTAAGAAGGATCTTTTTATTGTAGGGAAATGCGAAGGACAGTCCAACATCGTTCTGAGCAGTTGTCCGAAACAGAATGTTTGGATTTGGAGCTCCTCAAAGCATTTTTATGTCTGCATTTATCTTCAAAATGCCTTTAAACACCCTGTTAAAAAATGCAAACATTTATAAGCTCTAGCCATTCCATTTGTGCTTGTTTAACCATGAACGAAACATTCCTCTCCCATCCCTCATTCTCATCCTTATCCTTTTTCAACTCCTCATTCAGACATTAAGGAGTGATGGTCTTTTCAGGTCTTCTGTGGTAATAAAGGTTCTGACTCTTCTATTCTGCTTTATAAAGACAGTGAAATTAATGGATAACATGGGTAAGAAATTAGTGAAACAAAGGCTTGGCTTGCTGTTTGTGAGAGAAAAACAAGCAGATGAGCCCTCGGTATGCAGCAGAATGATGATCCCACTAGGTATTGTGCTGTCGGGTACTATCTGGGATGCAGCATCAAAGGGAATAGGAACAGTCACCACAAACAGATGATTATAAAGTTTTTTTTATAGCTGCCTAGCATAGCTTTTAGCAAATTAGTGAGAGATACTTTTCTTTAATGCTTGGTGACACATGCACAAAACCCCCAGTATATCTGATTTCTAAGGCTTCAAATGATGGCATGTGTTTCTCTGCCATCCAGAATATAAATAAATATGAAGATACCTCTTCATCTAATACTGATTGTGGTCTCAGTTCTGAGAAGTATGGAGGAGATTAAAGCCTGATGCTTCTGTGTACAGCCTAAGGCACTCTCACAGAGGGAGGAACAGCGGTCCCCTTGTTCCATGTAGTGTTCCAAATTCCATAAATGTCTCTGTTGCTGCTGTCACCTGCTACCATGTAAAGATCAGTCTAGTTCTCCATGTCAACTTTGTTGAGTGCTCGTTCCTATTAGCCTGAACAGTGACAATTTGTTATTGCAGGCTGCTCTGGGACATTTCCCTCTCCAGCAGCACATTGTTTGCCAAATCTACATGTTCCTGCAATTGTGCAGCGCAGACTGCCTGGGAGGATAAAGCTGAGATTTTAGACTTGAACACTTTGTAGCTGTAGGCCAAATTCTGTTTTCAGTTACATCTGATCAGATCAAGGCTAACATTTAGTCATGTCATACTAATACCCCAACTCTTCCATTTACATCAGGATAATTGCAGGCAGAATGGATCACTCAGCCTCAAATGTCTTGTTTATTGAAATGTAACAAAGCATCTTTTGTGTTAGTTTGATTTGCACGGTTTCATATAAGCATTAAAACCATCTAGGTGTTTTGAGCTTCACTGAAGTCACTTAGGAAAACAAGAAAATCATTTTCAGTGTAAGGGATAGCAGGGCTATCTGATGGAGCAAACCAAACACTTTTGGAGTCACTTCTATCATAGAAAGCCTAGGGCAGCTGCATTCCTAGCAATGAATTTTGGCAAGGTGCATGAAACCGGACCAGGCAACCTCCCAGAGGCAACACAGAGGCTTTCTATCTCCTGGAACATTCTGTTGTGGTGTCTGCAATGCATCCTTGGCCTTCAGGGTGGGGGCTGAGATGTACTTAAAATTTCCATGCCTTCTTTTGTTATGTAGTTCTCTGGAGAAATGGAACAATTCTTTTACAATACAAAGCAAAGCGTTGACTTTAAGCAAGCAAGGCATGTGCAAAGCAAAGATGAGCAGGACCTGAACTGCACAAATGACTCCAGTTCCTGGCCAGAACTGAGAGGCTTCTGACTTTCAGCTGTGCAGTCCTCTCAGGCAGGCCCATTGTTCCCTATATGAACTGCTGCATGAGGTCTCCATAAGTAAATGTATCTACAGGAATGTCTTCAGCTCTGTAATTCAAATGGACTCTTTAAATTCAGTGGGGATTGAAATCTCTCATGCCACCTAGATTTTCAGCAGCTAAAAATCTAAGTGACAATCTGTGTTTTGAAGGGATCAAGGATTTCTTTTTCCTCGCTCCCTGAAGGTTGTCTTCACTTAGGAGAAGTTAGTTTTTCTGAGTGCTCCAGTGCATCTGCATCTTTGTTTAAAGCATTATCTGCTACAAAGTGAGTTCTACTCAATAATGGGTGTTTTCTTGTGTGTTTCAAAAAGTATTTGAGTAATGTAGAATTTTTCAGAGGGGCTTTACTCTCTTTACTTTCCTCCACTAGAACACAAAACACTCTTACAAACCTCTTAGTATAAAATTTAATTTTAAATAGAAATATTATCATTTTCTGCTTTAAATATGTAGTTTGGCCCACTCAATTGCTTATTGAATAAGTGTTTTTTTATATTTGGGAATAATTCTTGTCAATATCACTTAATGAATGCTGTTATGAAAATGAAGCTCCCTAACATACCTTCACTGAAATCAGAAGCCCTGCATTAGTTTATATTAGTTGAAAGTATCAGTTTATATTAGTTAAAAGTTTTAAGCATATGTAGGAAGCACAGAAATTAAGCAACTACAGAGATCTCTCATTAAATGGGATGTGATAAGTTTTAAAGGACAATAATACAGTTAATATTTTCAGGCTACTGAATAACAAACCGTGTTTGAGACTCATAGGAACTTGATAGTAATTTTCTGTCTCTCTCAAAAAGCAGCAAGTATTTTATGGGTCAGGTTTGTGTGTGTCTTGTACCATTTTCTTACCTTATATGTCATAGATAAAGCTGAAATACATGAGAAGAGAGGATTAACTGTGCAATTCTGGGCCCACGTACTTTTGGGATGTCTTGGTGATAAACTGATCTGACCATTTGGTGACCTTAAACAAACTTCAGAAAATAAAGCCAAACTTCTGACATGGCAACTTGAAAATGTGCAGGGCTTTTTCATTGGGTTAATTGGGTCTTTTGAGGTGTGTATGTCTGGGTAAGGATAAATCATGATTGTGGGATTCTTTTTGAATGCATTTATAATTGAGCCGGGGCTGATTATTATTCTTAGGTGTTGTAGTTCTGCCAGAAGACCCTGGAGGTGCTGCAGAAAGTGTATCTGGCCCTCTCAACATTCGAGAGGAAAAGAAAACAAATGTGTGGGATGGAATGTTTCCTAATAAAATATAATGTCTCAAGTATTTTGTTCCTGTTTAAGAAAGGTGTCTTGTAGTGGGGATTGATGTAATCTCAACATAAAGAAGTTCAGACTCTGTCAAAGCAGCCCAAGTGTTTTGATTAACAACAATTCCTCATTTTCTCTAAGTGCTTTATTTGGGTTGCTGGATTATGAAGAGTATCTGTGCTAGGCTGCTTATGTGGACAGTATAAAAGACACTATGATAAAGGGCTTTTAAAATTTATTTTTCTAACTGCTTCAAGCCATAACATAGACTCTTCTGTCTTCAGCTTGTTGTGTCTTTATGAGCCAGTTTGGCTTTCCAGGCTCAGATTTCTGTTGAGAGAAGGTAATAAATTACTTTAGTATTTTGGGAAGCATAAATATCATGTGTATTTGTCCATAACTCTAAGGGACTAACTTCCCCAAACCAACTGGCCATTGCTGGGTAAGCAAAACAAAGAGAATTCCTGCCTCTGTTTTCAGTTTTACTGTGTACACATAAGGGAAGACATGCTCACTTATGAAGCCAACTTTGCCTAAACCACTGTCAGTAATTGTATATCTATAGTGGAGCTGAAATTAGTATTTTATGCCAGCTCAGTTAGAAAACCAGAAGGTCCTGAGAGTACTTCTGGCATTGCCTTAAAAATAGTATTGAAAATTATTGTGTTAGTATTACAATTGCCATTTACAGTGAATGAGTCTTTATCTCTGCTAAGCTTGCTTAGTTTAACTGTCAGTGACTTCAGGAGTGTTCTCTGTGTGGTTTGGCAGTAGAGGCAATTCACAATAAGGGGATTAGAATGTGATGTGCTGCTGGCTCATTTCAAATTATTTTGCCTGAATCCAGAAGTTATGAAACTCAGTTGGTGGAGAGGGAGAGAATTCAGGAGTGGGAGTTCTCCAGGGTCTGAAAGTTGACAAACAGTTGCAAATAGTTTTCTGACTCTAAATAAAGTTCTTTTATCTCGAGGCAATAAAAGATCCAGTCTTGTAGCTGTGTAGTCAGTCAGTAGATTTGATGGTTTGGTGACTTTTCAGTTGTGTGTTATTGTTAACCTACCATTCTCCACCCCACAGTACAAAAGGTCATTCAGGGCTGGAAGTGTACCTGGAACTACAAACAGTTTATGTGATTCACCCCTATTTTATACCTGAGCACACCTGGTGTGGCCCAGCACAGGGGGGTTACAGATATTTTCATCTGAAACTCAGCAACTGCTTGGGACTTTTTTTCTCCTGTGTTTAATTTACAGATTCATTATGTGGACATTTATTTTCAGTTAACAAATAGTGCAGGTTCTCTGGCATATATTGGTCCTTTTGCCTATCAAAAATACCTTAGAGTACAATTCACACAAAATTGTCAAGCTTGGAAGCATAAATGTACTGTATTGCTGAATTATTTTTCTGACAGTATTAATCAAAAGTCTAAGGAAATCACTTGAGAAATAATGCTTCAAATCATTCTTCATGGAAAAAAAAAACTGCCCACGCTTGCCTAAGGGGCAGAGCCATGCAGGGAACCTTCCAAAGTGGACAAGTGTTAGAATTTTGTATTACTGACAGCAGCAAAAAGAAAAAGAAAAAAAAAAAAAAAAGAAAAAAATAAAAGAAGAGGGAAATTAAATGACACATTGCCATGGCTGTTGTTGTGTGAAGGGGATAGAGGAATTGAGATATCTTATAATAACTTTGAATTTTCAGTAATTGGCCAGTACAAGTACAACTTTTTTCTTTTTTTTTTTCTTTTTTTTTTCTTTTCTTTTTTTTTCCCTGAAATTTAGGTCAGTGCATGACTGTTTGGTGTCCTGTAATGAACACCCTAAACATTGGTTCTGCTTAATGTCCAGTCCAAATCTTGTGATTTAGACCTGTTCTTAGGCTTCTGGAGTTTATTTCAGCCCAGCAGACAATTCAAGTCAGATGGGATTTTTTTCTGGTGTAAAACTAGTGTGGGATAGAGGGATTGAGTTTATCTGCAGAATTATTTTATATGTATTCCTGATTTTAAAGACAGGCCATCTTTAAAAACTTTACTACAACACAGAGGAAAATATTTGTCATAGTGATTGTAATGGAATTCAAAATTTAGAGGGCTCTGTGCTGGAATGTTGTGTTATTGCTTCCAGCAATAGATGCAGCTTGTGTGTGTCTGTTTCAAAACACTATTAAAGCAGATATGAAGACATTTTAAATTTAAGCTATTTCATGGTATAAACTGGGCAGCTGACATGGGGATGCTCTTGAAGAAACACTGCAGAGTGCAATGCTCACCATGGGGGCCAGTGCTTTGAAATCCCAGGCTGAAAGGCCTTATATACAGCTACAGCCTTGTTTGAGTAAATATGTACAGTCCACAGTTGTTTCCTGTGGGGTATTTTCCTGTGACCTTCAAACAGCCTTTCTGTGTGTTTATTTTCTCTTTAAAAGCTAAAAGCTTTTGTGTGAACTTGTTTGAAAATGAAAAAATAAAATCTAAGTCAAATGTGCTTCAAATGCTGCAAGGCAGCAGTTTCTGCTTTGCTCTTGTTGTGGTGGTTGGTTTCTGTTCCAAAAGCCTCTCGATACCAAATGCAGGCAGGGAGGTAAAGGCTGAACGGGAAGAAGAAACAGTGTCAGGGCTTTGCTGTTTGCTGTGGAGTTTCCTGCCAGCACAGCACAGAAAGTCTACGGCTTGGCAGGCCTGTACAGTGTTATTTAACACATCATAAATGCTCTAAAGTGCCCTTCCTAAGGTCAGATATCTGCAGTCAAGTCCAGAGTGATTCACAAACATGAAAGAATGAGTGTGAAAAACCAAAGGCTGGTTTTCAAAGTGCCCCAGCAGATGCAGTTAGCTGTAACTCCTGGTAAGTGTGATGCAGTTTTGCTCTGGGGGCTGGGGTAACCCTGGGACGAGCAGCTCTCCTCGTTTTCAGATTGCCCTCTGGGTACAGACTGGAAATGTTCATGGATCTTGAACTAAATGCTGGTTTGGATGTTGCATTTCAGGTGGTGGTTGATCATTTCTCTAATTTCTGTGAGAATTGGACTTGCTGAGAGAGATGGAGCAGGCCTTGATGGTGGGCACAATCCCAGCCCCAAACATGGCAGGGAAACCCTTCTATGAGTACCCTGCTCTCACTCTCCTACTCTTATCTTCAGGCTTCACCAATAACTGTAAACAGCCTGGCTAGGAAAAAGCAGCAGAGTTTTGGGAAGGCTTTTGTTCACAAGTATGGGGGTGGTCAGGCACCATGGTATGGTGTAAAAGAGTACTTTGACTCGTTTGTCCTAAATAAGTTTGTGGGGTTTCACTCCTTATCAGGATCATGATTTGTAGTGTGAACATCTCATTCTTCAAACTTTCTTCATGACCCCCAGCAAAAAACCAACCAACCAAACCCCCCCATGGGCCATGTCAATGGCACTGTGAACTCACTGTGAGGCTCTGGATGGACGTGTGGCTCTGGAGGATCCATCCTCCCACCCACAGGGAGGATGTCAATGCTGAGCTTCCTTTCCTCTCTTTCTCAGGCTCTTGCTTTATCCTTAATTACCTGAACTGTGCAGAAGGCTTCATTAGAGTTTGACAAGTCAGCTTTATCAGGAAGGGAAGGGAAAAGGGGATGGCTTCCTGCCAGTTCTCAAAATTGTGGGAGAGACATCTTGAAGAGGGAAGAAAACTCTGCTGTAAAATATTTCTTAAGTTGGTCTTCCTGTGGAGCATTGCCTAATTGAAACCTACCATAAAAAAGTGACTGGTCAGGGCACCCTTGAATTAGTAAATGAGATTTTTTGATATTCTGAGAATTCTCAACTGAAATGACATCATGTTAAACTGTGATGTGCCAGGGCTAGAAGACAAGGGAAGGCTGCAACTTTGTCCCTTTTTTATGATTAAAGAAATCAAGGTCATCTAAATGAATTCAAGGAATTTATTATAACAAAGAGAGACATCAAAGCATAGCATAACTCTGTCTTCACAATATTTGTAAAATTCAATATTAGTCATTCAGCTTGGGGAATAAAATTTGATGTGTGCACATGTCAGTGCTATAATCCCTCAATTGACATCATGAGGCTGAGCTCTTTCAGTGTTTGATTGAAGGTTAACTGTACAGGTTTCATTTTTTCCTCCCTGTTAACTCTTTTTCTTCTTTGCACATCCTCTAGGGCTTTCACTAATGACATGTTTCAAAGTATTTAACAAACCCTCAAATAAATAAAGTATCAAACTGGCAGATCTGGTCAAGTTCTAGAAGAAGTTTGAAGAGGCTGAAGACCTTATTGTCCCTGCTTTTATTTTATTGACCTACAGAAGAGAATAAAATATTTTGGAATCTTTAGGGGATATTTTTAAGGATTCTTCTGCTGCCTCTATTGCAGATAGATACATTTTCTTTTCAGAGTCCCTATTGAAATCTGCTAGATTTTGGCTCTCGAGCACAGCTAGAGAAAGCAGCAGCATAGGAGCTATGTGCAGAAAATACTGAAATAGATTACAAAATAGTTTGGGAACAAGGAAGAGGTTTGGCTTCAATGTTGCTTGCTCTGGCTGGTGGGAGATTTTCTTTCCAGAAATTCATCCTGACTGGAGGTTGCAGTATGTACATTTATGGTAGTTGTGTTCCATAGCAGGATTATGAAAGGATTTGTGGGCATGGGGGAACCACTTTGGGTCCAGCTTGTTTAAGAGGTCACACATTGTGTTCCACGCAATAGTAGGATTGCATTTTGTTCTAAAACTGTTCCCTTTTGGAAGGGCTGTTGGAAGGAATGCTTTGGACCTCCTGTGAAACACAAACTACTGTTCCCTTAAAAATGAAGGAGAAAAGAAACCCTCAAGTCCTATGCTCTATTTCTCCTGAGCAAGTATTATAGAATTCCCAGTTTCTCCTGTCCTGTTCCTTCTTTACTTGTATTTGATAGTGGGTTTTTTTCCTTTCTGTATTTTTTCCCCTGTACTAATTCCTTCACCCGCTGAAGAAAATTCCAACATTTTTCTTTCTAATGTTGTCAAGATGATGCAGGGCTTGTAATAGACAGAAAATTGTAATAGACAGAAAAATAGACAGAAAAAAGAACAAGTCTTGCAAGAGGATGTGAAGCACCTCTGTATTTAACCACTGTGTATAAGAAAGGAGTGTCATAAAAAATTTAGTAGCCATAGGGATTTTAAGTTAAATTTTAAAGGAGTAAAGTCAACTGGATTTTTCAGTTGGTATACTTGAGTCACATCAGAGGAATCACTACATCCTTTGGATAGATGCAGGCTTGCAAGAATGTGTGGGACTGATCCCTTTAAGTCTATTGAGTCCTCTCCCAAAAGTTTGACTTTGGACAGCAGTGAGTGAAATATTTTACTCATGGAAACATTAGAGAAGGAATCTCTTAGTTACCAAACCATGCTATCATTGCTCTGAAACTAGGAATCATTTAGCAGCACAGTTTGTCAGAAGGTCAAACATCTCATGAAGCCTTTATTACTTCCAGTATTTATATGACTAAATCAATTTTTATTGTTCCTTGATTTCCTTCCGAAATTTAAGGACTTGATAATTTATAGATTCAGCTTAAATAGCCATGATGAAGTCATAAATGTATCTGCAAAGCCACTGTCATGGTTTGAGCCAATGAGGGAGTTGGCTTTTTGATTGGCATGTCATTTAGCCACTTGGAAGTTGAGGAAGTCGACTCTGGAGAGCATTTCTTGGGGTTTTTATTTTGAAAGACTCTTCTTTTGACTTCCGGCGAGGGGGAAGAGCAGAAGTCTCCGTGAGTTGGATGGCCCGGGCCAGGCCTCGCCGCACCCTCCGGGGCGTGCGGCGAGGCGAGCCCGGGCCGGGTCTCGGTGGGGAGAGAAAAGATGATCTGTCCCCTCCTCCCCCATCGGCTGCTGAGGGTAGGGGTGGAAGCTGCAGCGGAAAAACCTGTGCTGCTCCGAGCTGTTTCCGATCTCTCGGAGTGAGTTTCTCCCCCCCCCTTCCCCCGCGGAGCGCCAGCCACGAGCTTTGACCTTGGACGGGCTGCAGCTGGGAGAAAAAGACCTAAGTAGATTTAACTATTTCTTGGCAACATGAAGCCTTTAAGACTTAACTCTACCCAGTGAGAGAAGGAATACAAGGTGAACATAGAGATTGTCCAACATGGAGTCGGTGGAGAGAGGGAAAGAATTGGGAGGAAGGATAGAGGAGTTGTTTTCTGGTTGAACTTTCTTGTTTAATCTATGGAAATGAACTCAAGGTAAATTATCCTTTAAAACATGAGGAAATATGCATCTGGGGAAATGATTTGTGGATCTTCAGCAAAGGTGTGTGTGTGATGGACTGAGTCCATGAGATGCCTGAATAGAGAGGAATGAGAGACCTCTGCATCAAGGTGAAGAAGTAGAAAAATCCTTTGCTTTGGAACTGTTCATTTTTAAAAGGTGACACCCCAGATGTCTGAAGCACCTCTGACCCATAAGCAGCTTGGAAAACTGCTAATGGGAGGAAGCCACATAGAAGCAGGTTTTTTTCTCGGGCGGCTGTTTCTGTGAGAGTTCAAACCCACCAGAGAACTGTATTAAGTGGTTGGTGGGAAGAAGATTCCGAGATGGAATAAGAAAGGCTCCTCTCCTAAAGAATTGTTGAAAGACTATATTTAAATGGTGAAACTGACTGAAAATCACATCTTTTGAGTCTCTATGTTGTTTGTAAGAAAGCGAACAGTAGTAGGGGGAGGAGAAGGGTTTTGAAGGTTTCATTTTCTTCTTTCTGTTCCTTTTTTTTCTTTTTCATAGTGTGTGTCAATAAACTATCTGTAGTAGTAAGTGGAGCCTGTCTTTGCCTTTTCTTTGAAAATCCCATCTCATTTTTGGTAAATTAAATTTGGTAAATTTAAAACCATAACATCCTTTGGTGGCCCGTACGGGGAGCAGGGTGATATGTAGCCCAAACCTTGACAGCCACTCATGGAGTGGTTTAGGGTTTTGGCTTTGCTTAAAGGATTCATCTTTTGCAAGGTGTTCATCTACTGGGATATCTTAGGGTTTTTTTCAGGTTGACTTCAGAATTTCTCTACAAGTCTGCATCAAAACTCTTGCTGATTTATGGAAACATATGTCCAGTGCTGGAGATCTCCTAGGAATGAGACTCTCTTGAGTATCTGTTTAGAGAAGCCTGTGCCTTTAGGTGCAGCCTAAAGCACAAATCAGTTAAATGAGCTGCACTGGATCTCCCTTCTCACTTCAGAAGCAAATGTGCAGCTTGGGAGGTAGCTAATACATATTTTAAATAAGTGTGTATATATAGATTACTAGCCCTTGAGAAGGACATGCTTGTCTTCTGTAGTATAGAAAACCAAAAGCAGTTAATTTTGCAATCACCCGCCCTATGATTTGAAAATGTGCTGTAGTTAATTATTACTGCACTGCTTGGGGTCATAGGATAGAATTGGAAATGCCATGGGTATGTCATTGTAGAAGTAAAGAGAATAAAGGGAGGAACAGGCAAAAACCTTCATTAAATGCCTATTCACAAAGACAAGTGAAGGTCCAAATCCTGTTATTTGCAATTGATTTTGTAGAGTTGAATTGGGTATTTTCTTAAACTACAGCTTCCTCCATTCTTAAAAATTGGCTCACGGCCTTTGGAGTTTTGTTCTGGAGCTTTAAATGTGTACAATGATGTTTTTGTTGGCTTGAAGTATCTTTACTGTTGTAAGGATTTCTGCAAGGCTGGCCCAGCCTCTGCAGGACTGTGCAGAGCTGTTTCAGTATCTTCAGTGCAAGCTGCGTGTGCTGAAGCTGCAGCCACACCCTTTGTGCACATATTAGTGCTGGCAGGCACTGCAGCCCCTCTGAGCTCACTTCCAGTGCTCAACTTCATCACTGATGTGAGAGCACTCACCTCCAGTTGCAGCTCTTTGTCCCTTTTCAGCAGCCTTCAATTTGCAAAGTGGCAAACTTTTGTACAAAATTACATTTGATTCCTTTGATATTATACTGAAAATATTTCACATCTTCCCCTAAGTGCCATGTTTTCAGTTTGGTGGGGGTTTTTTTTGTGAGATTGTGGGTTTTTTCTTTTTTTTTTTTTTTATGACTTAATTTGGAACTGGAATTAGGTTTTCTACTGCAAAATGCAGCTATCTATTGTAATGAATCCTTATCAGAGCAGCAGACTGCTGTTTCCTTGCCTGGGATTCCTCACTGTTTCCTACTTGTGATCAGGCAGCTCTTAAAGGGGCACTATCAGACAGCACAGAATCAAGCTGGTTTTGAATTTGAGTAAAGGTGTGTAGGCAACAGCAGGTTTTGTAGAAGTTAATTTTAATATAAATCTACTCCTGAGTGTAACCTAGTGGTATTAGGAAGCATAGATCCTGTAAGTTTGATACTGAACAGTCATTTAGAATATCCTAAAGGAACTTAGGGTATATTTTTTGTAACTTGTTTCCAGCTCTTCATCTATTGCAATGCATGTTTTAAAATTTTTGCAAATATTGAAGTTTTAGTTGCCTTGAAAACAACAACTAAACCAGAGACTTATGTAGATCTATTTATCTATCACAGAGCTGTAGAATACAGGTGGTTTTAGGAAACAAATATTCCCATAGTGCCAATCAAATTTATTAGTTAACTGCTTGTTTATGTAGTGACAAGAGGTCAAATGTTATTCTGACTTTGAAAGTTATCTTTGCTTTTGGCTGGGACACGCCTTGGGTGGGGCATTCATGCACTGGTATTCCAAGCTTTTAAAGAGTTTGGCAAATATGACATGGGGCCAAATATGACATGGGGCCAAATATGACATGGGGCCAAACTGGTTGACCCAGAGCTGTCAAGAACTAAGGCAGCTTTTGGTGAGTACCTTGTGGTGAATCAGGGCATCAGCTACCTAATATGGACAGATTAGTAGCTCTTGACTTGTTCTAGGCTTTCCTTTCAGTAAGATTTATTTCAAACTGTTTCCATATCTGATTCATATTTGTCTATCTCTAAAATTCAGAAATTTAAAGTTAGAAAAAACACTGCTTAATGTAGTACGACAGAATCTGTTAAGCAGCAATGACTGTAAAGATTTTGAGTTTTTTTTTGTGCAAATTATGTTAAACAAACCAAGCCATTTTACCCTCCCTACAGCTTTGTTTAGACTTGCCAGAAAAAAAGTGGTCTGGATTCAGTTTTGCTCTCCAAACATAGGAAACTTTTTTTGTTAAAACTCATTGCTTGTCTAACATAAGAAAAGTTATATTAGATACGCTGTGCATGCTTGCATGGAGCCAGAGCAGCTTTTTTGTAGGCTGGGTATAACCCTGCACGTTTGTACACTGTGCTAATATGAAATGACAGCTTGGTTTGAAGTGCCCTCTAGTGACAAATGGGATTTTGGATGAGGCAGCCGAGATAAAGCCAGCTGGAAGAAAAGCAGGCTTCAAAGCCAGGTCACCTTTTGAGAACCATCATTATTGCCCTAGTTTATTAATTCCTGCTCTGGCAGCACAGGGAGCAGAAGTAAACCAGGATGTGGTGGTACTTGCCAGGTATTCTTCCAGCGAAGTTTGTGGATAGGAGGAAATAACCTGAAAAGAAGCTCCTAAAGAAATTTGTGCGACTGGAACCAACAAGAGTGAAAACTCTGAGCAGCACAGGTGCAAAGGTTTCTCACAGCCGTGTTCTGACTGTTCTTGAGGAAGATGCTTTTAAGTAAAAAACCTGTGGACTTCAGAAATTTGTGTTTTCTGAACTTTCTGTTGCAGTTCAGAACGATATTACTTTGATTTGCATGTGGAATTTGCCATCAGCCTGGGGAAGGTACAGTGGTGTGGCACTGCCGTGTGCATGGAGCAGCTCCCAGGCTCACCGGGGGAGGACAGGGAACCGAAAACCAGAGCATGGTTCCCTCTGGTCTGGAAAGCCAGCACTGAACTGCCACGGGGTGGATTTCACCACCTGTGTAGAGTTAAAAAAGTGTGATTTCAGAACTGTTTAGTGAGTGTACTTTGTCTGAGAAATGACACCAGTGAATTAAACAGACTGGAGTGGGGAGAGACAAGCTCACTGTGCAGGACAGAGCCATATCTGAGCTCGAGGTTTATCCCCTTCTGAGTTCTGCTCCTTTTCGTTTTCCTTCTTCTCAGGGGTGCAGCTTTAAGGAGGTGTCTCATTGAAGTTTTTTGCTTCCAGCCAATATATGCATAGGGAAAGCATAGATTGCATTGTCAGAAAACAGTAAAATAAAATGTATCCTCTCCTTTCATTACAGGGAAGCTGAAAGTCCCCTTTTCCTCTTGTGGTAGCTGTCAGCGCAATAAAATGCTTGCTGAAATACTTTGCAAAGCAAATACACATTTCACATGTATTATTTTATTATTCATATTATTATTGTGAATGACACTGAAGGAGTAATAGTATTTAATGTATTTTAATGATAAAATTTTCAAAATAAATCAATATTGGAAGCATAAAACTGCATGGTTATATAATATTTTGCGTGTTTATCAGCAAGAATGAGAAGCAAGAATCCTTGGAACAGATTTTTCCGGGATAGCAGACTGTAAGCAGTGGAGTCCTCAGCCCTTATTTTTATTCCATTGCACCATCTAGTGGGCACGAACACCCAGATGCTGGAATGGGGCTGTCAAAGCCACATCCCTCCGCTAGTGTGTGCATCCAGCAGGGCTCCTCTTGGGTGCCAGTGCCTGGAGACATTTAGAGAGGCAAGCAGAAGTTTAAATATTGTCTTTTCCACTAAATATTGGCTGTCAGGACACGGTCTGAGGCAGCAAGTGGCTCCATCCTGCACTCCAGTCCACTCCATCCTCCAGTGTCCCTCTGAAAGAGATTCTGCAGGAGCTGTAACAGTAGAAAACCATTTTCATTATCTGCCCATCCATGAGGATAGCTGGGATTCCTGATGCAACATGATAAATCATAGACGTCCTAAAGTAGAACTGTTGCTGAAATGCAGACACATAAAAAAGGAAGTTAGGAATCACCTACGTTTTTCATAAGAAAAAGATGTTTCTTTTGTTTGCTCACCTGCCAAAAGATGTAAAATCCTGATGAAAATAGGTCAGTTAATAGCTTTCACCTAAATTACTTGTGAAAATAAAGATAATGGGAGAACAAAAGACTAGGAAAACAGGTTTTCTACATTTAATGGGGGTCTGTTGTTTCATGCTATGACTTGCTATAAAAAATTAAGTGCTTTCCTTCTAGTGATCCTCAAATGCTTTACAAATGCAGTTACCACACTCTTTGTAATTATGCTGCATTCTCTTATCTGTAATCTTTATAATTTTTTTCTTTTTCTGTAAATAAAACATTGAAAATGCAATCTTCCTTTTAATTAAGAAATAAACAACAGAAGTCACTGGTATGGGATTGTCTGAGTAAGTTACTACCTTGAATTCAGTTTACAGGCACAAAGGCAGCAAGTGCAGGGTGAAAATGAGTGACTCTAAAAGGCAACAGGAGTAAGACTTGCCAGAGCTGCTCAGTACGATTCTGGTACAGTCAGGCTTTAAAAATTCTTTAAATCTCCTCCACTATTTTGAATTGCATCTGTGGCTTAGCAAGGACTCCCACTTTGTTTTGTGCTCAATTTTTCCCAATCCTTTTCTAAATAATGCCTTTTCCTTCTCTTATTTCTGTGTGAGTATCACCACAGCTCCTCCTCAGGGCTTGCTTTTCTTGGCACTGTTAATCATGCTTCTGCCTAATACTGCCCTGTGGGGCTCTGGCTTCAGTTTTGCCTACACCCCTGTGAGCAACAAGAAGCCTTAAGTTTTGCCTTTGCCCAGGCATGTGCATGGCAAGCAGCCTATCTGGAAAACATGAGATGGGATTAGCTCAAGCAAGTGGGTCTTGGTAGGAAGAAAGCACTGTGAGTTAGGCTGAAGGTGGGGATCTGGCTGTGCGTGAACCACCTTGAGAAGGTGCTTGAGCTTTAGTCCATCCATAGTCCATCCAGAGAGAGAGGGATTATAGGAATTTTGGCATTGTAGAAGTCATGAGAGTCTGCTGAAAGTAAATATACCAGAAAAAGTAGCTGTGAGGATGGAAAATGGCTGGCTGTAGCAGATAAGTAGTGGCTGGAGAAGTCTCATCAGAAATCCTCTAGGAAAAGCAGCCAAACACCCATAGGGCTGGGAGAAGTCTCTATCAATCAAACCAACCCAAGAAAATTGTGCAGTGAAGCCAATGTTCAGTTTTGCCAGATTTCAACCTCCTCTCTGGCTGTGTGTTGTCTATACACAGCTGCATACAGCAGTCTGAGCAAAGCAATTCATGCAGGGAAGAGAGGGAGAGATGCTGGGTTATACTAAGAACCACTCATCCACAAAAAGCCCCCAGGCTCTTGTAAATCTCCATGGGCAGAGCTGTGCCCAGCTGGCATTTTTTTTCACTGCCACTGGGAGCCAGCACTACTGGAAAAGTTAGTTCTAGAAATGGTGGAGTTAACAAACATGTAAAAGACCTGGCTGGCTTTTGTGCTTCCAGGAGTTTTGGTCCAGCAAAGGTTTTCAGAAAAGCTGGGGCAGTCTCCAAATGAGAGAGGTTTTGGGTTTATCCTCAAGTGGGAAGGCTGTGTTGGTTTGGTGAGATTTGGAGATTTGAAGTTAAACTTTGGAATTCAAATACTGTGGAGACACTTTGGATGTGAAACAGGGAAATTCTCAGTGATGTGTGTTAGTTATGTGGTGCTTTGAATTTTGCCTCTCCATTTTGTCTGTCAAAGCTGCTTTCCTGCAAATCAGAGCTGGTTTAAAATGGTGTTATAGGGACCTCTGTCCAGTGCCTTCTGCACCCTTAGCCTTTAAAGATCTGCTTGGAATTTTGGAAAATAAGCTTAGAGTGGTTGGGCTTTCATGTTTCCTCCCACATCATTAGAATTTAGATTTAGAAACTGGACCCTGAAATGAGATCTTGTCTAGGTTAAGAGCCACAGAGTGTGTAGTAACAAATGCAACAATTGGTGAGTTCTGATCTGTATTTTAACTTGCATTTGAATAATCTTATGACTTTTTCTTGGCATCTACTAAGAATCCTATATCTACTGATAAATATATCCAAAAGGCAAAGAAGGCTGACAGAATGTAAGGAAGTTTAATACGTAACACATTGCACCTCTTTGTTGACTGCTCCATTATTCCTCAATCCTTTGTTTTCTTGATAGGAGACAGTGTATTATCACTTCAGACAGATATTTGCAGATGTTACTGAATCAAAATTAGAAGCAAAATCTTTCTGGTTTGTATCCACTGGGAATTCTTTCCTGCATTCAAAACCACTGCATGTTTCAAGCCCTCCAAACAAAGCCTGGAAAACTATGTAACCTGTATTAATCTGTCCATTTCCTTTGCCTCATTATTCTTGTCCCTTCCCCTTATTTTTGAGGTTCATCTGTCATTACAATACTCCATGCTCCCCTTCAGAGGAGCACTCTTAAAATCACCAGTGGTATGAACTATGGGAAATTGGCCCATAGAGGAACAGTACTATCAAAATTGCTCTCAGGACACCAGATATATCATGGGTGTAACAAATCCCAACTGACTTCATTAAAGCTATTTTAGAGAAAATAAACTGGTTTAATAGATGGCAAGTTTCTCTCTGTTCCTACTGTCACCATACATTTTTAAATGTAGAATGTGCCTCCTCTGTAGAAACCCATTAAAGAGATATAATATTTCATTCAGGTAAGTATTGCCTTTCTGCTTAAAGGGAAAACACCATTGTGAGCTTAGTGAAGAATTTAATTTGATGTATATCTGCAGGAAGTAAGCCTTACATCAAAAAGTAAGTACCAGCAGCTGGGTTCAATATGGGATTTGACACTGTTTTCTATAAGCTCTTTACCAAATGTGTGCAGTTTTTGAAATAGCCACATGCCCACCTTATTATGATCCTTTCCTGGAAAGAGAAATACCTTTAATCTTAAATATGACATTCACATGCTTATTTTTTAAAGAATTGATTTAATACGAAGGATTTTATTTCCTGTTTTTATTAAGATCCAGGTTCCTTGTCAAAGTACTGCCGTAAGTAACAAGCTATTGCACATCCTGTTCTTCATTAAAACAGGCAGGATATCAAAGTAAAAAACATAAGAAACATAAATGTAGAGGAATTTTAGGATTGAACTGTAATCTATACCATGCAAGTGACTTAATAAGGATCTCAAATGATAAAGGAATTCGAGTCTGGGCAACATAACCAAAGCAACTTCTCCCCCCTCCAACTTATGGACTAAACTACTATTTTTTGCCTGTACTTTTAAAAACATCATGTTCTTGAATTAATATTTAGGCTAACTTGGAAGAGATACACAATCATTAATTCTTGCTACTGCCATTACTCTCCTCAAGTTCTTATTTTTCATGATAAGTCTTTTCCAGTCACTATAGATAAATGCCAATCTTTTCATAATTTCTTTAAAGAATTAATGTCAGCCATTCACATACTATCTATCGTCATTTTGAGGAAATGTGTGGGGATTTTTTTGTTCAATTAGCTGTTGTGAGTTTTCACATGACACAAAGTCCAGGAACTGGTACACTCTTGTTTGGTCGGGACAGACAATATTACACAAATGTAATTTTATTTGACCAATTGCACCTAAGTAATAAACTCCTGCTGGGTGTGATTAAGGTGAAGGTGAAATATGAAATATCCTTAGGGAAAGGGAGAATGTGAGTCTGTCTGGAGATAAGGATACATTAGGTTTAATCTAGACATCATGGCTAACCAGAGCAATACAGGAATAGCAGGACAGGATTGCATGTAAGCTAGTGACTAGGGGATATCTCCAGCAATTCTGGTGAGCTTGAATCAGATTATTTTGACTGCCTTTTCACTAGTACTGTTACTTATTTTGGCTGGTGGGACAGATACATTTACACCAGCTAACTGTAGCTGTGAACATATCTAGCAGAGCTGCGTGTTCGTCTGGAAGTGTGACACAGAATAGAAGTAAGACTGAATTTGTCCTTGTAAATGTTCCTTGCTGTCTATTTCTGTATTACTTAGCAGCAGAATCAAGACAAGTTTTATCAAGTTTAATAGAAGAAAAAAAAGAGGTAAAACACACTATTATTGGATTGGCATTATTACTAAAAATTTAGATGTGAGCGGGGAATGACCCAAATCAAACAGGAGCAAGTAGAGATTTTGGATCCCCAAATTTAGGAAATAGAGGGAGTCTCCTTCTGGCATAGGTCTATGATGATCCCTGGGAGACCTGTTTGTATCATGTAGCTAAAGCTTAGTGTTGCTTGTAAACCACCCCTGCACCAGGGGCAACCAGCACTATACACAAGCAATTACTCCATGAGGTCTGGTTTTTTTATGTAAAAAAGCAAACAGAATGTAAAGAGCATGAGGACAGACCAGAGAGAAGGTAAATCTACAGCTGAACAGATCTTGACTTGATTCTGTAGTGTATAAAATAAGCCACTGCTCATCTCTATTGAGAAGAATGAGAGCAGTTGCACTGGAATTGTGTGTAAAGTATGCATGTACATCTAACACTCCCTGAGAGACACAGGCTAGCAAGGACTTAATCCTCTCTAATCCCTGATTGAAAAATTACACAGATAGCACAAACTTTGAAGCAAGAATACATTAAAAGAAGCCTTGGAGGGGGAAAAAAGTAAATCCCAAGCTTGAAAACATACAGCGGCAAAGGGATGTCTTCAGCAAATGTTTCCAGCAACACCCACGTCTGTTTTGCTTCATTTGACCTTCCTTCCAAGAGCTGTTCCTCCCAAAGTGCAATGAATTGACCCTAAAGTGTGAAATAAAGCAACCTTTTGGGCAAAACTGCTGCTCCTGCCCTTCCTTTTTCTCTTGGGAGGGTGTGTAATTGCAGCCTGCCAGCCAAGGGCAAGCTGCCTTTGAACCAGTGGGAGACCTGAAAGCGAGGAGAGCTGGGGATGAAAAGGGCTGGAAATCAGAGCAATAGCAGCCCCTTTCACCCAAGGGGAGAGGGGAAAGGTACCAGGTCTGGCTCAGTGGAGGGGATGGGATCTATCAAAGGGCAGCCCTGGGGCAGGGCAGTGAGGAGAGGTGGAGGGTCAGAGCCGTGGCACTCACCCTGTGTCACCTGCTCCTGACCACTGCATGTGCAGTCCATTGCTCTGCTGACTGTGGGCAGCAGCAGGCTGTGTGTGGGAATGCCAGTGGACTGCTCCTTCTTGGCTGTGCCTTGTTCCCCTCTCTGTCTACATACAGACTGAATTGAGGGGAAGGGGAGATGGCCAAAGCACAGCTGCCCAGGAGAACATGGGCAGAGCAGGGAGGTGCAATAAGCTTGGCATTCATTCATTCATTCATTCATTCCAAGGGTCCTGTGAGTGCTCAGGCTTTTGCACAAAGCATTTTTCAAGACCTGGCCTGGGCTCTGCTGCAGGTAATGCCATGAGTTGCCTCCAGCCTCTGGCTCCATTATCTTAACCACTTGCTTCCTGCAGATGTTCGCACACAGTGGAAATTCACCAAACAGGAGAGGTACTAGAGGAGAAGTTGTCTTTGTCCACTGCCCTAATCATCTGATACAGATCAAAAAGTTATATTACTGTCTGTAGGAAAGGCCTCTTATCTGCAGATGCAATTGGCTTTTGATGAGAGGGTGGTTGGCCTATTAACTGAACTGAAAAATGTAGCAGAGCTCCTCTGCACAGGTCAAATACAAATGCTACCCTCTGATATATGCTCCTGTTACAAGGACTAAGGAATATGTGGATTAAAATGAAATGAGTAGATACTATAGGAAACATCAAGTGTTTGATCTCCAGGTTTTATGGATATTGTACAATTTCTTCAAAAAGTGGAAAATTTAGCCCTGAGAATATAGAATTCTGATCTATTTCTACTATCCACATGGGAAAATAAAACACCTTTGCATTGTTTTCCTTAGTTAATTTTGCCCATCTGCAGTTTTTTTATACTCTAATAATGCTGTACGGCTTTCATAAAGCCCTAAAATAGGTCAGATTTTGCAACCAGAAGATGCTCACCAGTGTTCTGCTTACAGTCTTGTAGCAGCAAATGTAGACAATGTATAAAAACATGGCACATGTGTAAATTTGCCATCTCATTGCTTTTGCTGCTCTGGCTCTATTGTCAGTAATAATACCACAGCAAGGACGGTTGGAGGGAAGCCAAACGTTTATTTGGTCTTTAGGCTTTGATAGTATGTTGGCAGCTGTGTGATCTTTGTTAAATTCAAAAATGCAAAGTGTAGCTTGTTTGCAAGAATCAGATGAGACTGTTGAGACAGATGCTTTTTGGAGCGATACCCGGCGAGCTGTGACACACATGTAAATGGGGCTGCTCCACCACTTGCCCGTGTATATTGAGATTTCCCTGGTCTCTGGAGCTATTTAATTAAGTTGGGATTCAGTGTTACACAAATGAAACATTATGAGCTTGGACAATGGAAATGTGCTTTTCCACTTGTCTGCTAGCTTGGGAAGCCCCTCTTCTGTAGGCAGAGAGCACACTAGATAAACATCTCTTCTATCTGGGACTCTCGTAATGGTAATCCTCAAAGAGAACTTGGAGATTTATTATTTTCCAACTAAGTTAGCTCTCTCTGTGTTTTATGTGGTGTGTCTGTAATTAGCCTGGTGTTGGTGTCAGCAGTGGTGCACAATAACATTGTAAAAAAGTGAAGGAGGTGGTCCTTTAATTTTTCAGTTTCTGGTGTGTCCAGACTAAGCAAGAATTTTGTAGCACATATATGAACAACTAATATCTCTACTTATGTGGCTGAGGTTGTGGTTTTATTTGCCATCAATTGGACTGGAAAGCTTTTTAAATGCTGTCTTCAAGGGTTTTTTAATGATGCAGAAAAAGGGATTTGGGAATGAGTAAGTCACTGAGTGCAGGAGTGCGGAACAGGTTCTGTTCCTGTTGGAAATCTGTTGTTTTCCTGCAGCTTCTGCAGGTGTGGGCAGGCAGAGGACAGCAGTGGGTTGTCTGTCACTCACAGCTGCAGTGGGCCAGCCAACAGCTGGTAGCAGCTCCAGCCCTGCTGGAGTCAGACTTTTTGTAGAAAGTCAGAACAGTTGTCTCTAACTTTCTTACTACTCAAGTGCAGACGAGAGGGAGCTGTACCAAAGTGTACACATTCCTTTCTCATTACACATCTGCAGACAGCTGGGTATTCTAATAGACAGAATCACTCAGTCAGGCAGGGAAGCAGACTAACAGAATCAGACTGTCATGCAACTGTTTACATTTATTCATTGTTCCTAGTCCATTTATGTAATTTTATTGCTATAGTCGTTTTGGAAGTAAAGTCAAACTGAAATATGATTAATACACTGATGGTTGCTTGCTGTGGCCAGAGTGCAACATGGGAAAGAGCTCAAATGCAACCAGCTGCATTATAAACTGCTTAAACTCAGGAAAAGTCCATGGAGTAAATGAAACTACGTCAGCAAGATTAGCCCCACCGATCACAGCCAGAATGGAGAATGTTAAGAGGACCAGAATACTTTTGAAATGAGAATGACCAAGTTAAAACAAGCAAAAAGAACTTAGCCAGGAAGCCACTTATCTTTTGAGTCTTGATAGTCCCCATGAAACTCCCAGAACCACATTTCCTTCTTTGAAATAATGACGTGGCCCAGAGCCACTATCTTGCAGAGCTGCAAGGTCAACTATAAAAAGCTGCAGGTTGCTGAACTCAGCAGCTATTTTTGTTATTGAGGTTGGTCTCTACATGCCAACATGTTCAAGCTGAAATATAACTTGCCCAGGAAATTAGTTAGTGTGCACACAAATACAAGATTATAATTACAGCTACAGAATGCTGCTCACTGGAGAATTGAACTTGGATGGGAAAGCTAGTCCTTTTCTTTGCCCATTTTATTTGGAGAGAAAAGAAACAATGCAAGCTGCCAATATTTTGATGTCAGCATCCTTTGTTTTTTCTGGCTATCTGAGACCTCTTTGATCCTCATGCTGCCAGAAATGTTTGCTCTGGCTGTGCTCCTTCTTTCTAGAGGATCAACTATTTTGCTACAGGTTGTGAGAATGAACGTTTTTTGATTTGATGGACTTCTGAGTGTGTGTCTCAGACACCTGTTTCTGACCAGAACACTCTGTGTTTTTAAACATGTATATTAATTTGTAAACCATGACAATAAGTGGCATATGTAGAGCCTGAATTCAGATTCTCTGCCTTTGCTCAATGATGAAATTCTTTTCAGCACTACAAATGTTTTTGGATGTATAATAGTAATTAAATATGGTGACCAGGGTAGGCTGACATGGAGCATCTTTTCAATAGCAAGATACAGTGCTGGAATATGTAATTCATGAAATTATTTTGCTGTCATCTTTGGAACTTGTTGGATGAAAGTGAATAAGTCTCCAGATACATGTAACTGATTAGTTACTAAGCTATATCCAGGCAAAAGGAAGCTTGTGTTTTATATTGTATTTGCATGCTTTGTGGATCTACTGTGTGTAACAATAACTTTTGAGCTGGGACAGAATGAAAAACTTCCCAGAAAACAGAGGACCCATATTGGTTAGTCTAGTTATTCTTGGTACTAGAAGCTCCAGTTATAATCTTCTAGGAGACAAATCATATTTTATATTATACAAGGAGAATATATTAATTTTTCATATTTTTCTAATTTTTCTTGTCTGACCATCTGTATATATAAAGTATTAGTGAGATTAATCTTGTGATAGTTAAAATCCAGTTGGATGTTTTTAGTTGAAACACATATAAATAACTGAACTAGTATCACACTGTAATCCAAAGCACTGATTTACATTATAGTCATATATCAGAATTTTTTTCTTTTATGGGAGATGTTTTGTAACATTTAATGATTATAGCAATGTAGGTGGTAGGATGAAAATGCACATTGTGCTAAGGTACTGCTGATGTAGGAAATTGCTTTTTGTATCCACAGATCAGAATAGTAAATCATTTAAGAATTGGTGCATATCCAAAACGCATCTGTTGACCCAGATTCTGTCCTCTGATAACAAGAATGAAGCGATTGTTTTTCCGAGAACCAAATAGATTTTATTTACATTAGTGGAAGTGCCAATAAGGGCTTGTTGTGGGATTTGCAAGATACTGCTTTTCTTAAAGAATGTGTTTGTGAAAATCTCCTTTGTGTTATCTCCTCTCAGCTCTCTGGTTTGGGGAAATATTCCACCAAGAATTTAACAACAATACAAGAATTCTAGCAGAGACAAAGGGGAAAAACATGTTCCAGACAACATCCCAAAAGAGTGTAATGTTTCCTGGGTAGAAAAATTGACTTAAACATCGTGGACCATATGCTTATAGCACCAACTTCTTCGGAAATACAAGGCAATTTATAGTTGCACAGAAAATTAAATGAAGGAAGAGATCTTGAGCCTACCACATAAATCCTCCTGATGCATATTTTATTCTGTGTAATAGTGTTTCCAAGGATGGAGTTCCACCTGCATTCCTAATTTTCCCTAAGTCAAGAGTGTTGTCTGTTGATCCTTTTCTCTCCTTTAGTGAGTTCTACATGTTCTGGTGGAAATAGTCCTAGCATGGAGTGTCCATACTGTCACCTGCAAAGAGAGGGCTGCAGTTCAGTCATAGTTCCTCTCCCGTGTGGAGACACATTTCTGCATCTCTTTTCTTTGCAGAAAAGTGTCAGCTGTGTGTAATGAGGATGCCAGATGTTTGCCTTTAGACAGGACTTGCATTATCATGGCTTCCAAGCTGCCAGGAAGGTCTGGACTCCAGCAGTGGGTTATTTCCTTACTGAGAGAATGGAGTAGCCACATGCACGGGATAGTTTATTCATAATTATGTACACTGCTGTAGAAATACTCCAGAGCTAAACACGCAGAGGTCACAACTCTCAGAGCTGAAGAAAACACACACATCAGTCTCTAGCTGTTTGGTTTCTCGTTGCAAACTACACCAGGCACTGAGATTCAAATCAACTGCTCTGGGAACTAGGTTAAATGACTGCTCATGGCAGAACCTGCAACATGGGCCTGAGAAGAAGGAAATTTGAGTTGTATCATAATTTCTTGTTCCACTTCAGTGAGAATAGGGGTGATCTGGTGCTATCAGAGGACCTGGGCAGCCAGCATTGCTCTTGGGCTGATCTAATGCTCCCCTGTCAACTCCATCTGACTCCTCTGTCATGCTGAGGGTGTTGAGCCACCAAGGGCTCTCCTGTACAGTGGCAAGCTCTGGAAGCTCCCTGTCTCCTCTGCTGACACAAAGCCCAGCTGTCCCACTGCCCTTGTCCCTCTAATGCCATTCCACAGGGAGGTGTAGAAAAGGACACCTGAAAAATGATGGCTCTGGATGTACACACGTATCTTGGATGTGCTTATCTCTGACACGTGTGGATGTGAACATTTAATGTTCTTTTGTATATATGATCACCCTTCCTGTCTCAACTTACAGGATATCTTTATCTGTAGAGAGTGGTCAATTTTTGGTAGTTGGTTCTTTATTTATTTCTTGGTTATTTCCTAGTTTTTGTCATTTTGTACAGTTGAAACAGTTAAAATTTATCACACATTTGCTGAGTAACTTGTAACAAATGAGACTTCCTTGAAGAATTGAAACACTCTCATTTTTCAGATTTACTTTTTCCAAGAGGCTTTTGGACTCAACACTGTGCTAACACAACTAAAGTGGCTTCTGAACAGGCCCTGGCTTGGGTCCAGCCCAACTCTGAGCAGGGGCAGAGCTGGCTGGCAGCTGTCAGTACCCATCTGTGGAGGCATAACCACTAACATTCACTGCATTTATAAAGATCCCTTGCTAGCAAATGCATTCAGCCTTCTGAAACAATAGTTCTTCCAACTAAATATAAACAACATTACCCTAACAATATTACATGCTGAAGAAGTAAACAAACCATAAAACAATCAGCAAACACAGCAGTATTCATTTAGAAATGTATTTGCTGGAGCACAGGGTAGAAAATGAGCATGATTTTGGTCTGGAGAATATTCTATACTCCTGGGATCACCACCCAAAAGCTGGAACCACTTGCTGATCCTGGCACGGTGGTAGAGCTGCAGAGCAGCAGGTGGCAGATGAGTGAAAAATCCCATCTGGCAGGAGCTGAGGAGGTGGGACTGAGAGCTTTGGACTCCAGCAGGTTCATCAGAGTATCCATTTAATAGGTAGCAATTAAAAGGACATAAATCCTGGTGAATGACCACCACTGCTCAGGGCTCTGGTGTAGTTTGTCTCAGGGTTCTTTGTGTAACCAGTGGTGGGGGCTGAGCAATAGCAGAGGGAGATGGAAGCTGCAGCTCCTGAGAGCTGAAGTCAGGAGGTGCCATAATGCCAGTGGCCATCACTAGCCCTCCTTCAGGCCAGCTTGAGAGAGTAAACATTTCTTACTGATGGAAGAAATGATTTCTTATACCCAGGAAGAACTAAAACTGTGCTTCCCCCATTATTTTGTCATTAAAAAATCTGTGAAAAACTTGAAGAAAGTAGAAACCTGTTTCCATATCTTGCTTGACATGGGACCTTGTTTGGAGAGGGCATGGATTTATTTCAGAACTAAATTTTATTTTCTCTGTCTAAAGGAGTCCACTTGGACTGATCTGATCTGAAAGAGGAGTGAGTCACCTCATCAGAGTGATCTCAGCTCAGTAACATTCCTGTCTCCTCTGGGATGAGGACAAGGCTGCTCTGACCTACCCAGCTAGCAATTATATTCCAATAATTGAATCAGCAGAGAATGAAAAGCACATTCCCTAATATAAACTTGTCTTGCAGATTTGGGTATACCACTTTTTTTCCTTCATGCTATCAGTGATTATTATTTTAAATTGTACATATCCTGGTACAGTTATAAATATCCTGATTTTCTAAAGACAAAAAAAGAAGTCAAGTTCTAAATCCATAATTACATGCCAGCAGGGTTTTATTTCTTTGTTTGGCTTTTAAAAACAAGCTATGGTTGTACTGTTGCATGAGATATTTTGTTCACATCATAACTTAGAAGCTGCAAAGTTTTTTGCCATATGAAAATGTGACTCAGATATGCCATTTGGGCTGGGAAAAAACCCTGTGCTTTGCCTGTTAGTCTTGTCTCTTGCTGTGTGCCTGCATCATGCTGTGGTTGTCCAGAAGCAGCTGTGTGTGTGCCATATTGCAGAGACAGCCACCATTGTGTTCCCTTGGATCAAACAGGGCAGTTCTTATCAGCACAGGTTGCTCTGTGTTGTCCATCAGTTTATCTGAGGACTAATCAATGGCAGAAAAAGAAATAAAGTCTCTAATCTTCCACTTTTTCTGAACAGCCACTCCTTTTCCAGTGTCAGTTCTTGCCATTGCCAGAATCTAATGGATTTTTGCCTTAAGACTAATTTGGATGCTGACTTAAACAGCATTTCCAGGGGGAAAATATCTTTTCCTGTACTGATAGGCCATTGGTGCCCAGGTAGTATTAAATGTCTTGGCTCAAATGACAGAGCAAGACAGAGGATCAGAACTATTCCTCATTTCCCAAGCACCTGAGTGGTAACATCCTAAATAAGACCGTGCTTAAGGGGAAGGGCAATGTCTTCTGTTAAATTGTTCAATGGAGTTGCAGGGTACAGACAAATCTTTGGGCATGTAAAAACTTGTGAAGTTCTGACCTTGAAAAAACCCTGTGTTCCCAAATCCTGGCTCATAAAACACATTCCTGCTCTTCAGCTGCCTTGCTTTGGGTCCCTTCACCCTCTGGGTTACAGGAGTCTGCAACAGGCAGAGTTTAGGAATGGGTGGTGTTTCACTCTGGAATTCTATGCCCACAGTTCGTGTTAGTGTTGCATTAATACAGGCAATTACCAACAGGGGGTGTTAAATGTATACTTTGTTAGCAACAAAATATAAGATACTCTTTATTTTGCTCTTCTGAAAATTGTTCTCCCAAGCTGGGCTGTGCATTGGCAGAATTTGCTGCAGCAGTGTGTGATTCTTACAGTGGTAGCTGCAATTTGCACAGGAATGATGAACCCTTTGTCACAATGAAGCATCTTGATTAGATGAACTCAGCTGAAAATGAAAATAAATTCTTCCAACTTAGGAAAGGTATCATCTGAGTTATACCTGGGTCAGGTCAGAGCTGAGTGTGTATTTTAAGTAATTCCTCTGTGGAATTATTACCATCACCATAATAATATCTCAGTGAAATCAAAATGGAGATATTTGTCCTGATGGCCTTTCACTTTTTATTTGGAGAATCATTAGAGTTACATTATCTCAAGGTTTATGAAGGAAAGGTAACACCTGCTCTAGGAATCTACTGAAAAGTTATTTCAAGGGGAAAACTATTGAACTAGAAATTAGGCAGATATTAAAACCACAGAGCTGTTTTCCTTTGTAACAACTGGAGTTGCATAAAACTCCCAGGTAATCATGGCTGCTCTCTCTGTCTGTGGCAAGGGCTGTCATTTCCAGCACACTTGGTGCAGCATTGCTCTGTCCACCCCCAGGACAGCACATGCTGGGTGAAGCAAGTTTTGAATGGGGTGAGATATTAGTTCTAATGAGACAGTGTCTGGCATTATTTGTTCTTGAAAACTTTGTTTTTGCCAATGGGCTGTTTGCCAGCTGAAAAGGTAGAGATCTATTATCTGTTTGTTGCTTTTCCAGTCACTGCCTAGCATGATACAAATGTGAGTCTTTGAGTGTTCTGAACTTTGTCTTTATATCTCCACCTAAAATTCAATTTTAAGATGGTCTCCTGTCATTTTATATCCTCTCTTTTCCTTCAGTCCTGGGAAAAATGTGTTCACCAGCACTTTGTTCCACTGTGGACTTAAAATGTCTGCAAGGCTTCAGGAGAATGTTGGATGCATCCCTTGGCTGAAAATGTCTCCTTATGTGGAGAGTATGGAAAGTTATCTAGGGTAATTCAAAATATTTTTTACCTTGTCATAAATATTTTTATTTTTTAATGTAATGTAGCTGTGGGTTTCAAGCCACACTTCCATTTTAAATATTTCTTCCCATGTCTTCAATGTGTACAAGTTTCTTTTGGAGATGTTCTAGTCATCTCAAAAATTTCATAGAAAATTACTTTTATGTGGACTAAGGGAATATTTTTAGATTTCCATGCTGGCATTTCTGCTTGCTCTAGTTTTCTTTGAACATGAAAAAGTTAATCCACCCCTGAAAGAAGTTATATGCATTACCTTGTAGAGAGAAAGCTGGTTTTAATATTACTTTACTTCCCTGTACTCCAGGATGATAGCTCTGGTTTTATTAGCACTACTATTTTAAGAGGCAGAGAAAGGCAGATCTGGAGAATTAATGATTTCTTTTCATTGAAAGCCAGAGGAAATACAAAATTTTGATGACTGGTAATTTGATGGTGACTGACTTATGTTAATAGACTTCTCTTGTGAAATTCTTGTTTCTCTCTCTTTAAACAAACAAACAGTCCTGCAACATCTTGGTACCACAGTGAGAGTCTCCACCACAGATTTAAAGTGATGATGACACAGTTTTCTGAACCAAAGTTTTGGATGTGGGAATTAGGAAAAATGCATTTTCTAGTAGGGAGAGAAAATCTCTATTAGCTGTGCTGACAAACCGTGGGAAGGCAAATCAGCCATAAGACTCCATTAATTTGATTTTAATCTTTACTTTATAAACCTGAGATTCTGGATGATAGGACACAACCATTTTAATTAAATGGCTTGTACTACTCTCTCTTTTTTCTTTTTTTCCTTTTTTTTTTTTTTTTTTCCAACAGGAGCTTTGCATAGTTAATAAGGACAGGATTATCCTACCTGTACATACCTGATGTGTGTAACTTCCAGGTTATTCTTCCAGATGTTGCCAGATGCTGTGGGTCACTGGGCATCATCTACAAATGTACAGGTTTTAATCAACTTTGAAGCCAATGGGCCCTTGTGCTGACTGGCAAACTGAATAAAAACTATCTACAATACTATTTGTGTGTATTTCTAACCTCCTAAAACACTCTGGATTTATGTTGTGGGGTTCATGTTTTTCTTTTTAAAAAGATTTTTGTGTTTTGTTTTTAATTTTTTTTTAATTATTATTTTGTGGGGTTTTTTAAAAATTTATTTGCAGTTCAAGTTAGCCATCAATACTGGGAGGAAAATCCATGTCAGAGAAGGGGAGGTGTCGTGCTGCTTTCACATAAATGCTCTCAATGTATCTTCTGAAGGATCCTGGCATTACTTTGAAGTAAAACTAGTGTTACCTTTTTTTTCCCCTCCCCTCCTTTTTCTGAAGGAAAAGCAGGGTTTGCAGCTCTGTCTGGCGAGGTAGTTTCCTGCAAGTAACTTTCAACATCAGAAGCTGACTCGGGCTTCTTTCCTCTGCAGATAAGGAAAGCTGCTCGCTTTCTCAGCAGCCTGCCATTAATTACACCAACTTATTGGTAGCACATGTTGACCAAGTAGATGCTTCATTTTCTGCAGCACAAAAGGTGGCAAAGAAATCAACAAGTCTTACATTGTGAGATGGCTTTTCTGGTTTGTTTTCTTTCATTCTCTCTTTCCGTGGAACGTCTCGCACGAGCCTGCACGAGTGCCTTGGCGTCAGCCTCCTGCAAAGGGAAATCATCTGCATGGAATGGGAATCACTGCCAGCATCCAGGAAAGTGGCTCCTATCCAGGGCAGTGGGATCAATTAGTTTTCTAGGAGGCTGTGCACGTGGGGCTGTTAATTTTACAAATGAATTACAGAAAGAAAGGAAGAAGGAAGCATCTCTCATGGATCATCATTGATGAAGGAATTTATTTTGTCCAGGAATCATTCACTGTTTGTTTGTGAGGAGAGGATGTGTTTTTATTGTTACTGATGCTCACCCTGGAGGCTGAGACAGAGGGATCTCTGTTGTTCTCCTGTGTGAAATTGCTTCTGTCATCTCCTACACAAATTCGTGAAGTGTGTGAGGAGTGAAGCATGGAGAGGGCCTGATTTTTTGTTATTTTAGTGCTTAGTGATTTTTTTTTTCAAAACAGTGGTGTTGCTGTCTCAGTGAATCCAGTGTGTAGCTGGTAGGACCCAAGCCCAGAGATTTTATGAAGATGAGTTAAAAGATATACATGTTGTTTAATTTCTAAATAAAGAGGTACAAGCTTGCTTTGCCTGGGACTTGGTTATTTCTTATAAACCTGAATTTTAAAATATAGACCATCAGTCTTGTCCGAAATATTTTATTTTCCCAGCAGATTAATGTTGTAACAAGTTTTGAAAAACTGTCCTTAAGTTCTGAAACACAGATTTGTCTGAACACTTGGTCTCTGTCCCATGCTGCTGCTGTTTTTTCCTTCCCTTTTTTCTCTGTCTGAGCACAGCAGTAGCACAGCTGGAGTGAAATTTCCAGATGACTCTTTTGAAAAACTGCCACAAAATAACATGGACAAGCCCCTCAGCCCTTACTTCTGCCCCTAACAGATCGTGCCTGGGCTGAAGGAGAAGCAGACAGAGCATCTGAAAAGCCTTACATCCATTTGGGGAAAGATGCTCTTGCTGCTGTGTGCAGGAAACAACCCAGGGAAGCAGGCAGCCCGACCAGGTCCTTGAAGTGCACAGCAGCCCAGGATCACAGAAGCTCAAAAATAGTTTAGAGGCATTGAGGCATAGGACTTTCCCCAGGAAATCTTAAGCTTTTCTTCAGAGTGATTCAAACCGAGTGCCAGCACTAAACAGCTTCAAGAGGCATCCTGGCTACCTTTGCACTTCATTTATTCTGGCACAACTAAACAGAGCCTTTCTTCTCCTCTGTTAAGATGTGAGAGCTTGTGAGCTTTGCACTCATCCATGAGATCACACACTGGGTTTCAGTTTCAGACCTCAGTAGTAGCAGCTGGTGGAATAAAAGGATTCCCTGAAATAGCACCAGGCCCATGTGGTTGTGCCTGTGCAGAGGGAAGCTCTGGCTTTGGGGTAAGCCCTGCGATTTTGGGCCTCTGCCCACTCAGGCTGCAGCACCTCTGGGAGCATGTTGTGGTTTCCTGCCTCTCTACACCTTGGTTTCTGTCCAAAATAAATCAAAGCACACAGGGGGATGGTGCACTCTGGTTTGTGTCCCAGGATGGAGCTGAGCTGCACACCAAGCAGGTCTGCTCTGGAACCAGGACTGCACTGTGGCTGTGCTGCCCTGCTGCTCTCTGCCTTGTGGGCTCTTTGGCTGCAGTGCCAAATGCTGGGGATCCTTACTCAGAGATGGTGTAATATGCTTGAGAAATAAAAACTGTGATTTATCTTCTACTGCTTAACTCCCTCGCTGAGTTGGTGAATTTATGTTTTCAGGTCCAAAGCTTTCTCACCTGGACAAGAGGTGTGCTCCAGGCAGGGTGTCCATCTATGGCTGCTGAGGTGTCCTGGAAAGCACAATGCCTTCACTGTGGATGATGACATCATCACAGCTCCAGGCATATTCAAGCTGCAGTTCATCTAAATGCATTTTACAATCAGTACAATGTAATTTATAATATATCTGTATTTAGAATATACCCATGCAATGAAACTCTGCAGATCTCCTTATGGGCATGGCTGCACGTGTGACTGCACCCAAGTGACATCAAAGCTGTTGTGTGTCTTGGCAGCCGTGAACCTGCTGGTCCCTGTCCACCCTGCACTTGTTTTGTGCGTGATAGAAAGAGTCTTTAGGTGATTTGAAGTGGGCTGTGCACTGAAGGCACCCTTGGCTGGGCAGGTACAGGGCAGTGCTGAGCTGTTTCCTCACAGTCCGTTCCAGCCCCTCTGGGCACTGACAGCAGCTGGATGTGCACATTCTCCTGCCTGTGCCACGGAAGCTGTGTGAGAACCTCTTGTGAAGGTTCCTGGTTGGGGTCTGCATGTTCTCATCTGTGACACTGGGCATTTGGGGAATGAGAGAAAAGAGATGCAGAAGCTGATTGACCATGATTTGTTGGTTTATGCTTTCTATTCCGCTTTAAAATTGGAGTTTGATGTTTTGGTAGTGGGGAATAGCAGTTTTACTTGTCTGGGGTTTTTTTTAAAAGTTATTTATATGCCTATTTTCAAGTGAGGAGAATAGGAGAGAAATGCTTTTAATAATTGAAACATACCCCTTAAACTGTGCATTCCTGTGAACAGGGATTGTAGGCATATACAACTGAAAAAACCCAAACCATGTCAGGTTTTCTTTCTATAAAACTAGTTTTTTGGAATGCACATTTGAGCATGTTGCACAAGTTCCTTGAATCTTTGTCTACTTCAGCATTAGGCATTTAGATTAGGATAAAAACCTTTATGATGAGTTTTTGACATTTCCATGCACAGCACCTCTAACAGCACAGGTGCTGAGAAGGCACCCCTCCTTCACGATACTTATTGCCAAATTTAAGGCACACTTCAATACTTCTGATGTCATGCATGTTTGGAATCTTCAGATAAAACCCTGCAGCCCTGACTTGAATGATTGCAATAATCCAGCAGCTCAGGGTGAGGCCAGAATATTATTGGATGTGTGTTTCTGCAGTGTGCCTGCCCCAGCCATGAGGGCTCAGCAATTTGGGGATTGTGGGATCATGGAACAAATCAAGGTAAAAAGGGCCTCAGGAAGTCATCTAGACTCACCTCCTGCTCCACAAGGGGTTACCTATGAATTTTGGTCAGTTGAGTTGAGATTCAATGTTTTACTCAGAATGGAGGTTTAAAACTATGTCGTGTGCCACAACCCTTCAAAATCAGCAGAGACTTTTTGGGGGCTGCTGTTTCAAAGCAAGAAGGGCTCATTGCTTGAGAGGAAAGAAACCAGCAAGACTCTGACAGGGTATTTATTGCATTACTGAAAATGGTGTCTCAGGAACCACTGATTTGGACTACGATGCAACCTTTAAAGGAGAATTGTTTTCAGCTGAGGAATCCTCTGGGACCTGATTGTCAAAACAGTCCATTTACATAATCATTGTCAGCATGCAAATTCCTGAATTTTTGAAGCATAAAGGGCACATAAATGTTTAGTAAAGAGGGCCTAATATGGGTTTGTTTTGGTTTTTTGGGTTTTTTTTGAGCCTTCATTGGTTGCAAGAGAAACATTATAATACTGTTGTACTAAATTTAAAGACATTTGTGATGGGAAGAAATCTATTTTCTACATATTTGTATAATTATGTATGTGTAGCTTTGTGTGTGTAGGTACAATATCTATACATGGTTGATCCATACCTTGTGTGGTTGCCCAGATGGTAACTCACACACATTGAGAAATATATTGTCAACCTATACCTCGTACATTTTATGCCTTCTAGAGACAGTTTAATAAAAACAGGTGCTTTTCCATAAGAAAAGTTCAGCAGCCATGAAGAAATATGCGCAGCGTGTTTCCATTTCATCTTTACATATCTTGTAATTAAAGATGTGCCAAGCCCCTCGAAAATAATTCCCTTGGTCAGTGAACCACATTATTCGGCGATTTGCAGATATCACGGAAGAGAAAGCTCCGGCATTTTGATTCACTCTGCAAATCGACACAGTGCTCCTCCACATTATGTCTCGGTGCTGCCCAGTAAATTGGCTCTCATTGCTTCACACCACATTACTATGCAGCAGGTCAAAGTAACACTTTTTTTCCTCATCGGGTGTGAAATGTTAGGTGGTAAATATTAAAGTCGCAAAGAATTCTTGCAAAAGAGCTATTTGCGAGGTGGGTCTTGGGGAATTTGTTCTCAGTAGAATTATAATTTATTAATATGCTCTAAGGATATCATCAGTGGATTCTGAAGCAAGTAGTAAAATCAATCTTTTCTCTCTTTAGGGCATGCCTGGGGTGCATTTTAGGAGGCTCAAGGCTTTGTCTGCTTTATGGAAAGTGGGGTCATTACTGTTGGTATATGACTTTCTGTGGTGATACATAAATGGGGGCTCATCCCAGTGCAGCTGAATCCACTGAGATTTCTGCACAAAGTGTTCAACCCTGCTGCTGGGGCTGCAACACCCTGACTGTGAAGGGAGGAGAATTGATCCCTGGAGGTTCAGAGCAGCCTGACACAGTATTACTTCATTACCTGTTGTCTGCAGTTACAGCAGCTCTGAAAACACCATTTAGCCCCTAAACAACCCCAATCCTCTTTCCTTCACTGAAGTCCTTATGGCCTTTGCATACAGGTGTGTCCTGAGCAAGCTTAAGTCCTCTGTGTACCCAGCCCTACCACAGGCAGTTTTGTCAGGGGCTGTCCACACCTGTGAAAGCAAAAAGGGGTTTACCCTGATCATACAGTGGTTGGTTTTTTTAACATTTGGAATGGATTTTTTATCTCTGCTTTACTAAAGTGGTCAAGTGGATGATTTTATTTCCCAGCAGCATTGTGTTCCTGTAGCTCATCTTGCACAGGCTGAGCGGTACCTTATGAACCCTGTAGTCAGCAACAGAGCTTGTGCTGTACTTTTGTATCCCAGCAAGTGCCTGGTATTTTAAGAATCTATGCTCTGTTTACATAATATCAGTAGAAATATCCTCCTGTTGAAATGTTTGGGTGTTTGTGGGATGGATTGATCTCTGTAGGGTTGGGTGCAGCCTGGCAGGGCCTTGGGGGAGACTCCAGGGAATAAAGGGAATTGTACCAGGCTGAGCCCAGCCACCTTTGATGTTTCCTTGCTGGATTTATAGTCACTGGAGAATTATGAATTGTGAGTTCTTGTGCTGCTGTGCAGCATCCAGACCAGTTATGTTGCTGTAAACCAAGAACATGGGACAAACAAGCAAATGAATACCAGATGTGATGGAGAGATGTCCCATACTAATTCACCTGCCTGCTGGTGTGTGAACCAAGGCCTCTGCTCTGCAGTGTTGGGAAAATGGGAGCAGTAGTGGTTCTTAGGGTTTCAGCAGCAGCTGATCTGAGTCATCATCAGTGTGACAGAAAATGGCTTTGACATCAGAAATATTCAGTGGTCAGTGTTATTCCACAGTGCTTGTGCTGTGTCAGCTGTACCTGTTCTATTTAGGTGCTATCAAATATTTGTTGTCTCTGTGTCGACTACATGGAAGGGAAAAAAAGAATCTTTGGGGCTCCTCCATTGATTTCACAATCTTTTAATTTTCACATTTTTTTCATTTTCTGGATGGACTGTTGAAGAGGAGAATCATGAAAACTTGTGTTTCTCTGTTAAGTGTTCTGATTTTATGATGCAAAAAAAAAGTGATGCTAGCTAAACTTTATGGAATTTTGTAATTCTTCCTGGAATTTTGCTTGATCTTGTTGGAGGAAGAAGAGGGGTCCTTGTCTATTGCCTGCAGATGTTGGATCTGTTTGAGAGTGTGTGCTGCTAACACCATGTTTGCTCCAAGGTCACGGGTGCATGGTGTTGAGGGGGTTTTAGAAGATGGAAAGAATATCCTAGCAGTCAGGTAGGCTGTGGGGTGTTTCTTAGCTGTGGACCTGGAAAGGCTGGGGTGGAGGGTAAGAAGGCAGCAGAGTGTTTCAGTTGCTCAGAAGGTTTAACTGTAGTCGCTTCAAATCTTCTTTTGCTGATCTGCTGAAGATTGTGTAATCTCTCTAGCATGCAGATGTTGAACAAAAGAATATTACTGTAACATCCTTAATCTGTCTTTCCCTCTTCCCTTCCTTCCTTAAGATCCACTCCCCATTCTCCTGGGAGTTGAAAGTATAAAATGGAATTTGCAAAAAGGTGCATTTCTACTTTCCAAGAACTAATTCTCTGCAAAGAGATTATCTGTATTACTGGGAAAAGCTACTGCTCATTAGATGTCTTGCTGTAGATGCAGTTTAAGGCGATAAATAAAGAATTCTGGATCCCAGCACACAGGAATATAATTAATCGGGTATTTGTTCTAATATGACCGTGGAGGGATTTAACAGGAGATCAGCTGTGTTTAGTAATTTCACTGATAGGTTCTTCCTTCCCTAGATGAAGGATTCTACCCTTTTCTGGAATATCAAGCTATGCCCTAATTTACATAATGTAGGGTGTTTCTCTTGCGTAATGTAGAATAGAGGACAAAAACAGGAAATCAAGAATTTTTAAACCATGCAAACATAGAGATAGTTTAAATATTTGAATTTTTTTCTTTTTTTTTTTTTTTTAAACTAAGTCAAAGGTGTACTATGTTTGAAGGGAAACACCTGAGCTCTTGAAGCATTTATATGATAATACCATGTCTTTATTCAAACCAAACATCTGCTGAAGTCAAGTTATGAGTAATTTATGACATAAAAGTTGTAAGTGAAGGGAAGAAGTGCTTTAGTCCACTGTTGAATACTAATCCATGTAAAGGTGCTATAAACATAGCCATAGAAGTGGATGAGATGGTCACACAGACATGATGAAGAATGTCCTGAGAGCAGTAATTTGTCATTCCAGAGCAGTTCAGCAGGTCTGTGTGGCTGAGCAGGCATTGGAGGTATCCCAGTGTAAAATGCCTGTGAAATGGTAGGTATCTCCAAAGCCTCACCAAACCCCTGCTCCAAGCCCTGAGATTGAATCAGGGAAAGCAGAGTTTCCTCAAGGCTCATATGTGAACGTTTAGACCCATGTCTCTCTCACCCTGTGCGAGCACATGTGGTGCTGGTGTGTGCAGGGAGAATAATCCCTTTTAATGACTGGCAAACCTTCTATCTAGACAATTTGCATGGATAAGCACGATCCATCATAGTACATCACCAAAGATTAGCCTGCTTATGAGACTGACGTGTTTTGAAAGGAACACACCAAAGTGAAATTTATTTTCACACTCCTGAGTCTGTGGCTTTGATCAAGGAAACAAAGCATGATGTCGTTTTAAGAAGACACTAATGACTGAAAAAGAAGTGGTGTGTTTAAAAATCTTGATCTGCTGTGGGTAATGGTTGCAGGGTTTGCCACCAGCTTCCCATTAGTGTCTGAAAAACTCCCATGCTAAACCCTGCTGCACAAAGCTAGCAGAAATTTTAATACTTATATGTCTGATTAAACTAGTGCACATGTCTATGAAAGACTTATTCTTTAAAATCAACAAATATATTTCTTATTGCTTGCTGTAGATTACAAAACCTTAAGATCTACAAGCATCAATGAACAGTAAAATATATGGCCAGATGATTGACAGGACAAGAAACAGACAGGTATTCTGTATAATAGGCTAAAACCAGCCTCTGGAAAAAACATGAAAAATGGAAATTAAAACAACAGAAAAACAAAGAGCATTTCAAATTTGCCTTAATTCAATTTTTATTGCTTTGCACATGATGTTACTCAGTCAAAAGGAAGTGAAATATTTTATGAATTTAATAGTACACTCCTGTATTTGTATGCTCACATCTTTTATTCTGTATCAAAGTTAAATGAAAATGGAAGTGTAAGGGTTGACTGTGATATCATTCAGGCCATATCTCAAATACATTTGAAAAGTTAACTGCACCAGTTTGCTTGCAACTGATAGTTATATGAAGCCTTTAGTATTTTTATGAGCAAGTAAATCTTAAGGATGGACACCTGCTGCTCAAAGGAGAAACTCTTGATTTTTATGAGACCATTGAGAAGAGAAATGTAATTTCCCTGTTGTGACTTTAGAATGAAAATTTGAAAATCATTCCTTTGTACCTGAGCTACCATTAAATGCAGACTGTTTGGATCTTTATCTTGTCTGAAGTTTGGGTTCTGTACAGCCATTCTAGTTGAAAGGAATGGGTAAAATTAAACTGCTTTCTACTAATGCTACAAATCTGAATGCTTCCTTCAGTCTAGTTGTGCTTGTGCATTCCCACACATGATCATGGCTTATTTTTCCTCTGACTGCCCTATCTCTGTTTTTTCAAGCTAAGATAGCTAAAAAAGAGTAAAATTGGATGGTGAGTTGCATGTCTTGAGAAAACAACAGACTGCTTCAGCTTTGTGTTAGGAGGATTTTCACTGGTTCCATAAATATGCTGGATGCTGTGCCCTTTTAGAGCAGTGCAAACACTGTATTGAGTGGTCTCCATGGAGTAAACCAAACCCCTTTACAGCCAGTAACAAAGTGGACATGAATAAGCTTTACAGAGATCACCTGAATCATTACAGCATCCCTCATAGTGAGCATTGTCATGAAGCTGTAAAGACTAAAGCCTGCACAAGCACTGCTTTATCATTAAAAAAATGCAGCAAAATGTAGTTTGAACAAGTAGGCAAAAATAATATGTAGCCTTTCAGCCTTTTTGGGGCAGGAAGGTGATCTTGATCTCCCTCCCTTTGTCATCCACTGCTTTTGGTCATGTCGTGCCCAAATGTTGCTCAGTCATCAAATGTTCAAATTCAGTCATAATATATCTACAATCATCCCTTTTGGATTGCTCCGATGGTATTATTTGTCAGAGAAATTAGCATTCATGTGGTGTCACTGATCTTTCTGCAAATCACATCTATATTTCAGTGGTACATAAATTGTTTTCATGCTTTGTATCCAAGCACTGATCTGGGTCTAAATGTAGGAGACTGGGAAGGGAAGGTAGAGGTTGTCACTGCTGTGATCAGCAGTGAGCTCCTGCCATAATCATTTCAGCCTGAGTTCAATACACCCTCTGCCTGTGCATCAGTAGTGTGATAACTCAGTTCAAAGGTGTAAAACATCAGGAGATAGATGGGCAACCACAAGACTGTTGGCTTTTTTCATCTCTGTCAGTGAGCCCAGTATTGTCCTTCTACAACTGTTCTGTCGATGTATGGCTTCACATTGTGTACGTAATCACGTCCACTAAAACACAGATTCAAGGATAGGGAAATTGCTGTGAAAATGGTGAAAAAAGACATTTCTCTCTGGGGGTTTGCCTGCTTTCTGGTTTATTGACCTGGGTGTCTCATTTGTTGGGTTCCTCTAACCATCTGTATGTAACTTGTACATTCTGGTGGGATTGAAAATGTGAAATATGTGAATTTTTACGACTTGGATGGAGAGTTGCCGAGGTGCTGACTGTTCTGGATGGCAGATGTAGCAGTAGGACTAAGAAAGGCTTTTGGCAATATTCAGAAAGGCTGGCTTGCCTGGTGCTCAGTATAAAAGCAAACATGATCACAGGAGGAAAGACTGCCAGAAGAGAAACATCTTAACATCTGTCCCATATGAAATACCTTAGTTTTCCTTCTGTCATACAATGTTCCCTTTCTGGTTTCATCCTGTACAACTGCAAAGCTGGTAGGGAATTTAGTTTCATGAATATCTGGGTTTAAAAGCTCAAACCTATTTTAAGGGCCCTATATTCCCAGCTAACTAGTGCTTTAAGTTTTGAGGGCTTTTTCAATTCTTTATACCTAAACCAGTATGAGATATTGATTTATTTTTCACTGACAAACAGGGATATTTTTACTCTTAGTAATTAAATGCTGATGGCTATACTAATCACTCCTTCTGTTTTTGAGACAGGATTGGTGGTTTGTTTGCATTTGCAGCTTCTAGTATCTGAAAATATTTTCTTACAAAATTATACACACAGGTCTATATAGATAAATATGTCAAACAGCCTATTGCTGCTTTTCAGTCTTTATGGGTCACCACTAGGGCTTACAAAGAATAACTAAAATAACAAAATCAAAGCACATTTTTTTCTGGGACTGGGATTTCAGCTAAAAAATGTATTGATGTTTGCAAATCAGAAGGTTGGAGACCATTAAAGGAATCTGTTTGCAATTGCCTAGAAAGATCATGTGTCTGTGGCTATTACCTGGATACTCAGTTCTCCTCCAGTGACAAACTGAATCTCCAGCAGCAGCCAAGTGGCAGGAGCTGGCCTCTCTTGGAAATGAGAAAGGATGATGCTTTTTCTTTCTGCCTTTGCCTTTGCTGAGGTGAGGTCAGTGCAAATTATGTCCAATTATATCTGGTGTGCCTGGGACATTTGGAAAATTGTCATTGGTGGTACAGTGGGAACAGCAACCTACTCATGACAAGGAGGTGATGCTGCTTAGACCAGAAGCGACACAAAAGTTTATGTTCATAACAGTGAAAAAATGAATCGTTATGAAAACTTGAAAAATTTAAAAGGTTTTAATAGACTTTTTTAGTCTTTTGTTTTTGTTGTTGTTCATTTGGACTCTTTCCGAGTGTTCTGCAGAAGGTATCTCTGAAATATATAAAACCATCATGTGTTACTTTCTTGCCAATTTTTTTGTAATTAGTTCAACATGGCACAAGACCTCTAAATGACCCTTGGTTCTGTGTCACAGATTGCACTTTGTATGTTTATATGAAATACCAGGATAAGAGTCAGTCTGGGAGCACTTTGGTGATTTTCAAAGCAGAAGAGTCTCTGTGGGGGCAAATGTTTGTGATAACTACAACTTTATTAAAACTTTTGAAGGCAGTGAATAAAATGAGGCTGCAGAACTTCATCAGTGACTGAATTTTTCCCAGTGGCTGTCTTTTTGGCTGAAAATGTAATTTTAAAAAGAGTTAGGCTTGTTTTTTCATAGCATTAAACCTCGTTTTATTGATTATGTTAAGGCAAAGTGAGTGTAAATCTGTTGGACCAGTGTTTTGTAAAGGATTGAGTGTGACATGAAGCCAAGGTGGGTGCAGCCCCAGGACTTTTGAATAATCAGTTTTCTCCTAGTGATTTTTACATTTGTGGTAGGTGACTGTAAGAGGGAAGAACAAACAATATAGATAAACCTGAAACCATGGTGTAAGGCTTTAAAGCCAAGTTACCAGATCGAGGTGTGGTGCAAAAGTAGGGAATATCTGAAAGACTGATATTGAAATGGGGCCCTCTGAAGAGAGGGCTTAAAGAGGATGAAACAGGTTTCAAATAAAGCAAAATTTTGTTTTGTTTATTAAAGCAATTTAAAAGGGATCCTTTTAACACTATCATTGAATTGCATTAAAGAGAGTCAATTTGCTTCAATAGAACTTTAAAGCTTAAGTTCTTTAGGTCTCAAAATCCCAGACTTAACCTTGGTTCCACTTTCTAAATCTTAAAATCTTGCCTTTGACACTGGGCATATAAAACCTCATAGATAAGAAACAGTTGTGTGCACTCACTGGTTCCTCCAGTGCTGGGATCACTTTGAGGAGGAGGCTGCTCCTGAAAACACATGATGATCATATCACCATAGGGTCATGGCTTGGGAGCAAAATTCTTCATTTTCTGGGCAAGGAGAGACTTGAAGAGTGAGGAAAAAGATGCTAATAATCCCTCTCTGGATTTCATCTCTCAGCTTTCCTGCAGTTGTACTAGTTCAACCTTGGCTGATCCTTCAGAAAACTTGATTTCTCCCCACAGTAAAACTTTGTTCTTCCCACTTAATGGCACAGTTTTTCCTGCATCATAAAGTCATGATGCACCATTTTCATAACAACAGAAGCATAATTTTAACAAGAATTTATAACCTGTTCATATACTCCTTTAAATAACTCAATGCCTCTTGTATATCTTTGGTATGATCTTTTAAGTTACTGCTTACAGCTGTGCAAACCATTTTATTTGGGTGTATTTTGTAGTTCGTAATCTTCATGGAATTGTATTTGCAATCTTCTTCCTAGTTTTTACTGCTGATTGTCCCCTTTAAAGACCTGAACCACTTCTTTGCTTTGAAATGTATGGCATCAATAAGATTATTAATTAATTGAAAGTCTCAGGATAATATTTCAAATGTTATTGAAGTTTATTCATGTAAAGAAAGGGAAAATTTGTTTGGGGAAACACCAAATTTCTATTGTTGGCCTTGTTCCGTAATTTTTCCCCTGAAAATATTTCAGGAGAAACCTGCAAGAAAAGTCCTCTGCCTACCAAGTCAGAAAACTTGTGATGGGTTTAGTAATTAGCTTCCAGCCTGATGACCTGGGAAGAGGTGGCTGAATGTTGAATTGGTGCTGGAAATGTTTCCTCTTTGAGCTGTAGATGTATCCTTTACTAAATTAACAGTCAGCCTTGAAAGGAAAATATATGAAGCATGGATCAGCAAATTAATTCAAATTAAAAAGAGAAGTGGAGTTGAATATTTAAACTCAAAGACAGTATTTGTTCTCTTAAATTTAGACTCCACAGCGTAAATTTAATTTGCAAATCTTTCTCTGGGGAAGGCTGGATTTCACAGGGCAGCTCAGGGAGCACCCTGAGGTTTGCTTGCCAAACAGAAAAAGCAGTGGCCCTGAGGAGCCTGTGGTGCACCCAGAAGTCAAATTATATCCCTCAATTCCCACCCTCCAATCTCATCTACTTTTCCTCTTACTTCTGTAGAACTTTAGACTTTATTTGAAGTCGCCCTGGTAAAGGTGGGAGATTTAGGAGTCCACCTTTAATTTTGTTAACTAAGGTTTGTCACATGAAAGCTGATCATGAACTGCTTAAAGTGTGTAGGACTCTAATTTATAGCTTAACAATTCAACAGTGCTTTTTGCAGTTACAAAGTAGCTGCCAAAATCTCATAAATGACCATGTTAGTCATATTTTTTGTTTCTTCAGAAGGAATATTTCTTTCTTTTATTAATATAAAACCACAATGTCATTATGTCATCCATGCATCCACTGTGTAATTACTCCATTTTAAAGATAAATCCATTGTCTTAGGATGCATCCATCATGGATGTCACCTTTAGCACAGAAGGTGAGACACTAAATGGACACCTTTTACTAATATTAATTTCTATAGAGTCATCAATTGCGGATAGACTATCCATTGTTCTCTTTGACAGAGACAGGCCAATGACAAAGATTAAATTATCCATTTTTGTGGAAGCGAGGGATCGGCTTCGAAGAGTGCTCTGTGAGATCTTGCTTTTCTGGCCTTAGTGTATTATATTAATCTACAGTTTGTTCATTTTAAACACTGATCAATTACAGCAGAAGATTGCAGATTGTGTGTTCTTCAGCGAAATGAAAGGTCAGGAATTGGAGAAGCTTTGATTTTCTCTCTGAAAGATTTTAGTCAAAAAGAAAAGAAAATGCCTGATTTTGTCTCTTGCCTGCTGTGTTAATCTGACAGTCAAGGGCTCTTTCTGGATCTTCTGCCAACCTTATCTCAGATTCTCATGCAATTTAAATGACAATTTATAGTGCTCATTTAAATTATGCAGGATGTTATTCTCAGAATGTACTGAAGGGTACATCACTGGAACCTTGCTAGAGCCAGTGCAGGAGCCATCAAGGCCCCGGTGCCTTTAGCAACAAATAGGCACGCTCACGTTATTTCCAGAACCACCTGATCTTTTTGGGGAGGGGCTGGGGGAGTCTGAAGGCAGGCATGCTGCATGTGAGCTTACTTTCCTTCTGTTTTATCTTGTGCAGGGAGTGAGAAGGACATGTTTGGATACAGTGATATGGGAGAAGCTGACACAGGATGAATCAGAGCAGCAGCCTAGGAAGATATTTCCCCATTCTATCTGGATACAATTCCTCAATGTATTGGGGCACCTGGGGACATGGGCTAGTGGTGGGCTTGGCAGTGTTCTGTTCACAGCTGGACTCAATGGTCTCGAGGGTCTTTTGCAACCTAAATGATTCTATGGCTATGTTTGGTATTTGACAACTGCTGTCGTCTCTGGGAGTATTTCAGTATTGTGTGGAATGATTCAGAAGCTGGATCAGAATACAGGATTATTGTCTTAAATCCATTGTGTGTTCATGAAAGGGAAAAACTAGAAAGGATAAAATCCTGGTTTGGGAAGGTGCTTCAGTGGGAAACAGTTCAGTGCCAGCAGGGGCTCAAGGAAGCATGGAAAAAAATCCAAATGTTCAAAGTATCACCTAAATTGGGGGCTTTTGGCAAAACCCAACAACCTGCTCTGCTGTGTGTTTCTACAGCATGTGCCTTTAGAGTAGGCATTTTAAAAGGCACCTAACCAAGTTTGTAAGTAGCTTTGCTATTAAATAAGAGTAAACAATACTGTAATTACCTGTTTCCATTCCCACCAGGTGAAGGATTCCATAGCAAACTCCATAGCTGTTCTTCCCTATATACTCACTTGGTGTCTCTCCTCTGGCACTCGGGAAAGAAAATGTCTCTTTGGGCTTTTATGCTCCAAAAAACTGTATTTCCAACACATCAAGTTAGTCATACTTAAAGATAAAAATATTCAAGAGAAAAATGATTAAAGTTTTGATTGCAGCAAATGGTAGGGGCTGAGAGCCTTGGTCTGCAGAATCAAGTTAAGACCACAGTTACAAATAGCAGGTGCCCAGCTCTTCCTGCACTGGTGCTGCGGGGTTGCTGTATGCTTTTTGTTTGTTTGGCTGGGTATCTTTCCTTGGGCATCCCATTTCTGGACAAGGCCATGAGAAATTGGACCTAATACAGGTCAAAATACTTCCCTGGTGGGTGCTGCACAGTAAACTTGGGCTCTGCCATCAAGCCTTGAAGTTCATGTGCTTTATTGCACTGAAATTTCTTCTGACATCTAGTTTATTTAGACTTTATGGAGAATGCTAAAGTTAAATCTCAGGATAATCTCAAATATTTTATTTTGGGGAAATGAGAAAATTGTTCTTTGCCTTGTCCAAAAGTATTTTTACATTAAATATTACCTATTAAAACAGACTCCTTGTGAATTATTTCCATTGTTTCTAGTGTAAGTTTCATGTTCTGCTATGTGAAGGTAATACAGATGATAGATTGGACAGGATGATCATCTTTCAAAACATGAGAAATTTTGTGGCAGATCATTGGTACTTTCAATCTATTTAGCAATTTTAATAGTTGCCAGGCCTATTGCAGCCTATTGCAACTGTTTCTATTTATTTGCATTTTGTTAAAGGAAATTCTGGGACACAAAAGGGACAAACACTGTCCAAAATTTTGTATTCTAGACATCTGCTGCACATCAACAAACTGTGTGTGCATGGTTTTCAGTGTGTCTGGACTACTTTCTATAATAATTTGCGTAGTTGTTAGGGGAGGAAAAATACATTCTGGAAGAACTACAGTTTCTTTTTGACTGGGTGACCTACAGTGGACAACCACCATGAAAGGACATTAGTCACAAAGTTGGCTAGGAATACTATTTTATTAGGAGAAGAAGTAAAAGAAAAAGGGCTCTACTTGAGTGTGGATCTTTTCTTTAGTCCTAATTAGAACCACAATCCATCATGCTGGAAAGTTTCTATTCATTTTGGTGATTGGGGACATGACAAATGAATCTCGGAATAAATGGGATGTCAAGGCAGAGCAGGAGATGGATGTGTTCTGCATGGGATGAATGTAATAAGTACAGTTAATGTTGGCAACCAGCCAGTCCCATTGCCTCACGCTGGGTGAGTTGCCCCAAGGCTCTGACCAGGGGTAAACCACCAATAAATGATTCCCCTCATCTCCCATTTATTAGAAAGGGAACACCTTGTCAAGGTTCGTTTTCTGTTTTCCTAACTGTCACTTTGCTTTGGTGATGGCAACTAATTGAATATTAGTTAATTGTTTCTAATAAAATGCTGATAATTAGATAGCTTTTTCATCTTCCTGGCCTAGCTCCTCTCTTTAATTTCACTTCCCTTTCAGCATCCTCTGTTTCTCACACAGCCGCGTCGAGATTGATTATCTGCAGCGAGCGAGAGGCCAAGCAAGAAACTTCATTTAAGATTAATTTCAGGGAAACTGTTTTACAATTTTCCTAAATTGAATTTAGTCTTAATTTTAAAGTGTTAGGGGTTGTATGTCATCAAAGGTTGCTTTTGGATAATTTATTATGTAGCAAGTAATCAAACCCACTCTTGAACTAGGATGCTCAAGATGTCAATAGGTATTCCTTGGATTTAGCCATGATGACAAGCCTGGTTTTGTTCAAAAGTGTTAGGGAGACAAGGGAGGCATTGCCTGGCACATATACTAGATTGCCAGTAATGAATTTTATTATTAAGCAATTCCAAAAAAAGACTGTCTTTGCCTCTTTGTATCAGTCTATCCAGTCCTCTGATCCTCAGTTGCCTTTGGGAGTTATGGTAAGAGAGGGGAAATGGATGGTTTCCCCTAAATCCTTAAAACCAACTCTATGAGTGCTGTGTATGTTCATGCCAGTACCAGATCAGCAATTGTCTCCCTTACACCAGCCTGGTTTAGACTCAGATTTATCTTCAAATGTATTTGAATTGTAGTCTGCTCTTTCAATCCATTAAAAAACAACCTCCAAAATCTAAGACCTGTGTGAAGGCTGCACTCAGCTGTTTCCCAGGAAATACCTTGCTGGGTGTCTGACCCATACCACATGTAAAATGTGAGAGATTCCACCAATTTCAGTTGAATCATGATGACTTGCACAAGTGCAAAGCTGTCCCAAGGGACTGTTCTCTGCCTTATCTGGAGTAAACCATAATACAACAAACATATCCCAACTCAGTGTTGGAATATACTCACAGACTGACGATAGTACAGCTGTAAAAATGCTGCCAACAAATATTTCTGCAGCCTGGTGGTGGGGATGTGTGTGTGCCTGGTAAGGGTAAAATTTAAAAAAAGCCTCCAGAATTTGTATTAAGTTGGTGCTTATAAAACAAAGGGAGAAGGCTGGAAAAGGCACCCCTAAGACCACTTCCACCTTAGCCTCTATCTCTGCCTGCACAAAACAGGCTTTAGTTTGCATTCCCTTGGGGAGGAGATGAAACTGTATCATGCTGCTTCTTTCAGTCATTGACTTGTGTAAAGATATCAGGGGATGGATATTTGTACCACAGCAAAATGCTGAGCAGCTCAGTGTAAGAACTGCTGAGTTGGAAAAAGAAGCTGGAGAAGGATGAAATGAAACACAGAAATGAGAAAATGGAGCATAATGCAAGCAGAATTAGAGTACTTGGAGTCTGTCCTAAGATATTCCTGGCCAAGTTTGTCCCTTCAAGCAAATAAAACAACCCCAGGGAGGAATTTGGCCTACCATGCATGTGTTGGATTCTCTGAAGAGAAGCAGAATAACCCAATTGCGAGGACTGAGAAAAACTGTAACAGCTTTTACATCCCATCTTTTGCTCCAAGAGATGCTGAAAATAATATATGGATCTTATAGAGTCCTTGTTAAAATCAACCTGATACATTTTTACTAGCTTCAAAATGTACCAATTATTTAAAAACTCGTCAAGAGAGAAGGTCAGATTCTGAATGAAGGTAGGTGAGCACTTGCTTTAAACCTGCCAGAAAAGTACTTCTATAGTATTTTCTAAACCTTGTTTTTTTTGTGAGCAAGCCTCTTGACTTTGCAGGAATTGGATTGACAACTTCCAAAAAAATTCAGTGGGTTTCTTTGGATGTGACTGCACAGTCATAAAGAACTGTAGTTCATATAGACACATCTGAGCCAGCTTTAAATTAGGAATGTAACCATAACATCATGGAGCTCAGCATGGGACAACATACCTGCCTGGTTTCTCAGGTAGGTTTTGCTGTCTTATACTGGCTGAGGTATATATATATCCTCTGTCTTTGTTAAAGGGCATCAGAAGACTTTTATCATAAGGGAAAAAATAAAAAAGTCTGGCTCTCAGATTCATTCTGTATTGGAGAAGCTGAAAAGGGTCTCTGTGATCTGTGCTGTCTTTAAGAGAAGAGTGCAGATTTTTCTATTCCACTCTCTGGCTGAATATATACATAGGAAAATAAAAAGAAAATAGGTCTAATTTTTATTATATATCTTAATCTTTCAATGAAGGTTGTAGTTAACATTTTTCAAAGAAATCCAGCTCATTGCACATCAAATGTGTAAGTCTGCAATCCTCCCTAGTGAGCACCTTGCTCCTGGAGTGGCCCTGCTGGGCTCAGTCAAGCTGTTGCAGGCTGGGTTTCTTCGAGCTGCTTCTCCTCACAGTCAGCCAGGATGGGTGACAAACAGACCTGCTGAAAGCACATTTGGGAGCCCTCCCAGGGATGGGGCAGACCCCTTTACAGCACAAGTGAAGCACCCTGTCTGTGTGGTGAGCATACTTATTAAAGAAGTCAAGTTGCCAAGACTTATCCTTTGTAGAGGTGGAGATTTTATTCTTTTCTGTAAACAGGATTTTCTTCATTAGCTATAATGAGCTATAGGGTTGGTAGGAAAATCATTTGTTGTCATGAGGGTCTTTGTACTTAATGGCAAGATCTAAACATCACAATCCACCTCAAGTAACTCTAGCACAGCAACAAACAAGTCCCCTACTGCAGATAAATAATACAAGCTGTGAAATCTGCTGTAGAAAAGACTTCCAGGAATATTCACATGTTTCGGTCTTGAGCAAGTAGTCTGTTGCTTCTGATTTTTCACTGGAAACAGCTGCCTGGTAAAATATTGTAATATTGTTTCATAAACCCTTGCTAGATTGCTTGTAGCCTGCTATCAGCTTACTCCACTGGCAGTTCAGTTTGCAGCACCTGTGATAAACGAGTGAAATTAATGATTGCCAAGTGCTGCCTGACTATACTTGATGTAAAGTGAGACAGGGTTTTTTGAAGTTCAGGCTGTCAACAGATTTTTTTTTTTATTTATTCATCTATTTTTAGAAACTGTGTAGCAGCAAATATGTGCCATGTACTGCAGGTTGATAGACAACTGAATGGCAAGGCTGTAATGGGATCTTTCAGTTCTTACTGAATAAAGTCTGTTTCCTTTTTACTGCTCTGATTATACCTATATACCAACAAGGCACGTTTAAAGCCTCTAGGAGCCTGGTATCATCACAGCAGAAATGTGTTTTCTCTTTATAAAAAAAAGAGAAGAATTCAGGTTATTTGTAGGCTCGTGCAATGCTTATTTTGCTTTTGTGTTTGAGCGGCCATTTGGAAGAAATTTCTTCCTGCGAAAGGAAATAAAATGTGTAAATCTGTGCAAAATGTTGTCCCAAGGTCTGTTTCTCACCTTGTCAGACCACAGGGATGAGTGTGTCAGGGTGTTGGGGAGCCCAGGGAGGGACTGTGCCCTTTCTAGAGCAGCTTCTGCCCTGCAGAACATGAACCTTTGCCCAAATCAGCCAGCCCAAGGGATTTCTGCTGCTTTACCTGAGGGGTAGATCTCCTCAGGTGTATGAGCTTGTGCCCAAACTGACACGGCACCACTGCCAGGAAATCACTACCAGAGGGGTTCTTTGTTCAAAGAAATAGAAACAAATTTATCTTGAGATTAATTCTAATTCCTAATAATAATCCAGATAGTGGGTATCTGGAGAAACAGTTGATTCCTCCTGCTCAGCTGTATGATGAAGAAACACGTCCTTGCAATGGTGCAGATAAAAGTTAGGTCCAGTGGGAAGGTTTTTCAAATATATATCTAATAGATTAGTAGTGAGTCATTCGAGATCTGTAAATATCCTCATTTAAGACTTGACAGATAGAGAAATGTCAGTAGTCTTTATAAACTGTAGCCCATCTTTCCTGTGAAGGAACCTTGTGAGAAGCTGTAGCATTGACGGATTTGAGGGAAACCCACCCTGTTCCATACCCCATGACTGGTTTGGGAAAAAGAGGGCTTTGTTTTCAGTCAATGCAAACACAGTAAGGGTTTTTTGGCACTTTTGGATTTGCTGGGAGGTTGCAGTGCTTGTGTGGGGAGAGGCAGAAGGGAAATGGCCAATATCATGGTTGCCCTCTGTAACTCTCTCCACATGACTGGGTAAATCCTTAGCAGAGGTGATTCAGGCTTTGTGTGTGCAGGGTGTCCCTCAGTAGCTGGGAAATAATGGGAAGCGACATTCCTGAAGCCAAGTGATGATCATGGTGCTTGTAGATGAATGTAAATTTCACAATCAGCTGCAGTCTGCAGCTGGAAAAATGCAAGTATTGTAAAGTATTTTGAAATTATTACTGTTCAGGGTTCATAAGACAAAGATTAGTTGTCTAAATCTGTCTCATAAACAAATTAACACAGTCCTGCTTTCTGTTCAAAATATGATTCTTGTTGGAAGGATTAAACATGTTAAATCCAGCTAGAATATGCTGTGATCATGTTTTTTAGCAAAGCTGCAATAATCAGACATTTACAACTAATAAATCGGTACTCTAATTCCTCTGCAATAAGGCTTTGACATATAATCTGTCATTTCAGATTTATAGAACATGACTTTTCATAATTATAATTCTCAAATGCACATTAGTAGTTATAATTAAATTCACTTTCAAAAATTCTGAAGCATTTTTGTGGATTATCTACTCATATTATGTTCTAATGGTAAAATTAATGTATAATCTGTTGAATAAATTTGGTCAGTTGTTGGATAGAAAAATATGCTCTACTATTGATCAAGTCCTGGAAACTTAGATAAGAATAAAAATGTGTACTGTACATCTTAAGAGAGCTCTAACAAAGCCACATCAAACTCAATCATAGGCAAAAAAAGGGGAGCTTTCCTTCATAAAAGAAAAAATACAAGGATTTCAACTAATTCAAAAGAAATTTAAAAATATTAAATTAGAACTTGATTAGAAAAGATGTTAAATATTGGCTCTAGTGAGGGTGTAACAATGGATTAAATTATAGACTCATTCAAGTGAAGAATGAATCCCTATTTGTGGGAACAAGTATATTTATTTGTGGGTGTTAGTTCAATAAAAGCCAAAGTGTATCACTTACTCAGCTTAATGTTTCTCATTAATAAGATACCCAATAATCTGATATATTTCTTTCCATTGCTGTCAGAACCACACTGTTATTTTACCAAAGCAGAAACTCAGGCTTTAAAAATCTCAGTTTTAAAGTCAATAGGTGAGATCCCTGCTGCCCTAGAGCAGGAGTGCATGGATGCTCATCAGATGGGTTTTTTTTCCCTCACAGTGGGTGCTGCTTCTGCCACTCCCTCACGAGTGCAGCTGTAGGTGACCAGCACAGGCAATCCTTTGGATCTGTGTGTGCTGAATAATGGGAAGGATTTCTTCTGTCAAATCCTTAAGTAAGAAGTATGTGATGCCTTCAGAGGCTACCTGGAACAGAGGCTAGACAGTGTTAAAGGAATAAAGTGGGTATTTATCCAAGGGCCTTTAAAGGATGCACCTTGGGCAGTACAAGAGCCTGCCCATAGCTCTGCCCAAGATGGACCTAAGATGGACAATGGGTCACAAGTTTTCACACTTTTGTAAGTTTTGGTCCATTTACATATTTGGAGTTAATTGTCCAATTACAGCTTCAGATTATGAAGCCTTATCCTTCCAGTTTGCTCTCCTCAATTTGCTGTTGTTTATACCTTTTGGGGCTGAAGCTGTGTTCTGAAATGGTATCCTTGGTTCTCAGGCTGGAAAAGGATTGTTTTGTCTGACTAAGCTGCAAAGAGAACTTGCTAACACTTTGTATGAAGTTCAGAGTTATATACAAATGCAGTACAGGAATAGAAACCCCCAGCAGCTGAAGGACAATTCTTGCCTTAAAGAATTTATAATCTCCACAGATAACTTGGGCAAAAGTGGGAAAAATGACAGAGAAGTAACAGGGCAAATAATACTGAATTTCTAACCATGGTCTCCTATCATCCAGCCTTGTGTATTGAACCACCTACACCATTCTCACATGCTGCTCTTCCCTCAAAGTCTGAGACAGAATGGACAGCAGTCAAGTGCAGTAAATAAATAATTCAGGGGTAGTATGTAATGATCCATGGAGCATCCCAAATTAATGCATGATGACGTGCAAGCAAAATTACATAGCTGAAAATCAAGTTCATTTAGGGACAGCTTGCTCATGTGTTCCCTACATAGTCTTTAGTTTGTGTCTTAGACATGCACTGACAAACCTTCATAGTGCAGCAAAGGTAAAAGCAAAATCAGTTACTTGAAAATGCTGGAGTATTTGTTCATAATTGGTCAACTGCTAAAGAGTACTTTTTACCAACCTAAGAAACAATTACAGGAGATATTCTTGAGCTGTGTGGAAGAGAAACATCTCCTGTCAGTCAAAACCTCCTTTGCCTGCTGTGTAGCTGGAGATAGAAATTCAGAAGCCCTCTGTCAAAGGGCAGAGGGAGGTGAAGGGCTGCCAGTTCTGCTGAATATCTGGAAGGCAAGTGACAGTAAATGTACCTGGGTGTGAGTTTTCCCTGGATTAGCTGGCTCACCTGTGGCTGCATTTCTTCAGGGAACTTGTGGCTGGAAGTATGTGCACATCTCACATGAGGAAAGTTCTTTATTAGCTCTGTAAAAGAATGGATATTTATCTATCACTACTCTGTCCACTTAATTAGCAAGCTGAAATAGTGTCATTAAAGTATAGTGTTGCCATTACTAAAAATGTGCCACTTTTACAATTAGCTGAAAAGCAATTATTAAGATGTACAGTCTCATGGCTGTTGAACCCATCTAGTCTTTAGATATGGGGGAAGCCTGCAGAGACTGTGCCTGTCCACCTCACACATGGCACAGGTGTAGCAAACAGGGAGGAGGTTGTTGGTGTGGCTTTCAATAAGATTATTGCAGTTTCTTGGATTTTATTGATGTCCTACTGTCAAGATTCAAGAGAATCTAGTGTGATGAATCCATGATCCATGTCCCCTGTTATAAATTTGAATGTGAAGTATTATGCAGCTGATCAAATTGTTCTTAATTTGTACAGCTAAAGATACGTGGCAGAGAAATATGATTCTTGGATAAGAAGTGTAAATAAGAGGTGTAAATAGGTCAGGCTTTATTCCCAGAGTGGACAGCATCAGGTAAATTGACAATATCACCAAGATCCCCCAGTGTGCCCAGTGCAGGCACTACTCATCCCATGGGCACCCAGGGCCTGTGACTGAGCAGAGCCATGAACTCCCTGAGGAGCTGTTCCTATCAGAAAGGATGAGATTAGAGAATGAGCAAGGTGTGATGGCTGCAGAATCAGGTGTTTAAAAACCTAAAAAAACCCGCAAGAAGGTATGAACAATTGGGAATTAGAGTGTATCAGCAGGGCTTAGGAAGGATTCAACTCTGTATTTTGTCTGAATATCTGTGCTTGTTTATTCCAGTCTGTGCAAACAGGGGATGTTAATTGGTGAAGCAGCACTCGGCTCTGGCCTTACAAACACAGAGCTTTGACTTGTTAAGTACCATATGAATATTATAAAGGGATCAAACCTGTCCCTACTGATGTTTTCTCTGTGGTACTGCCACATTCATTTACTCTTCTTTGGATCACATTCCTCTTGATTTTTTTTCCTTTGGATATATAGAATACAGGATAATGCTAAATTTGTTTTAGGAACTGTGTGGTTTTTTCTCTTTCAAATTCTGAAAGCTTACTTTGGCTTTTGAAAAGATATAGAGAAGACCTTTCTCAATGAGAAATGAGTTGGAAATATTTTCTTAATAGCCTGCTTAGTGCTGCTTAATCTGTGTTTACAAAGGAAAAAGTGCCCAAAGAACTGCATTTTTCAGAAAATACAGAACAACTACCTCATGCACATCCCAGGAGCTGAGCAATTGATATACATTAGCAGTGCCTGAGGATGAGGAGCTGTCTTTATCTGTTGAAGTCTTTTTTTTTTTTCTCAACAACAAAAATGTAAGCATTCATACTGCAGAAAATGGATAGCAGATGTGCCTTCCCCACCCACCACCCCAAACACATTTGGTGATGTCTCAAATATATGTAAATATTTTGAAATTTTCCAATCTGCTTAAGGATATATGGTAACACAATAGCATTTAAATACAAATATTTATTTCAAATGACACTTGCAACACTGGAGAGCCCCCCTGCTGATGTGTACAGAACACTATGACAAAGATTATTTAAAGATATGTCAACAGTTTTACATATATATTGGAAAATATTCTGTGTGCATGTTCACATGGCTGGGGAACTTGCCTGAGTAAAGGAAAGACTTTGGATCTTTGAGTGACTGTACCCAAGTGGCCCTGTGGACCAGGAGCTGGGGCTGCTCTGTGAACTGCACAACATTTTCTCTAGGATGGGAAGAAGAAAATACTTTTACAGTATCTTTCTTTTTGCACTAATAAGGTAAACAGCATTAACTGAGACTTGCTCCTGTTGCTCAGGGATTTTTTTACCCAGTTCTTGTTTGTTTGTTTTCCTCTTTCCTGATACCCTTGTGATTTGCTTTAAACAAAACAGAAGATCATAATTTTAACACTGAAGGGCTGCAAGTAAGGCACATGAAATGAAATGCAATTCCCACTTTCACCACTCTGAGCAATTTCCAGTCATTTGTTTTCATTCTGAAAGCAGCCAGGCACTCTCTGGCTTCACAGGATGTGAATATTCCCAATATCTTCATTCAGCATCTTGCAGGATTCTGTTTCTGAGAACAGGCACTCTTCTGTGGTTTTACTGCTGGTACACCATTTCCTGTTTCCTCTCTGTCCACATCACAGCTTTGTCTTTTATTACAGTTTTGGGCTTATGAAGACACAGTTATGCAACATAAACTCGTCTTTGAAAGGCTGAAATCGTCAAAACAATCAAAAACACTTGCAAAATCTTTTGCTAAATATTCTGATGAAAAGAAAGAGTTTTACTACTCCGCAATAGATCACAGCATGCATGAATTATTTCAAGTCAGGAAAACGTGTCACAGTTTCTCTCATGACTGCTTAGGTGGATACAGTTCATGCCAGAGCTGAGTCCCAATGACTTCAGTAGGACTTTGAGGCTTCAACTTTCATGCATCAGAGACCAGGCTATGCATCATCCTTGGGGGCACCATAAAGGTTCTGCCTAAGAAAAAAAAAAAAATACTTATCTCCCTGAAATGGGTCTGGTAGATAAAGAAATATTTGTATTTTTAATCTGAAATTCTCATACATTTTTCCTGAGCATCCCATACTCTGCTGGGGAAATTGTCAGTTATTTATTTGAGTATTGGAGAAAAATCAAGGGCACACCAAGGCACTTCATACCTTTTGATGCAGTCTAAAATGTTAAAATTCTACTCTGGCAAAAATTCTCTAAGTGTGTTGTTTTTGTTTTTGTTTTTTTTCCTGCCTCTGAACTTGACAACATTTTCCTTATTTTTGCTGGAAAACAAATATATCTGTTTTCTTAACAAATAGAAGTGTTTGACTTACAGATGCTACCTTTCAAATCAAACCCTACTAAAAAATATGATATGGTCAGAGAACACTTTACATATTTTCCAGTTAGTGGGTGAGAACTTTTTCAGCAGCTGTGCTGTGTGTCTTGGCAAATGCTTGTCTGTGTGTGCAAATATTCCTTCCCCAGATTTATCAGTGCAAAATTTCTGAACTGCTGTTGAGACTCAAAGAAAGCATTGCAACTCTTCAGAAGAAAAAAAAAAAATGTTGGAGAACAGAACAGCATTTTAGCATTCCACATATTGTAATTTTATTTTCCCAAGCATCCCCTCAGGTGTAGGAAGAGCAGGTCAGGAACCCAGTGATGGTATCGGGTGGGGGAGGTCCCTCCTTGAGGGTAGGAACTGGAAGCATATTCTGGAATGTGTGTGTCCTGCTGGAGGCAAGCACTGGTTATGCTGCAAAGAGAGGATGGAATATTATTGCTAGGTGATGAAAATGTGCCTATCCCTCTCTTTTAGTAAGGTTGAAAGGAGTAGGAGGAATCAGTGACCTTAAGTTCAAGGCTTTGCATTTGCGTTGGGGTAGGGGGAACAACAGGGGAAATGATGACTAATTCCTAGTGTTTCCTTCAATTCTTCCTGCAGTCACCTCTGCAGTATGATAACTTTGGAAATACCTGAATTTTGACAGCGTTTCATACAGCAGAGAAATACTGCAGGGTGTATGTTACAGAGTTCTTCAAAGACAGAATTAGCATCAAACAGTGTGATGCTAATGGCAGGTTCTTCTGTGTCTTGGCTGTTCCCCTTTATTTTGTGATTTGACAACGAGACATTTATGATTAAGAGACTTCAACACAGGTCTCTAATTCACTTGCCTACAGGTGAATTTTAATTCAGATGTGAATAGAATATAAACTTACTGCACATAAGCCATTTTTGAAAAAAATTTTGTGCATACCAGCTGTAATGTTTCTGACTGCAATGTATGAAATAATGCAAGAAAGGATTTTCACACTGGTTTTAGTTTAGTCATTCATTAATAAACATTAAATAACAGTGATTTTGTCTTTGCTAACCCACTTCTTGATAAGACAAAACAGACTTATTTAAATATAGATATGTATGTGATAGCTGCAGGGAAGTTATTTTTATAATTAATTACAACATTAGAAACCAATCATATAAATATGTTACTGTAGCCCAGTCTCCTTAAGTCTAATTCAATTTAAAATTTGTAATCGTGGTGTGTTCTTCAGCAATAATGGAATTCTTGGTGGTAACAAGGAACAAGGAGTTGGCTGGTGTAGAGAACATGGTGGAGATTTCTCCTTTGGTTCCTTCCTTGTCTTCTGAAAACCAGAGGGTCCCTGAGTTTCTTCTGGTGAATTTAAGGATGTGTTGTTATTGAAGTCACACAACACCATGGCCAACTCTACAAGCTGCCAGCTCCTCTCTCCAAAGCACCCACCAGCAGAGCCTTCCAAATCCCATCTCCAGGAGCCACTATCTATTAGAAGGATTTCCTCTGCCTTTATGTTTAGAGTACCCAGTGAAGGGGGTTTTCTGTGAGTTTGCTCATCTCACCAGGAGAGCTAAACAGGTTAGAGAGCTCTATTGAGCCTAATCCAGTGGCTGAGTGTTTTAAGGTTATTTGTTGGACAGTTACTGTATTTTTCAAGTTTTCTATTAGTTTTACACTTGACAGGAGTAATTTAGTCAAATCATGATGCAATATCCACATGCTTTGTAGGAACTTGTACATCTGTTTGACAATCCAAATTTGATTTATTCCTCATTTAAGCTCAAGTGGGGTCCAAGTTTGACTAATGCCACCTGTCCATTCTAGAACTGCAGTCCTTCCTTTTCCTCCCAGACTATTACAGTGACATCACAAGGAAATGATGCATTTAGTAATGTTACATGAGACCTTTAGGATTATGGAAAATAGTATGTCTGTAAGAAATCCTCATAGTGCATATGGGGTTGACAGGAGAGTTGCTCTGCTGTTAGAAGTCCAAATCCTTTGTTATTTTGGCTTTAAAAGAACAAGTATTGGAGGAACTGGGAAACATAATGTAGGCTATCATCACTGAAGGGAATGTAGTATACTGGGCTAAAAACCTCCACTTTCTGTATCACTCCTTGGAGATAAGAATATTTGGCACTGTGCAGGAAGCTCTTGCTCAGCACTATACAAGATAGGGCCTCATGACTGTTTAAATTTCCAGTTCTGTTCACAAGATACGTCCTTTCCAATTGCTTTTTTAAAAATATATTTTTAAGAGAATCATTAAACAGAGTCAGTTTTATGACAGTCAGTTCTAAAAATATTCTAGGACCAGCAGACTAGCGCATAAAATGTGTTGCCTGCCTCCTCCCCCTAGTTCTTTCAAATAACTAGAGGTCATAACCCCCAAAATCTGGCTATTGCCTGTTGGTTAGTAGAAACCAGCTGAAACTCTGGTTAAGACAAATCTTCACAGCTGTATCATATGTCCTCTATTGTCAATATATCTGCAAAACCTGCCAAGTGCTTGTCACTTAACATAAAGTGGATGAAGAGGGGGTGAAGTAGAAAGAGAAACAGATCCTGCTGCAGTCTGTAGGCATGTTGATCTGGTAAACTTTTCTTTTATTTACTTCTGTTTTTTTTTTTTCTTTTTTCTGCTTATCCAGCCTATTAAAAATAGAGGCATGGTATGCATTCAGCCACTAAGTGCAGATTTCAAAACCAGCACTGTTTTTTGTTTTCCTGGAAGGCAATTGTCAATCCTGTGTAACAAGTCAGCAGCTGTGGCCAGGTACCACAAGGATGGAGAAAGAGCCTCTGAGCCTTCAGGTTTTTAGGCTGGACTGGACAGTGCCACAGAATTCAGAGTACTCTCCACACTGTCTCAAAGCAGAATCAGCCTTGGCCCAACCTCACCTCTCTCAGGAGAGCCCTCCTGCTGGGGCTCAGCCACCCAGGACCCTGTGCCAGTGCCTCCCATACACCAGGGTTGCTCCCAGTGTCACAATTTTCAGCAACATTTTGATCTTGCTAGAAATAGACAAATTGCATTCCAAAGATACTCTTTCTTTCCTCAAGGGGATGCAGATTTTAGAGAAATACTGTGTGAGTTTATTTTTAATAATACTTCTTCTGGTACAATAGGGTGGAAGAGGAAGAAAGAGAAAAGCTTACTTGTTCCATTGTTATTCTTCCAATATCACAGAAAGTGAGTTTTGTTCTTAAAACTGGACTTTGTTTCAAGTTTTGGAAAAATATTGTGATATATCTTTGGGTTTTGTTTTATTTTTTGTTTTTTTTTTTTTGTAAAGAGGAATTTTTCTAAGGTAATTTTAAATTCATTAAAAGAGAAGAAAAAGTAGGTAGATAATGATTTGTTGGCCAGTTCCAATTTTTATTCCCATTTATGGTGGGTCTGATGCCCCATGGAAAGGCAGAGCAAGAGCTTCAGAGAGACAACCTGCCTCACAGGGTAGTGGTCCCCATGCCCAGGACCCCTCTGAGTCACTGAAAACCAGACAGATTCTTACTTGGCCAAGGTCTCTGATCTCAGAAAAAGAGTCACAAAACAATCTTGCTCCCTTTTTTAAAAGCTGCTGAAAGAAAATCAACTATTGGAGTGAGAATACCCAAAGCATTGTTTCCTGGCCTCCAATAAGGACCTACTTTTCCAGTCTTGACTTAACCTGCCAGCTAGTCCTGCAGGGAATAGTGCTAAAGAGAAAGGATACAGATCATGCTCAGATTGCAGCTAATTATTAAAAATGGCTTAGTTATGTTTATTTTTAATTGCTTCAAACCTCAGTAGTGTAATGGAGCTATTAAGAAATAACTCTCTGAAAGAGTTAACAAAAAAAAAAAAATTAAAAAATCAGATAAGGTCCCCAATGCACTTTTGCATTTTATTGACATTTTAATTAAGACTGTGGTATACTTCAGGGATCTCTGCACTTAAATAGAAACCATTTTAATATGCTACACTGGCAAAGAGTAATGGATGAATACAGACCCATATTCCCATATGTTTTATGGTACTTAGTGATTCTTTTGTACAATGTATTATGATGTTAAGACATTTTATGAGTTTCTATTGGCTAAGCTGAGCCATATCAAATTATAATTTTGCTCAGTGGATTTTACTGTAAGCAGATTAAATAGGGCACGTTCTGTATTTATTGTACAGTTAGATCTGCCTGTTTTTGTTTTTCCTATTATAGTCTTCATTTACTTTTCCCCTTAAAGTGAATATAACAAGCATTATATGAAGAAATTGCTTGGCTCCATTTACCATGATCTGAGGTGGTTGTTTGCTGGATTTTTTCTTTTTTTTTAATAAAAGTTGTTGGAGCTGAAAGGATGTTGTTCCCCTGATAATATTGATTTAAATGAATTCTTATCTATTTAACTGTGCCACTAATATGCCTGTGAATATTTTTCTTTTTAAATAGACGACTTGGCATCCAATAGTATTATCTGGGGACTCCAGCAAGCCAAGAGAGATGAGATTATTTGTCCCATTTTGGACTCAGGAGCAGGACTGTGTGTTCAAGGGCTGACAAACGCAGTTTAACAATGCTTACTAACTCTGGAGTTTTGAAGATTTTGAGTAACACCGAGATGTAACCCCCTCATTAGCACCATGAGACAGTGTGAATACCTCTCCAGAATAAAATTAAGGTGCTCAAATGTGTAATTTAGTACAGCACCCAGTGGAGCCCCGCAGCTGGAAGGGAGGAAGTGCTGTCACTGCTGTCACATGAAGCAGCTGGGCTGAGAAGCACAGCTGTGTTACAAAGCCAGGTTAAATGTTGATATTCACTTTTATTATTATTATTTCTGGACTCTTTTTTTTCTCATAAGAGACTGTTTCTGCTTGGTGGGCTAAGTCCAAAATCTTTTTCTCATGAGAATGTCAGTGTAAGCAGCAGTCCCCCATATCTCAAAAGCCATCTCCAAACAAGTGAGAGCAGCTGTGAAGAATGGAGGGGGAACATCCCAGCTGGTAGGATGAGACCTGGGCCTTCAGGTCCATTTGTCTGCAGCTTAGTGGTGAGTGATTCCTTTCTGATTGAGGTTTTTGGTGTGCTTCAGCACACTTCTGCCAGAGAAGAGCCTGTATGTCACGAGTGAGAACACTCCATTGGCACGGGGCTGAAGAGATCTTTGCCATCACAGCTCTCTGTGCTCCATTAATCGATTCAAATTATGTTGCTCATTTGGCTTTCAGTGTACTTTCTCTGAGCAGGAAGGTGGTGCATGACAACATCTGTCAGCTCCTGTCCTTGTTAACCACACAGTCCACTGAGAGCTCGTGCAGAGGACCAAAAAGAAGTAAAAGCCTGACAATAAATTCAAGCCTTTCACATCCAGTCATGCTGACATGGCTCCCTGTTGCCTGATTAGGGAGATCCCAGCACCTTTGAAGATGGCTTTGCATGGCTGTGGCATACAGGCACTGGGGATGGTGCCAGCTGGGATATTTGGAGGAAGAACTCCAAGTGTAACTCCAGCATTTGTTACATCTCATCATAAAGGAATTTTTTTTGGTGTTTATTGTAAAAACTCCCTCCTTTAAAAAGAGGCAAAACACCAAAAAATATCTCCCTGTGATGATTCCCCCTCTCTCTGATGCACTGATGGGTGTATTTAGGCATTATCTTGCGTGTTTGTAAATAAGGAGAAACCAGTGGCATGTGAATAAGTGTGCTGCTTGATCAGGCCTTTGTCTGCATTCATGTTTGGGTAGAGCATGGTTCCCCTGCTTTTCCTTCATCCTTATTAATGTCTCCTGTTTTTTGGTCCTCTTCCTTCCCCCCACCCCCCTTCCTCACTCCATCCCCCGTTCCTTGCAACAACCTTCTGCCACCCACTGCTTCTTCCTGCCTCCAGAGGAGCTGATAAGCAGCTGTTTTTGGAGGCACAGCTAATGCCATCCCTCGGGGGGGTGTGGGCGAGGAGGGGGGTGCTGGTGCAGGGGAAGCCGGGTGTCCCTCATGGAGAGCAGAACAAGTCACCTCCGCAGTCAGCACAGCAGCCACCCGCCTTAGGCCCAGCACGCCGACTTTATCTCCAAATTCAGATCTGGTTCACAGCCCCGTGCCAGACATCTGCTTTTTTTCTTTTTCTTTTTCTTTTTTTTTTTTTTTTTTTCAGATGCCTAAGGAATTCCTTGGTATTAAACTTGGGGAGGGACAGGGGGAGAATGTGGTGAGAATACATTGCTTTGTCTGTTTTAGCATGTGCTAGCAATAATTCCTGATGCCGTCTCGCAAGGGAGAAATACTGCCATGGTAACTTTTAACATAAGCATGAAATCAGCAAGCTCCACTCCGATATCTCTCGTAATTAAATAGCTAATAATGTACAATTGTAATTTATACTAATGCTTTTGATATTTGGTCTTTATCTCGGAGCCCTTACCTCTTGGCGAGGCATCGTATCAATGTGGACATGGTGCTGAGGGTGGGGCGAGACAAGAAAGGGATCAGGGACACCCCATTATAAATGTGAGGCTGGTGCATGAACCGTGTCTGCAGCAATCAAACAGCTAATTGTTATGATTTTGCTGATAGTGTCTTAGCTGTAATATCCTGCACTGTGTCAATTTTTCAACCCTTAATGTAACATATTTGCATATCGAACCATCACAGCGACTATCCTATCAGCTGTACTTGAGTGTGTGAATCAAAAATGCATTGTTCCCCGTGCCCTTCAGCATATCGGATCAAAAAGCAAAGCTAAGAGATAATTTTTATTTCAATTATTTTTTTTTTTGAGGGGGACTTGGAGAAGTAATCGCATAGGCAGTTTCCTTAAAGATAAACCCCTTGCTCATACATGCGTTAAAATTCAGCTTGCAAGGCACCTAGTGTGGCTGAAGCCTAGATAAAAGAATTGAATTTTTGAAAAAATGAAAAAAAAAAAAAAGAAGAGAAGCCAGCGTTTAAAGTGTCCTGTGAAAGAAAGAAGGCATTTGGCCTTAGGCATGTGCATCCACAAGAGACAGCTTCAACTCTTATAAAGTGGGGAGTTTTGTGTGAGCACAGATGCATTTTGTTTTCCTATGAGGAAAAGATGATTAAATTATCAGAAACAAAGATAAAAAACCCAAGGCTTCCTGGATATTCTTCTTTTACCTCCCTTGTGTCTCACTCCTACTGCTTAGCAAAGGTGCTGACTTTATCTCTCTAAGCTTTAGTTTAAATGTCCAACACTGCTTATTAATGAAAGTAGTGGGCTTTTGTTTATTACATGTAATAATGGTGAATATGACTATTTAATATAAATCTGACATTTAAATTCCACTTAGTTTCGAGATTCAGTTGATATAAACGAGTAACTCTTTACCCTAGAGTAAAAACTCCCTCAGTCTGCATTTTAAAGCATTGAAGTTTTCAAAGTAATCAGTTTTTTTCAGAGGAACCAAATTGTGAAGACATCTGTTATGTTATTAATTTCACATAAATCTTAAGCTCCTCAAGGCCTGAAATGAGGCTTCATTCAAGCCGAATTAATGAAACATGATTGTAAGTCCCTTGCATGGAAATGCTGTCATACAGTATTGAGTTGCTTATAATCACTGAGTAATCTTGCAGGCTGCCAAGGGAGAGCTACTTTAAATCCCTCCATAAAACAATATCTGAAAATATCAGAACACTAACTATATCCTGGAAGATTAATAGCAGATGAAAATTTCTATGAAATGAATCATTCTTTCTCAGTAAAGGATACAAACATTTCCAGTAACTGCAGATTGTATAATGTGGAGCACAATCCATGATCCAGATGCAAGATGCATTTAAGCTCTGAGATTCGTTCTAAATACAAAGTTGCTTAAGTATGCGAGAATTCTCTTTAATAGAGAAAATGCTTGGAATTATATAGGTTTCTAATTCCATATGGGCCAAATCCTGAAGGATGTAGCCAAAACTCCCGCTGACCTTTTTTGCCTCAGGAGGGACTGAGGGATTTGGGAGTATGTGTAAATATTGCACTGAGTGAATGATAACTAATCATAATGAGTAAGAAGTAGCATTCTAATTTTGAATTCTTTCCTTGAACACAATTTGATTTTTGTCTTTTAACTGAGCAAATGAAACTTGCTATTCCTTTTTTTAAAAAAAATTAATACAACAGTACCATACAACTTATTTTTAATGTTGAAACAGGAACTTTTGAGAGGCTTAACTGCCTTAATCAAACTTCAAAATACTTCATTGATCTCCAGCCGAATTGGGAAATAAAAATCTGCATATGATGTTTATTACACAAATCTTCTGAGTCCTGTTAGCTTTGATATTTTTTCTTTTTTTTTCCTTTAAAAAAACCCTAAAAAAATCAAAGATGATTAAATACAAAGACAATCCTTTTCATGTAGTGGCATATTATGTGAACTAAATTATAAGGATAGTGTATACCTAGGGCATGTGATACCTGTTAATTATTCCACAATTAGGAACCTTAGTGGCAGTGGTATCTTACATAATGTGACTTTCTGTGCAGCTGTTTGAACCTGCATTACACAAGGCTTCAAAACGTCAGCAATTTCCTTCTGGATTTTCAGTGTAAAGATTTTTCCACTTTTGGCCCCCTAAACCTCTCTCTGTTCTGTCAGATTTGTAAGAATTTTATTTTTCTCTTGAATGTTTTTGCTGAATATGATCAGTGCTTAATTAATTATAAATAAATAATTATAGCAGTTGTATATGTGCTCCTGGTCAGCAGCTGTTGGTATTGAAAAATACTTTGATGTTTTATACAAGGGAGGTGAGAACAGTTCTAGGAGCTGTAGTTGCAGGAGACTTGTTAATGTATTTTGATGATATGAATAAGATTTGTACTGCAGTTGTGAACATATCCCAGCATTCAGAGTTTTCTTTAGGACTACAATGTGAGAGACATTGTACATGTGTAGAGTGTGAATTTTTAAGTGCCATTATAAAATGACAAAAATGTCTTTATCCTGTACGATCCAGGTCTTGCCAGGCTGCCAAAAAAGTAAAGTGGACTATCAGAATTCATTTTGGTGATATTTTTTACATAAAATTCTGCATACTTCACAGAATAATGATGCAGTGGCATCTAGCTGCCCCACTTGAAATTCTGACAACCTCAGTATGAAATAATAAAGAAAAAAAAGGCAGCTAGGTCTGCGTTTTACCCATTAGTCAGATTCAATATTACTTCAAAGATGTTCCAAATCTGCATTTGAGTACCATATGTTGACACTGTGTTTTGGACACTGGAGATTACTTGAAGAACTGCAACCATGACTTGTACTCTTCCTCTGTAATCCTTGGTCTCCAGGGCATTACTGAATTCAGAGAGAAGCAAACAGAGCAGGATTGGGGGTTTTGTTGTGTTCGCCTGGGTTTTTTTCCCCTGCTTTTTGGGGGAGTTACTGTCTGTTTCTGCTGGTGCAGCGTTCTTGTTCACCTCTGTGAATCCATGTCCAAATAAACGGAGGCCTTATCTAGAGAGTGCCACACTTTGAAGTGCAGAGATGCAAATCCAAACATTGCATCACACTGTCAGATACAGAAATTAGTAGCATCCTGCATGTCCTTTGAAGTTCAAGGCTGTGCTTCCATGGAGTGTATTTCCATACAGAAATCAGATGGAAGCCATTCAGACTCAGATAGCAATGATGATTTACTCGCAGTAAATCTTACAGTTTTTGGCCACACTTAGGATATGATTTAGTAAATACTTTTTGGTCAGATGTTACTTATTAAGATATTATTCCCTCCCTCCAACTATTTTTTAATTAAAGGCTAGAGATCTAATGCGCTTATTTTTTCTACACATATGTAAAAAATCAAATAACTATTATATACCAGATTATTTTCTTCTCGCATCTTTTTAAAATACTGTGATTTACAAACTTTGATAGAAGATAGAACTACTTGACTGCAGCAGCTGTTTAATCACAGTGGAGAGTATTTTGAAATGGGAACTTCAGTGGTGGTCTGTTGTGAACAATGAACAGAATAAAGTAGGCTGGATGCAGAAGTTCCACATCGGTAACAGCAAAATTGTCAGAGGCACTAAATTCAGACGTTTAATCACTTTTAAAATAAACACTGCCTCCTGATCATGGTCCTGCAACCAACATGCCGTGACCACAGCTCCCTCTCCATGTCTCCCCTGGCTGGGAGTGCTGCTCACTCTCTCTTGTTTGCACAGAGCACCAGCACAAGAGGAAGATCCAGTTTCTTACGCCTTTTAGCAAAAATTCTCAAAGCTGGTCCAAAACTTGATTCAGCCAGCTTTGGGTAAGATCCAGCAGAGCAGATTTTCTTTGGCTGCATCTGAAGGTCTTCAGCACCTACAGCTGAGGCCAGATTTTTATAGGTGAGCAGTGTTTAACATTCCATGGTTGATGGTTCAAGGTACTTGCAAAATCCAGTCTCCTTAACAGGGGGAGAGAGAAGGTTTTCCAGAGACCACTCAGACACCTGGACTTAAGCTTTAATATTTGTTCTGCTTCTTGAGCCACTTTCCTTTCTTCACTTTCCTTTCTTCAATACAGCTGAGAAGATGGGATCCCTTGTTGTGAAACTCCTCTCTGTGGAGATTCCCCTTGCTTCCAGTTTTGGATCTTTGAGTATGGGAAGCTGATGAAACACATTTTTTGTACAGAGAGAAAATATCAGTTCTTTAGAGAAATGTGTGGTCTAGGTTAAGATACTATTCAAATTTCTGTATCCAAATACCCTGACCAAGAGCCTTATCTCTGTATTCAGCATCCCCTATGGGCTTCTAACAACATAGATCAAAAGAGAATCATCCTTTTTTACAGTGAACAGACCAATAATTTTCTTTTTTCTCCCTTCATGATTCTCTCTCCTCAAAATTGCTGCTTACTGAGTTCTTTGGGCTTACACCGTGCTCAGAGGGAAGCTAATGGGACTCCATTTATACAGTATAATTACAATTTGAACAATAGATTATTTGCTTGACCATAGGGGGCACTTGTCTTTCACTTTAGATGATATCATTTGGAGAGAAAGGTTCTTTGCAATACAGCTGCAAAACAGTAATGCATACATGTATGTGGATGGGAAGTATTTGTACAGCCATATATTATATCCAAAGCCTGAAAGGTGGAGGAAGGAATGAAAGAAAATGGAACTGCTTTGAAAAGAACAAACCATGAACTAGGTCTATATTTTATTTCTTTCCACTGGGAAAAAATAGAAGCAAGATGGGAAAAATGAGATTATTTCACGTGGTTCTTGTTGTTACGCAGATTGCCTCTTTATACCCATACGTTCAGCACATCTGGCTCCCTTGTGAGTTTGCTCTTTGAGCTGGGAGGAAAAATGCATAGTGAAATTAAGGGCAAAATAAGGTGGAAGGACAGAAAATGAGAAATAGTTGTGGAGTGAGGACTAGCTAGACTAAGGAGGATTTCCCTGAAAAGCTCCAAATCTGCCTTCTCTTCCCTTGAACATCCCAATCTCACTGCACCAAAACCTGCTCTCTTTCTCATAACTGTGAGTGGTCAGGCTGGGGCTGCTCTGTGAGCAGTGCCAGGAGGGCTGACCAGCTTTCCTGCATTGGCTTCTGAGTCCTGCTTTCCCTGCTGCTCTTCCTTGCCTTTTTCCTGGATCATAAACTCCTAGGAACAAGGGCTCTGCTCTACATGTTGGTGCTGCTGCTTGCACAGCTGACGAGTTAGCTGCTGGGATAAAGCCAATACCACCCACCTTATTTTTCTATTCTGAAGCAAAGGCAGCACCTGAGACCTCCCCTCACAGATTCTCAGGTGAGAACTCATCTGTTCACACTGTGCCAGTGCTTTGCTGTGCTCTGAGCAGACAGCTCTGGAAAAGCTCCCGGGAGTGCAGCAGGGCTCTTGATGCAGGGCAGCCTCCTTCCCCTGCAGGGAGGTGCTGCAGCCTTGTCTGGAATGATTGAAGGAGCATGTGGGATGTGTCATGCTGGAGCACATGGAAGGATGACATTAGGAGCAGACTCTGTTGATGAGAATCATACTGAATCACTTCTTCTTTTAATCATGGACTGTGGTGTAACTTTTGAAGTCTCTGGGAAATTTATCCTCACCATGATGAACCTTACAGAAGGAGGATGCTCTTTAAAGCACCTACATGTTTTACACAAGTCCAGGCACTCAAACCTAGAAATAACCATCCTGTATATCTGCTTGCAGCACAGGATGGATGCCCAGCCCCACTACGAGTCAGCCTGCTTCCATACTGAACTGCTGCTTGTAGTTTATTCTTTATTCTGTAAAATACAGCAAATGCTCTGAAATCTTGAATGATCCTTGCTGTGAGGTGTGAACCTGCAGGAGACCTACCTGGTTGTGGTCTCAGAAATCAGTGTTGAGGTTCACTAGAAGATAGCCAAGTGGCTTTTATTTCCCACCAAATGTTTATTGAGGAACTCTGCCTAAGTGGTGCTCTGCATTATAATTTGGAAAAAAATTCTCCTCAGAGGAATTTTCTGGATGGTGTTCCTTTTGCTGGAAAAATCTTCCCTCTGTGAACGATCTATTCATAGCTGTACAAGAGAGGCTGAAGTGGCTCACATTTTTTCAGCAGTGTAAGCTGTATCTTTTATCTGTTGTTATGCTTCCAGCTCCCTGCGCACTACATGACTGAGACAATGCACCAAATAGGTCACATGTGTGTAAACTAAATCCTTATAAGATGTTACTATCACTGTTACTCTCTCCACAACTTGTTCTCAACTCCTCTGAACAAAACTACTATTATTTCAGGTTATTTTAAGTCAGGATTTTGAGTTTATTTCTTGCTCCCTCCCCTTTAGAAGATATATGAGCTTTACCAAATACTTTTAGACACGGGAACACAGGGCTGTCTTTTAAATGCTTAGGGTGGATAAAGACAAAGAAATCCAATGAGCTGTGACAGCCATATAACCAGTCTCTGATAGCTGATCCTTGCAATATGTCTGTGGTTAGATATGCAGCTCCCCCAGTGCTTCCCTGCGGGCTCTCCTGCCTGGTGCTCACAATGCAGCCTGTGCATTTTGGACACTCTGCTCCAAGCTGAAAGGAACGTGGGAGAAGGTCTGTGCTTTGGACCTGAGCATTTAAAGGTTGTCACAACACTTGTTCCTCTTACTGAACAGGGGGGAATTGTGTTCCTGCAAGCTGCTCCCCTCTGGAGTGCCATTTGTTTGGCACACAGCTTTTTGTTCCGCTGCGTGGTTTCAAGGTGAACCCGTTAATTCAATATGACCCTTTTAAGAAGTCCAAACATTACAGGCTGCAAGAGGGAAACAAAGCACTTAGTGCTATGAATCATGTTTTAAGATGGAGCAGAGGTGGTGTTAGTATTGCCCCAAACAGTTCCTTTTTCAGTGGAATGAATTTATCTTAGGAAAGCTTTGGGACACATTATGCTTAATTGCTTTTTAAATTTTGGTGATTTTTTCTTTGCTTTGGGGGAAGGGGGATAGTTTGGCTGGCCCAGAAGGCTTGTGACTGACTTTACCTGGCCAGATTATTTGAATTACCTTGTCAGTTTGGACTAACTTTTAAACAATGCTTTTGCACAATCTGCCCTTTCTATCAGGTTAGGCCTCTGCTCCTGAAGATTTTCCATCAGAGCTCTTGCTCAGCTGCCTCCTTGGTCTAAAGCATCTGCTGACAAAGTCCTGGAAGAGGACATAGAGAACATGCTGTCATGGGTTGCATTGTTTCCTACAGGCTCCTTCCATTTCTTTAGTCTTTACAGACTGAAATGGTAATGCTGTGGTGCTTGCAGCAGGAGATTGGAGTTCCAGGTAGTTGGAGTTTGGGATCTGACTGGGATTACAGAAGTTGCTCAGAGGGGTTTTTCATCTCCTGGGCTGATGCAGGAAAACTCCATTGTTTTCTTTTCTATTAGTCTAGCACCCAATGCACAGCCTTATCTCCATATAGCCCTGGTAGAACCAATGCCAAGTGTACCTTGTGATGAGTTTCTGCTGGGTAAATAAGCACTCCTGAATCCAGCCCAAAGCAGCCAAACGTGGGATGAGAGGGGCAGGCATCCCAGAGATGTTTTCCTGTGCTTTGCTGATGTATTTCACTTGAGTCCTGCAGAACACTGTTGTGACTCAAGAACATATTTTATTGCTATCTGTACTAGACACAGAGCTCAACAGGTGCTTAAAAATCCTGGAGGACAGAAATACTGTACCTCTCTAAACAGAGAGAAATGTGTTGACTTTCCAACTGTGCAACACTTAAGCACTGCCCCTTTCAACACCTTTTCTCCTGTCATTACAATATCTGGAATTCTTGCTGGGGGAAATTACTAGGGGACATCTGAAACATTGTTGCTAGGAAACTATTGAAATATTATTTCAATAACATTTGGCTTCCTGAACTTTATAATGTAGTTTATGCTCAGGGATATTTTTACTGTGGTGATCTGCTGGGTGTCATGCCAGTCACTGAACACCTTCCCCTCTTACCATGAGGAGCCACTGAACAGTGATGCTGGTGGCTGTGGGGCAGCCATGGGATGGGGAAAGGTGAAGGAATAGCTAGAGGTGACAAGAAAGATAACATTTTCTGGGATTTATTTGTGGAGGGATGGAGAACATCTGAGAGGAGAGATAATTTCAGAGAAACAAAGGTAGATGTAGGGATGCCACCCTCAGTTATGCAGAGCTGCCTGGTTTGTGTTAGGAAAGCTCTTTGAGCAGGTGTAGAAGCGTTGCTCAGGTGATGTCCTGCAGTCACCTGTGGCTTTTCCTGCAGTGTCTGCAGCCCTCCAGCCTGGCTCACAGTCACAGTGTGGCTTGGACAGTTGGAATATCTGTGTGCTGGTTATGAAATAGTTCACATTATATTTTCTGCTCACACTTCACTGTGGCTGCTTCAAAAAATTTTTATTCTTACAAATAAGGAAAACTGTAGACATTCTATGAAGAGCCATCACATACTTGCAAAGAGTCCACACATTGTTGCAGTGAGGCAGGAAGTGAAACTTTTATAATTCATGAGTAGTGAAAGCCTACTTTACTTCTGGGATAAATATTCCAACCCGTTAGGTATACTTTATATGTAACATTTACATCTTGCTGAGTGATTAGTTTAAACAGCTATTTTTATCCCGCGTTTCAGCCCACAACTCTCTAATGTTAATTAGTATTAGGAAGGAAGTATGTTTTCTTCACATGCCATAGCAAATGTGCTTTATATAATGATTACAGAACTTGTTTGATCTTTTGTTTTTACTGAACACAGTCTACAGCACTGACGGCAAACTGTTTGGTTTTAGTTTTCTTGTGCCCTGGGCTGTTTTCCACTGTGTGAAATTGCTGAACTTTTTTTTTGGGTGTTTTTTCTCACAATCATTGAAACTGTTGGAGTAAGATAGAATTTCATTGTAAAGGTTCTTTAAATTGCTGTCTTTCAGTGAAGAGCTCAAATAACTCTCCCTGTTTTGAGCATGTTGGAGGGGCACTGTTAAAACTGATAATGTAAGAAGCCTGGACAGAGGTGTTCAGAGGTCACAAAATGTTCAGGTATTGCACAGGAAATGCAAGGAGGGTATTGGGGGTAGGGAAGTCAGAAGATACAACCCTTAGTGAATAGACATTGCCAAATATTTAGAAATCAATTATGTGAAACATCTACAAATTGGGTGAGTAGGGGAGCTTCTACTGTTCCCATTCTTCATGCATGATTGTAAATAGTACACAGACAGTTGTAGTTGATACATATACACCCAGAAATAAAGACATAGTTATAGAACCCTTGAAAGGTTTTCTTTACACTATTACAAGCGGAGGGGAGCTGCTGATTCAAGCCCTCTAGCTCTAGGAAGGAGAAAAGTATGAACCTGAATACAAATTTTTTACTTCCTTCCTTCGATACTTTGAAACTTCAGATTCAACACTTTGCCTGAATACTAAATGTCTATAGTTTCTAAAAATGTTTTCCTCACAAAATTTCCTAGAACTACATAAAAACATATGGAAGAAACTACTTGTCATTCTACACATGTATCACAAAAATCAACTTGATGTTTCTCTCAATTAATTTAGAATGAATGTATTATTACAGTTGCTTTTTAGTTGTGAACCTGTGACTGAGTTCTGTTTCTCTTAGAACCAAGGAAAGTGGAATAGTTCTTTGTAAACAGTTACATCCCAGGATCAAACTACTGATCCAGTATATCACTGTGGAGAAATTAGTGGATTAAATGCCCATGAGATTCTTAAGGACTGGACTTGAACTACCCTACAACTTGCAACTCACCTTTACATTGATGGACTGAACTGATTTCTACAAAAATGCACATATATTTTGCATTTCACTGGCTATGGATGCCAACTCTAGTTGGCAATTACCAGATCTGTGGTGCTTTTTCATTAATCAAATGTATCTCCAGCATTCCTACCTGAAACACTGAGGCTTCGTTGCTTCTGTACAGCCTCCCTATCTGTAGGTGTTCAGCACTGGGATTTCTAAAAGAAAATGAAATAATTGTTTAGGGTGAAGAAGAAGGAGGTAAAACCCTCAAAAAGAACCAAGGAGAAAGAAGGGGAAGAGGCAAAGAGCAGAAAGAGGAAATGATGGATCCATCACTTGAGGGGCGTGTGTCCCACCTCTGCCCTGACAGGTGCTCAGGCAGGGTTTGCTGTTTCTGGGATCAAATCTGCTCTTTCAGAAGGGTTCAGAAAGCTCAGTGTGCTTCAGAGCCGTGGTCTGGGGGTCAGTGTTGCACTGAACTTCCTGGCAAGATGGACCAGTTGAAATATGGATGGAGTGCCCCACAGTGCCAAACCCCTTTCCCGTCCCTCGCGGCTGTTCCTGTCCTGCTGTCTTTAAAGCACGAGTTCCCGTGGCTGATGCTTTAATGTGGGGGGCTCTGTCACTGTGCTGCAGCCCCCAGGTTTTGTCTGAGCTGTTTTCCTTGGGCTGTGCGTGAGGGGAGAGGGGAAGGAGCGGCTGCCCCGGCGGAGCGGCGGAGGGAGCGCTGAGCCCTCGCCGCGGTTGAGCCGGAGTCATCAATAATGCAGAATGAATTCTTGCTTCCCTCGGAGCTGAGAAAATAATACCCAGCTGGAATTGAGCGAGTGGTAGGGGACACAGCACCCTTGAGACGGCAGGGCTGGAACTCCTCAAGGGGAGAGCTTTGGAGAATTGAGTTTCTCCCTGCGTATGCCTGATTTCTTCTCCTGCCCACTAGAAAATTGAGAAGTCAATTGGCCTTTTATTGTTGGGCTTGAAATGACTTTTCTCTTTTTTTTTTTTTTTTTTCCTTTTCTTTTCAATTAATGTTTTATTGAATTTTGAGAAAGGTAGATTTACAACTGCCACTGCAAAGGAGGGGAGAGAGAAATAAATATAAAATATTCAGGCTGGGCAGTGAGGAGGCTGGGCTGGATGGAGCCTGTGCCCCCCGAGACAAAGCCCCTTCCCAGGGCTCAGGAGCAGCAGGAGGTGACTGCTGGGGAGTCACTGGGACCTGCTGCACCTCCTGGGGGCTGGGGGAGCTTTTTCTATCTGAAGGTGAACACCCAGGCTAATGTTGTTTTGTTGTTTTTGTTTTTTTTTTCCAGTTCCCTTGCATTGTCCACAACCATTTTATCTGGAGATTGTGCAAAAGCAAAGAGCACAGCTGACACTCACATACAGCAGTTCCTATGTGAGTAATGATTTGTAAGGATTCCAGCCTTTGCTCCAGCCCTCACATGAACAAAAATAGTGGCAGGAATAATTGCGGTGAATGTAAATAAAAATAGTGATGCTGAGGAACCAGTTTGTTTGTAAACTCAAACATTTATGAAAGTCAGTTTCTAGGTGTCTATAATAATTGGCATCAATGCACACTAAGAATTAACTGTAGCTGTTTTATACAGCAGGAAAATCTTATGGTAGTGCTCAGAAAAAGAGAAACTCAGGTCACCTTGCTTGGAAAAGCATTGAATCCAGTGATAAGCATTTCATCTGATTTTAATAAATGTAATCCTGGCTGTTATGACCTGTGCCATCTGTAACATTATGCAATATATCTGTTACATGCAGGAGATGTGACATTGTATGAGGCAGTGGCAGCGGAGGGGCAGCATTTGATAGCTCAGCTCTGCAGTGTGGTGGCAGCATTCTTCTGCAATTGTAAGGCCTTTATTTATTTTAAGATATGGATTAATTTGCTTTGGCCTCAAATCCCTTATGTCATAGGTTCTGATACTGTTATTTAATTTTCAATTTATTCTGTGTTTGAAATGGCCACAAGTGAGACAATAACATTTTCTAGCTAAAAAACTTTAGATTATAAGAAGTTCCAGACATTTCTGAGATAATTTGATACAATGATTGCTATGGATGAAGGTCTGGCTTCCACTTTAACAAACTGGAATTGGAAAATATTTCTTACTTTTCACAGATTCTACATCAAAGCAAAAATGACTGTGATTATTTACCAAAAATTGGAGGCATATGTCAGGTTCCAGTCTCCTAAAAGACTAATATTCAATAGAAAAAGAAATTGGATTCATCTTAGATTAGATGGTAGATTCTGTTTGTTTGAGCTGTCATTCTGCCCTGTTTTGGCAAGTTGTGATTAGAGAATGATTATTCCATCCTTACATACCTGGAACAGTGTGGGCAGATTAGCAAGAACTGCTGTTGCTGTCCGTGGTGGGTCCTCACACATCTCCTTTGCACTCGGGGATGTTTTGCCAGTGTACATCTCTGCTGTTCCATGTTCTACATTTGGAAGCTGGGCAGAAAGGGGAGGCTGAAGATTCCCTGGCCTCCAGCATTTGATGAGAGCATCCTTCTAGCAATCAGTGTCTGTGTGGGGTAAAAGCAGATTTCTCCCTTGAGACGAGAATCCAGCAACTTTGCCAAATGCACAATCTTCCCCTCTCAAACACTCTGCTGCTTCTGAGGCCAGGAGACACTTTTCTTGTCCAGGGAGGGAGGAGGCGATGGCAGTGAACCTTGAACCTCAGCCTGGGCACAGGGCTGTCCCTCCCTGGCAGTGCCAGCACAGCAATGCCAGAGCCCACACACTCCTGTATCCATTGCAAGATGTCCTCATGTGTGAAATGAGCTGCTACAAAATGTAGGTTGTGCCACTAAATCTCAGAGAACTGTCTTATTTTCACTGCACTGAGTGTGAATTGAAAGAAGTCCAAATGTAGAGCAAAACTCTGAGGTTCCCTTTTAGGCCAACCTTTTCTGATTAGATTTTTTTTTCTAATTTTAAATGGAGCTTGAGTCTGGGTTTCATACTCTCTGCTAAAAAACTTTGGAGCCATGTAAAACTGTGATCTCTTAACATAGTTTTGAATGGCCCTGCTCAAACACAGAAGATCATCAGAAAACACTTCCTACCTGCTTTTCTGCCCTGCTGCTTTTAAGGTTGTTCTGCCCCTGTGCACTCCATGGAGAATTTGTATATTCTTCTTCTGTGGCTACTTCCCCTCACCTCAAATACAAACTTCTTTAGATGGAGAAATTAGTGTTTTGCTCTTTTGTATATGGAAAAAAGACATATCAAGCTGAACCATTAAATGTTCATGCACTGAAAGAGATTTCACTTTAAATAGAATGAAGCCCCTGTGGAATCCATTGCACAATATTGTGTCCTTTTGTTCACTTTAAGATGGAATCTTGTGTTATAACTACTCCTTTCCTTCTGAGTAGACTTTTACTGTACAATAAAACCACATCTGAGGTGCAGGGTTTATCTTAGTCTGTCAGCTGTACTGCTGTGTACATGCTGCTGCTGTATAACCCACTTATGAAGTTGGGATGATGAGTTACCATGATTTGTAAAGAGGATACAAGCATTTCTGTAGATTTTCCCCATTCAGCCTGGAAGTTGTACAATTATAGGCCCTCTGTTTAACAGAACAAACAAAGAATATATATGTACTGAAAGGAAAATAAACTCTAAGTCCTCTATTTATGCATTTTCACCCTTTGACCAGCTCTGAAACAATGACTATATTGCACTAATATGTGGCATTATTCAAATTTTATTGGGGGAGTATTTACTTTTATTTCAAAAGTAAGTATTAAAGATCAGAAAAAAAAGAAAACCCTTCTGCTGGACTGATGGAGAATTTATGGCTATATAAATGAAAAGATCAGCTGAACTTTACAATGACAGAGCTTGGTTGGTTAAAGCATGGTGCTAATAATGCCAAGGTCATGGGTTTGATCTCCATATGGGCCATTCACTAAGAGCTGGACTTGATGATCCTTCTGGGTCTCTTCCAACTCATTCTGTGATGTTATTTAACAAGCAGGACAGCTTTAAAATTTTCATATTACTACACAATATCTGCAGCTATGCATACATGAAAGCAGAAATCAGAGTTATAGTGGCTTGTTTAAAAAGCCAGTTGAATAACAGAAGGTAACATTTAAAATTGGGGTCTGAGTTATGACTGTGTTTTTGGTGTTTTACTTTGTGGAATGCAATATTTGTACATTTGGGGTGAAGCCTGAGAAGCAAAGTGGGGAAGCTGGCTTCCCAGTGAATTGCCTCTCTAAAACCTACAGATAGTAGTGTAGTGTGTAGTGTGTCCCTCCTGCCAAAGGACCTAGTTTAGGCACCTATGGGATTAATCTCATTATTAAATTACTGACATTCTCTTTACAATGGCAGAAAGAAGTTGTCTTTGGGTTGAGATGGTCAATATTTGGGTCTGAGGCTTTATTTGCAAATCCACTTTGGCAGAAGTCGCCATTGTGCTGGCAGTTGGTGTCTGTGACAACCCACAAAAGGACAATTTTTCTGTTGAATGTGGCTTTTGCAAGTTCCCTATCTTGGGACAGAGTAAGGGAGAGACGATGGCTCCCTGCTGGAAGTGCCTCAGTGACTCTGCTAGGAGAGATCCAGGTTCTGATCCTTGCTCTGGGTATCTCAAAGCACTGGTTGGACACGGGTTTCACAAACTGATGAGTGATGTAACCAGCAGTAATGGAGCCTCTGTCTCTCTACAGAAATTTTGCTCTGGACTGATCTTTGATAAAGATTAATCAAAACCAAAAACTATTCTGAACAGAGCCCATTAACAAGATAAAATATTTGTGAATAATGTTGATTCAGTATTTTACAAGCCAGAGTAACCAGTTTATAAAACAGTTTGTGATCCTCCTGCAGGCAATCTAAACAAATCTGTTGTGCTAGGACCACAGGTGAAGAAGAACTGATCTCTGCCATCAGGCTTGATGCTCTTCTGTGTATCTGGGCAAGAACAGTGGATTCAAGGAGTTTTCGTGAGGAAGGGATGGTGTGAAAAGTGAGGAATAATGTCAGGGCTTGGCTTTTGTTACCACCTGTACAATATGTAATGAGAAGTCAAACAAAACACTGCAGTCCTCACACAGCAGGAGCCAGGGCAGGGGCTCTTGCTGTGGTGTTGTTTATTTACCTGTGTAGCAGCGCTTACAGCCCAGTCACAGGACAAATTACGTGTTTTCCACTAAAGCAAAGAGGAGCTGCACCTTCAGCTTTTGGTGGCTGCCAGAGCTGTGGCTGCTCTGTGGCTGAGCCTTCCCCCACCCTGGTGTCACATCCCTGACATGGGGCAGCATTCCTGCCCAGCAGTGGCTGCCTGCAGAGCACACCGAGCTCACCTCTCCTTGCAGCACACGCTTCAAATGTACAGTTAATACCCAGCAGATACGTGGGAAGGCAAACGAGCTACCTTTCATCTCATGTTTGTAACACAGAAAACCTTCAATATTGAGAACAGATAGACTGGAAGGTAGGTTCACATCTCTCAGCAAGAGAGCTGTAACTTAAATCTAATACACCTGATCAAGGCTTTCTCTCTGCCTTGTAGGTATTTTAATACAAATGTGTCTTTCATTTGACTGATTGAAGGTCTCCAACCTGCAATAAATGAAACATCTGATCCCCTTGAATCCAAATCACTTTTTCTTTGATTTTCTTTTACTTCTATTTCTTCTTTCTTTGTTCTATGGCTAGAGTCGAATTTCCCTTTAGAAATTGAAAGAATGTGTGTGGGTTTTTCTGCTCCTCTTACAGTGAGCCTGTGCAAAGGTCGAGTGGCTAGTTGACTAGCATATTAAGACAGAATTCATTTCACAGACAGTCTGTAGTGATGTGCTTTACATATCATTATCATGCTGAATTGAGGGAAACTGATTATACAAATTAGTTACTGTACATTATTCTCCAAAGCCTTTTATTTGCATAACCAATAGATTTTATGCAAAGAATATCCTGAAAAATCATACATGATCATGTATAGTTGAAAGAAAGTTGTTATTATCTGGGTAGGAAAATAAGTAGACATTATTCACAATTTAAGTTTAAATTATTGTGTATCATAATATTGAGTGTATCAATTAGCTTATGCCAGATGTAGTCTTTAAAATATAATTCCTGTAAACACAATTGCTCCTGCAATCCGGAGTGCTGGGAGCTGCTGATTCCAATGTTCTCTATAATTAGTCTTTGTATGTATCAATCAGTTTAAATATAGAGCGACAGTCTGTTAAAGCCATGACCTCAGTTGGGTTTATTTTTTACTTGGGTAGTCATGTCTCTTTCCAGATGTCAGTGACATAATTTGTATGCTCAGCATTTCTTGTGAGGAGATTTTTTGGGGGGGTGGGGAGGAGGGGAGGAGAACCTTCAGAAGGAGATGGGAGAGCTGGAAATATTAAGCTGTAGAATCATTGAAAGTGTTTTAATCTATAACTATAACCATGTTTGTAGTGAAGTGTTAACCCTCCTACACATGAACACACTTAGTCTTTGCATAGATATTGCGCCGGGTATTAAAATGTATGTCAGGCTGGAGAACAAAGAGCACGTGACATTATGGACTGAATTCATAGTTACAATAAAAGCAGCAATGAAAATTCAATAAGGGGACTGGAACCAGCAGTGTCTTTGTAGTTTTTATCTCTGCT
>VWYP01033145.1:22985-75203 GCA_013400435.1 Pycnonotus jocosus | reverse complement strand
CTGCGGGCTCTGCGCTGGGAGCGGGCGCTGTGGGCGCTGCGCTGGGAGCGGGCGCTGTGGGCTCTGCGCTGGGAGCACGCTGTGCCCGGGGGCTTGGCAGGGCGGCTCCCGACTAGGGACGGAGAGCAGAGCAGAGCAGAGCAGTCATTCAGAGTTCATTCTGCCTTCACAGAACTTTCTAGGGATTGGAAACAAGCAGGGACGTCCAGTTGGCAGAGGAGAAGGAACGCTGATGTGCGCTGCGTATGAAAGCTAGACTTTATGGTTAGTAGGTCTCCGATGTAAAACTTCTAAAAATAAGTCCTTAAAACTGTTGCAGCCCTTTTCACTATTTCATTTCCCTTACATTTCTATGTTTGCAGTAAACACATCTTTGATGCTAAAACTGAAAGTGTTTTATGTACTCATTTTTCTGAATGGAGACACTCACCTGACTTCAACTTCAATGGAATAAGATTGTGTTAAAAACACCAACACTTTGCTCTGACAAGATGTTTGGATGCAAGTCTGATTCATTCCAGAAATGTTTCTTTTTCAGTTGAAGTTCGGTTTATTTTATTAATCACAAAATTCTAGTTTTGAAGTATAATTATACAGAACATCCCATGATGACATGTATAAGATATATTGCATAATGTGCATTGTATAAGGTGTTTACATTTTAATTAGAAGGAATTATTTTATTTAAATATAACCTGTTTTAATTGCATTCTTTTTGCACCTATAAACTTTAATAGCTGTAGACTCTGATATTGTTTTGGGAGTTTGTGAGATTACATATGTAATGTACGTAGTAACGTAGTTTCATGAGAGTTACATTTTTATTTCTCCTAAACTTTTGAAATAATGATCAAACTTTCAGCCTTTCCTTTGTATTTTTTTCTTTGGATTAGTTTCAAGCTGGAGTGAAAGCCAGCAATTGTGAGGTAGTGTGGATTTGACATTTTCTCATGTACCCTGCATATTATTTGCAGTAAGATTAGCATCAGAAGAACTGACTTAGATCAGTTGTCTTTGCTTATGCACACCCTATGTTTCTCAGACTTTTGGAGGGTTTTTGGGGGGATGGTGTGTGTGTGTGTTGATATTTACTTTCCTCATCCAGGCATACTGGATCAGCTCTAGCTGGGTGTTTGTGCCAGAGGACTTGCCAGGTGGAGTGTACGGGTGGAGGATGAAATGAAAGCAAAGAAGGCAGTGTAAGAAATTAGACATTGGAATGGGTACAAAGGAGAGCCCGTGTGCATTGAGATCACAGCCCTGAAATGAGCAGCAATGAGCTGCTAAAGCCACATGGACCTGTCTGGATAGAAGAGGCTGCTTAAACTCAAGACCTAAATGATTTAAGCACCCTGGAGCATGGATTATAGTTGTCCCCAGCTAGGGGCAAATTCTGTCTCCAGTGACATGTGCACACATTTAAAATCAATGAGAGCTGGAGATGTGAGAAACCAGGTTTTGTGCTTTAGTTTTTGTCTTATGTGACTGTTAGCAGAGAGTTCCCCCAAAAGCAGCTGGGTGAGTTAAACCTGTCACCCTTGTGACAGGAATACTCACATAAGTAGCCGTAGTGTATTAGTTCTTGCAAAATATTTAAAGAATCTGGCCTTTGGCTAGTAGTATTTTTCAGATATCATTTTGCTCTTAACAGTATAAGAAGAGTTACATTTTTGCCCTGAATAGTAGATTTATTTTGAAATTAAGTAAATGGCAGGACTGCAGCTCTCTTCCTCTCCTGCATAAAACCTCTTTTAAGTTCAAAGTCTTCAGATACATAACTCTAAGCTCTCTCTTCCTGATGCTCAGTGGGCTACCTTGCTTTTTTTAAAATTCATGGCAGGGTCTCAGAGCAGGGCTGGCAACCTCAGCTAAAGTAACTGCTGCTTTTATTTCCCCATGTCTTTGGTTCTCTTTTAAGGTCTCAAAAGACCACACAAACCAGCTGACAGAGCAGGAAGAGAGATGAAAGATGGAGATGGTAATTTTCAAAAAGAAATTGTGTTGCAACCAATGAGTTCTTTATGACTTATACTTAAAAGCATAAATCAGCCCAGGTTCAATTAAAATTGCATCTAAATTGAACTAAATGAGCTTTTCCTGGTTTAGAGTTTCCTTATGAAAGTTTTGTACATCTCTGAATAGCAATTGCAGGTTCTCAGGAAGCTTAAACCATGAAAGCTCTGAGGAGGATTTTAATGCCCACTCCTGACTCTCACCTCCCACCCTATAATTTTTCTAATATTGAAGGCTAAATTCTTCATGAAATGCAAGTATAAATGGTGCTTAAATAATGACCATGTTCTCTCTAAATATTGTCTTATTTGTTCCTGCTGCCTTAGTGTTTTAAAATTATTTGTGTTTTTGTTTGACTTTTCAACATCATACTAAAAACTCCTAGATCTCAAGCATGATTGCAGGTATATTTAAAAGGTTAATTTAAGAGCAATTAGTAAGCTCCCTTCACCAGAACTGAAGTAGCAGGCTCAGATTTTCAGTGACGTCTCATGTTTTATGACAGGTTTCCACCATCTTGACTTGGCTAAGGTTTACTTGAATTAGAAGGTAATGGATTGGCAACATTTTTTTGGTGGAGATGTCATACTCAACCAAGACTGACTTTTTATAGAGGGGTAAGAAAAAAAGCCTTGGAAATTAAATCTTCAGTATGAAATGCATAAGGAGTCTGAGAAAATCCTTGCAGTTTCTGCCGAAATGAGTAATTTCAGAGAAGTCATCCAGCACTCAGGTCCTTTAAATCAACCAATAAAATCTTTCTTTATAGAGGAATAATCACATGGAAACAAATATTCTCCCTTGCAAAGCTTCAGAAACCATTGCCTGCCAATGGAAGCACATTGGCTCCTTTCATACTTCTTGCAGATCTCGTTTACATAAAAATCCAGCCACCCAGAACTCAGCTAGAAGGGGCCAGTGTAACATGAAGGCATTTTTTGAGCCAGAGACGCTTTATAAAGAAAAGAAATACTTGCTTGACATAGACTAAAAATGACAGTGTAAGTGGATCACCTGCCTGAAAGGCTCTCAAGCAGTAGGACTGTCCAACCCTCATGTGATCCTCTCCTGACCCCTCAAGAATCCCTTTCATGTCCCATGAAGGCATCAGCATTCTGGGATGTCCTCGCTCCATGGGAGGTGCTGCCCTGCCCAGGTACAGGGCTGTGGCTGCAAGGGCCTGCAGGATGGGGTTTAATATTTAAAAACTTAAAAAAGGAGGAGAAGCTACAGCATTCTCATAAGCAGCCTCTTTCCTCTTGTAATGCTGCCCACTAAATTAACAAATTTGGCACTGCTTTTGCTTATTTTTGAACATCACCATTTCACCAGGCAATCAATTACACCTGTATCTTGCTGCAAAGATTTCTCATCTGGAGAGCAAGGCTCCTGTTGTGGTCTTCAGTCTTCATGTAAGTGAATGTGCTGGCTTACAAAGCAAAAGCTGAAACCCTTACAGAGGTTTTATATAAAATCCTTGGTTATGAGAGTTATTCACCTCCCTGTTTTCCACACTGACAGTACTGCCAGGTTATTGCAAGTCTTCAGAGTTCCACCGATTTTGCAGTAGTTTGCACTATGGATGAGGTTTCAAAGCATCATGAAAGCACTTGTGAATTTGTTTTATTTCATGTAGCAATGGAGTAGGAGAGCCCGAAAAGCAGTCTCCCAGATGAGCAGGTGGCAGCTTTCAAATGAAGGGTAAAATATTCTTAAGAACACCCTAATTTGATCACTTGTCATGACCTGGTTCACAGACCCCACTGAGCATGGGCAGTATTCGAGTGCTGGGGTCCTCCAGGACCCTTTGGAAATCTCATTCCACACAGGAGTGTTGGGATCCATATGGTAAAATCAAAGTCCAGCCAGATGTATCAGGAATTTGTGTGCTACTACCCTGACTCCTTGTATCAATAAAGAGATGTTTTTGTAAAATACGAACAAACTACAATCTCCCTGGAATGTAGTAATTTTCAGCTCGATTGTGCTGATGGCAGAGAGCCCAGAGCAGCCATGGAGGTGATGCCTTGGGAGCACTGCCTGCACCTGGGGAAGGGAGAGCCCCTTGTCCTCACCCCCACTCTGGACTGAATTGTGCCTCTTGATAAACAAGGAGGGCACTGCAACTCCTCCCAATCGAGTTAAGATACCCTTTTAAAATATTTTCTCCTGGACTGAAGAGGATATTTTAAAAAAAATCCTGCAAAATCACATTTTAAAAGCTTTTGAATTGTGTTTTTCACCTTTTTAATTTTACTTTGACCTTTTTAATTTTCTATTTTTTTTTAGTCTGCAAATATATAATTTATTTTTGGCAATTAGGAAAGGAAACAAATTAAAATCCCTTACTTCTATAAGTATATTAAGAGGTGATGTCACAAATCTGCTGATTTGCTAAAGGAGATTTGATTGATGCTTTTAAAATATGCCATTTATATGAAAATAACAGTTTTTGCCAAGCAAACCAACCCACAGTATTTTGGCACTTTTCAAATACCTTTTCTGCCTAGTTTTGTCACAAGCAAAAGGAAAGATATTTGAAAATCCCTCTACTCTGGTCCTTCTTCAAGTCCTGCTTACTGCTCAGCACAGCCTTAGAAATTAACCAGTGGTGAGAAATGTATCACACCAGAGTGATGCATTCCTTTAGTAAATGGACTGAAAATAAAATGGGAGCGCAGTGTTTTGGTTGTAATATGTTCATGAAGCTGTCAGAGCAAAGACAAACCACTCTGACTTCTCTGCCTGTTGGAGCACAGCAGCCAGGACTGTAACTGAGACATCACAGAACAGGTGCTCTGAAAATTACAAAATTTAAGGAAAGGATCATGTGGCTTTCCTGTATGATCAAGAGGTTGATCCTTGCAGATTTCAACACTCTACATGCCTATTTGCTCCTTGATTGTGTGTCTTTTGTGTTAATAAATAACCCTGTACATTTGAAATGGCTTTTCACATAAGTAATTAATTTCTGTGCCTGCAACCAGGCAGGAGTCTAATTTAAACCTTTTAAAGGTTATTTTACTCAGAAGTGAGTTTCACCCTATGACACATAAGCAGTGGTAACCATTGAGGTGATTCACAGGCATGAGGGGTGCAGAATCGTCTCCCAAGTATGCTCTCAAAACCCTGTAATTTTGTTAGTAAAAAGCCCCACAGGTATCAGCAAGACTGGTGGCTCTGCAGAACCTTGGAGCTGCATTGCTTCTGCCTTTATCCTTTGATTTCTTAAAATGTTTTATAGATTTTAAAGAAATCAAGAATACTGTATAAGTTCTAAGCTACACAGAACATTTAAAATCTTTTTAGAACTGGGCCTTAAGTAGTACCTGGAGGTCTGTAAATACCTGCAGTGGTTTACTGCTGCTAATGCTGTAATTGCATTTCAGCGCTGACTCACACTTAGGCTTTTTTGTGTTTGTGTTCAGCAGTACAGTTCATTTGAAAAGTGCATAAAATATAAATATCCAAACTTCAAAGATGCTGTAGTAGAGGTAAATTGCCAAATGTTCTGTGATTTCCTCAATAGTTTTATGATAACATAAAGCCAGTGTTTCATCAAATATTTTTTTTCTTTGAGAAGGATTGCACCAACTAGATATAAATTATAAATCATGTTCTGTTTTACATGTGAAATGGGAGCTCTGAAGTGTATCACACTTGAGCAGATGGAGGCTAGGTGTTTTCATGTTTTTCTGAGCCTGTTTTGTTTGTGATGCCATTTTCTCTATAATCTAACCTTATACTCCTTTGCATAGGGGCAAGAAACTATCACCATGTAAATGCAATTATTGACAAGTGTTACTAGGAACAGGGACAATGAGAAAATCATCAGTAACACACTGCACAAACCCCAAAGCCTGAGTGACATTTGTAACACACAAATAATGAGCTAATTGAGCAGCTGTTCAGGCTTCATGACATCAGAGATTTTATTTAACCAAATGAATGATCAAAACAAGTGAATTACAAAATGCTAAATATATATTTATTCAAGTAGCCAAAGCTGGTTTTGGCTTTATTAAATCTAGGAGCAGGGCTGAGTTTTGGTACAATTTAGAAAACTGGAAGGAGACCTCTTTGAAAGATGTTGCCTAAATTACAGCCTGTTTGTTCATTATTGTTAATAAGCACTATTTTATTGTGTTTACAAATTGCAAATCGAGCTGAGATTTCTCATTCCTTTGATAGCACCTTCACTATCAGGTAATAATATTAAAATCAAATGACATCTGAATGAAAACATTTCCTGCCTCTGTGTGCCTGCAAACTGCTTCTAAGAAGGAGTGGGAAAGGCAGCGGAGGGAAGGGACAAGTTTGCAGAGCAGAGATGAGAAAAGGAAGCCTCTGTGTGTGTTACACAGGCAGAGATGAAAGCAAAACAACCCAGAAGCACCTTTTAGCCAAGGAAACAACTGCTGTGGGCTCTGTACACTTAGCTTAAACCAGCTGTAAGCCAGGAATTTCTGTCATTGTTATTGACCAGACTTTGAACACTTTTATCAGCTGCATGTGTTAATAGCTTGTTAATGATTGATGCTGAGGTCTTTTATGGCACCAAATGAAAGTGAGAAATAAGTGCATGATTTTGAGGTGACTTTTGCAGTCGCAGTCTTCGAGTAGCACTCTTTGCAGAATTTCATCTGTGTTTTAAAACATTTGTGCCTGCCAAGATTAGACAGGTTACACTGCAAGTCAGGATAAAACAGAACTGCCCGGGCCGGGCTGTGCATTCAGCCCTACTCCGAGCAGGAAAAACACAGCAACCCTCAAAACGAAAAGTTAAATTTTAGAAGGTGATGCAGTTCTGCCAGAGTGCATAAAAGGAGGGTAGAATGTATTGGTGACTTGGCACGTGAGGCAAATAAATACCAGCCTTGCTGAATGCTGTCTGAGGAGAGCACTTTAGCACAACGCGTTTCTCATGGCCGGGGATTCCAGAACTTCACCCAGCTGATCTCCCCATCTGCTGACTATAGTTAATTCTGTGTGGTTATTTACCTCACAAGTAACCACACTCCTTCCCTGCCAAGCAAACTTAGAATCGACAAAAATCTGGAAACGCTGAGGACTTGGTTCAGGAAAGCAGAGAAAATGTGTAGGTGTCTGTAAAATTTAATATGCATTTATTTTTCCTCTGTTCATATTATTCCTTTTTACCATTACTGCTTGCCCATCATAAATCCAATTAGTGAGCTTTCTACATTGCAATAAACTGCTTTTCAGGAAGAAAATTTGGTTTCTGAGCAAAGCCTTTTTCCTAACACACGACCGTAATTTTGTTTTTTCACTGCTTCACAATGCATTTAAATGAAAGGAAAATAAGCTCTAGCACTGCATTTACTCTGATGTTCCCTCTTTCTGCAAAATATTTTTTCCATTTCCAAGCAATTTTGTTCAAGCAAAAATTTCTTATAAAGATGAAACAAACAGAAATAATAAAACCAAAATAAAAATATGGAATAGATGCATAGATCCAGCCAAGAATAAGCAAAAACTTAGTTACTTAATTACTTAATTACTGGTGTAGTAAGATGGGAAAGATCCAGGTTAAAATCTCTGGTCTAAATCAAGGATTTAAACCCAGATTTGTCACACTTTGAACCACTGTTCTAATTGCTACCAATTTTCATGTGCTTTCTAGGTCTGACTAAAGAAATTCAGCTGAATACATAAGAAAACCCTCCTGTGAATGGAATTGTCAGAACTGATATGTTCTTGTCAAAGTTATATTTCCTGCAAATATATATCTTTTGAAAAAATATTGTAGGTTATTTAGGTGAGCTATTTATTTTCCTTTCCTTTGACCAAGTGAATTTGGACTCATAACACACCAGAGGCTTAAATGCTCGTGTTGGCTTCTCCATCCTGTGTTAACTCTCCCTGTTCCAAAAGGTACAGAGTTTAAATACAATCAGAAAATATTGTGAATCTTTCAAGATAGCTTTGGAAGAGAGCAGCCCTTGCTTCTGGCTATCATCCTGGATTTGGGTTCATTTTTTTCTAGGTGTAATTCTAGGAATTGGGAACCCTGCTGTAATATGTAAATGACACTGGTGAATTGTCTCTGGTTGCTATGTCCTTTATTCTCATTATTTATTCATGCTTTTTTTTCTCCTCAGAAACAACAAATTAAATCTTAGGAGACTTGGAGGTTCAAAGGGTTGGTCATTAGCCTTTGCTAAGTCCAGTTCAGAAGAGCTTAGAACAGGAAACACCATTAAATTTAACGTTTCTGCATTTCACTGAGCCTAAATTCAGACAGCACTACCACTTTCCTCAAAGGATGTACAAAAGCCTATTGTATGATAAAGAAACTGATTTTTTTTTTTTCCTATCAAGTCATTATAGGCAGTTCATTCTGGTTTCAGAGACATTAGTGGGTTTAGATATTCCTTTATGTAGAATAAAAACCAGCAGAAAACCTTGATGAGTTTTCTGACTGCATCCACAGCCCGTATACGCTTTCCTGACTGGTTCATTGCAGACCAGAGTTCTTACAAATGAGACCAAGGCTGCAGGGGAGTGATTTCTATTAGCAAATTAAGAAATGGTGGCTTTGAATATATAGTAGTCATCACAAAAATGCCAACTCTTACTGTAATGCAGCATCAAAGAACGATGGCTCCTTTTTAAAAGTAGAATTCTGTAAGTGCTGTTAACAAATGCTGACTCTGTAGTAGGAACTATCGTAGAACATGTACAGATACAAGAGAGGCAGAAGTGGCCAAGAACTTCCTATTTGTTTTCAAAACTGTATCCTTTTTGCACTCTTTAAAAAGCCTACAAGCAACAGTGATGCTTCAGCTGTGTTCAGAGAGGCTGAATGCAGCCCAGCAAAGCCTGTTCACCTGCCTGCAGGGGCAGATGCTGCAAGAGCCATGTGCAGGACAGTGCCTGCTCTGATGTCACCCCCCAGCATACCCACATCATCTCCTGCCCGTCATTTATTCCTGCAGGAATAAAGCTCCAGGAAACTAGAAAGGTGGGTCACCATTTGGGGTAAGAGCAGACACATGAGTAATTACTGTGGGTGGCCCTGTGCAAGTTTTGTTGAAAAAATGGAGGCTTCTCATTTGCCAGAACATCTTTTACATCACCATATCTTGTTATATTTTACCAAAGTTCATAAAAGCCACGTTTTGTGTGGTAATTTCAGGGTACATACCAATTCTCTTTGCTTGCCATGAGTAGGAAAACATTTATAAGAGATTGTTCTCCTGTATGAGGAGGAAAATTAAAGGTATAGCAACCAAATGCTTCCTGAACTTGGGTGTCAGGAAGAGCTGTGTCAGCTGCATGCAAGGGAATTGGAAATTTGCTCTAGGGGCTGCAGGAGCTGAAGACACAGCAGAGTCAGTGCCAATGGTGGTGAGGCCACCTGGAGAAGGCTGAGTGCAGCCAAGCCCAGCCACGGCTCCTTGCAGAGAGTCACTGCTCGTTTGGCTTTTGTCTTACCCGGGAAATCCCTCTCCAGGAAAGCGTGTGTCTGCATTTGTGAATATAAGGCAATGGTTCACCTACCTGGCCCAAGAAAGCAGAAATGACAGCACGTCAGGGATTCCCAGAGGGTGGAGAGGGAGAGCCTTTCCCTGTGTGAGGTGCGTGCTCCTGCCCGGTGAGCGCCATCCGCTCTGGCCCCAGGGTGGTGCAGGGCTTGTGTGACTGTCACCACACAGTTTGTCAAGGAGATGCACACTGGGAGTGACAAACGCTCTGGAGGAGTATCTGCAGTGAGTCAGCAGGTGCTGGGATGATAAAACAGACAGTGCTGGAGCTAAGGTGAATCTTTTTAAAATAAATTTATGATAAGCAGAGGAAAGAGTCCAGAGCCATCAGAGAAACAATTTTCTATAAGTTATTTTTAACTACTAATAACAAAATTGTGGGTTTATTAGGCCATTAAAGTGTTTTCATTTTGAGAATATGTGAATTCACTGAGACTGTCTCTGTTTTCCCCGGGTTTGCTGAGAGGAAACTGATAGGGGAGTTTTGAAATAAAGATAGAAGGTGTCGCTGATGAGCCAGACAAATCTCCTGAAAAGCTGAGACAGGCTTTTTCCAGTAGTCCATCTTAACCTTTCAAAAATATTTTTTATTAATTTAAACTTTATAAAAATTCAGGTTATTGTTTTATTTATTTTGAGGAAGATGTTCTCAGAATGTTGAAAAGTTTAACAGGTATTGAAATGATAAAAGTGAAAGACTTTTTGGACTTCAACAAAAGAGCTATTTAAAAAATAAACTCTACAGGTATCACTGTGTTTAAAGCAGCAAAAGATCTTTTTTGTTGTTGCAGGGTAGGACCATTATTAAGTATCCTAAATTTGAGTTATAGGCAAAAAAAAACAACTGAAGAAAAGTAAAGGGAGAAAAAAATGTATTTGTATTCCAAAAAAGCAACAAAGTAAAAGGAAGAGAACGTGGCCACACACTCAGCGGTAAAAAAATATTGCCTCAGTGATAGGCTTGCTTGTGAAAATGGCCCATGAATGTTTTCATGGTTGTGAGACTTTTTTTTTTACTATAGTCATGCAAGCTGTGTGTTGCCAAGCTCCTGCTGAGCAACAGTGGAGGAATTACTGGAGCTCCATTCACAGTTTCAAAACTGTTTTGCATTAATGGACAGCCTGAACTGGATTTGGGTTAGGTTTCACTCTGAGCTGTAGCTCTCTCTCTCCACCCCCTAAAATAATAATAATAATTACAAAAGTATGAGACAGGACTAGCGTCTCCACCTCCTGTTCATAACCCAGCAAACCAAATATTATTGCACACATTATTGAAGGGGTGAGGAAAGTTAGAGGTCACGAACTGAGCTGGATGAATAGCTGGAGGTCAGATCAATCACAGCCCTGTATTTCATGGCTGAGGCTTCAGCCCATAGAGACTGGGGTGGTTAAACTGCCTTCTGCTTGCTGATCACATATTCTAATTTAAAGCACAAATTAAACAGCTAAAAAAGATGTAAACTAAAGGATTCTTCAGTGTTTAGTAGACAAATAGCTAACGCATTACTTTTTCCCTTTTATTAGTGTATGGGGAGGAGTGGAAGGAAGGGAAGACATGGACATGAAGGTGGGTGTAGTATTTGGAAATGAGGTAGATTCAGAGCAAAATAATACCAGTCTTGTGTTTTAGCAGTAACTGTGTGAAGAGAAGCGAGTAGGGAAGGAGGGGAATTGTCTGACATGAGAAATAAGACCTTTTTTTGTACATTCTCTGAATGTCAATGAATAGCAAAGATCTCACATTAGACACCCAAAAAATTAATGCACATGATACTGCTGTGTCCCCTGATCTATAGGATCAGATAGACACTTTTAATTGCAGTTTTGGAGTTAGATCAAAATGCTAGTGAACCATGAATACAGAATGTTGCTAATGGACTGGGAAGGGGAGAAGGTGGGATTTAGGGCAAACCAACCTGATTTGGTTTGCATCAGACCCCTTTGAAGTGGCAGCAGTTTGTAGTTGCTTTGTGTTTTGCATTGCTGCCTTTTCATATCTGAAGATTCAAACAATAGCTCCTGGTTATTATCCCACGTATTATTGATTAAAAGCTTTGCCCAAAGACCTTCCATCTCACTTTCCAGCTTAGTGTGATTTACTTTTCTTTTTACTCCCTGTAACATATGATTAATGCTGAGCTAGAGAGTCCCAGCGAGATGAAGCAGAGTGTCAGGTAAGATTTGTCAGCTCGGAAGTATAGATTATTTTATGTTTCTCGAACTTTGTGGGCCTAGGGAACACAGATCTTGATTGTTAAATCCATCCATACTTTCCCTAGGGCTATAATATGCCAAAAACATTAAATAGCCCACTTAATACATAACCTCATTCTGTATGCTTGACTATTTTGTTTTTAATTTTTCTTCCCTTTCCAGGCTGCTCAAATGAGATGGGATCAAAGAAAAAAATTATCCTCACTGGATTTTGTTAAAATATTAATAGGTTAGGGTTGACTGGCTAAATTGAATATCTATGCTGATCTTGCTTGCATGTTTAACTTGTGCTTAGGAAAATATGTTTCCTAGGTGATAACCTTTTATGTACCAGCCTGACTTCATTGAAATGCATAGAGATAAAAATATGTCACACTCCATGGCCATGCTATTCTTGTGTGGTAGTGTGATTATTCAGATGATAATTGACCCCCACCTGTAGACAGCTCAAATTCTGTAGTCAATCATTCTATTTGATGTTAAAATATGTGAAAGTACAATTATATAATTTACATTACAAATCATCCTGAATGCCAGGCATCTCAGAACCACTGACAAACGAAAGGGGAAAAAAGTCAATAAATGAAGTGAATTACACTAGGCAAAGGATTCAACTTTTCTTATTTGCTCCTGCACAATGGCTTTTCTGTGGGTGTTGTTGATGGAGCTCAAACAGATACTGCTCAGTACTGAAATGTGACTGCCTTTCAGCCCCTTCCTAAGTTTGGTGACACTTTCTGGATAAGAATACCTCCTTTCAGGGTGGAGATGGGAGTCCTCACCACCAGCTAAAGGGAGAAACACACCCATGTCAGCACAGATTTATGCCACAATGGCAGTGGGCCAGTGAGCTCTCTCCAAATACCCCAACTTTTAAACTCTTGTCTCTGTAGACTTTGCCATGTATTTTAAAGCTGTACAAAACAGTTAAAGAACATGTTTGTATGGTCACAGATTGCTCTTTGTCATCCACCTGATTCAGGCCTGTTGCAAACTCTGTTGTCAGTCCTCAGATAACATGGGCAAAGCAATCCAAATCAACTCATACCATTCCTGAAGAGGAAATTTGTGCCGTGGTGAGCTTAGATCACATTGCTGGTTCATCCCAGTCTGTTTGTCTAAATGCTGGACACAAAGAATCTAAATCCCACATAAATTTCATGGTAGGTAAAGATTTTTTAACTGTGCGTGTTTCCTCCCCTCATTATTTTGGATATATCAGCCCCTTTAGAGCAATCTCCAAGATATGGCTGTAGATAGTACATCAGACATGGAATATTCCTGAAATATCAAGGCTATGCATTGTAATCCCCCTGATCTGCTGCAAACAGAAAGAAATTCCCAGGGTTGCTCAATGCAGACGAAGGCCTGTCAGGGTAACATCCAGATAGGGAAATATGGGTTTCTCACTTTATTTCTCTCTCTCTTTCCCCCACCCCCAAGGCTGTTTTCCTCAGTTCTATTTAAAAATGGACACTACCAGAAGCTTAATTCAGCCCTGCCATGGGTGGCTGCAGTTCTTCTGACCTCAGCAAAATTCCTCAGTCATTATCCCAGGTGTGAATTTGGCCCCTTGTCTTTAATTAAAGCTCCAGTCTGCTCTCAGTAAATTTCGCACCCTTTACAAGCATCAAATTATGTTCTTCAATTAGTTGTATCTTTTCTTCTATCCTTTTAATTTCAGGCCCATCAAAGAGCTGGTTTACTAAATCAATTTCAATGGGAATTTACACATTGTGAATCATAATGGGATGCAAAATTGACTTGGCTAATGAATAGTTAGTGGCTTTGGGGTTAATAGTTTTGGGTTTTAGTCTCAGGTACTTTGTATTAAATTTAATTTTGATATTGCTTTAATGAACACAATGTATTACTTCTCCTTTTTTCACCCAGGCCTATCTGAGGTGTATTCTCTTTGCCTGCCTCAATTGATTTGCTTTATGAATAACTGTACGAGATTTCTGTTTAAGAAAAGCACTTCTGCTTGTCCCATTTCTATGTGCTAAATATTTTAGTCTGATGTATAAAGTTTAAATGGAAAAGGGACTGAACATTATAAGAGAGATGAAGTTACCTCAGAGGTTAGAGCCTCTTGTTGCTTTGCACAGTGAGTCATGGAACTGCTGTTTGCAGGAATGCTGCTAGGAATTCACGGGACTCCTCTATGAATAAAATGAGTAGAATAGCAATCCTGGTACTTGGGTACAGCTGGTGTAAATCAAACATGTCACCACCTCACTCACTTTTGAGGTTGCAGTTTAGGGCTGTCAGTTTTGCCCAGGTGACACCAGTGCAGCCTCCATGGGCTGTCCCATGCAGGATGCACAGCCAGTCTGGCTGCAGGGGCTGGATTTTGGCAAGCCTGGAGGAGATGTGTGTAAAAGTTTCTGTCTGTGCTTTACTAGTTTTATGATGGAGATGTTATTTTCGAGTTCTAAATTTTCATTACCTTCCGAGATCTATTTTTACATAAATTTTTAAAATGGCAGTAGCGAGGCATAATGACTCAATCAATTTTGTGATAATAGTCTTGGAAATAGCTGCACTGTGACTGGAAGTGCCAGTCCCAAGACAGTCTGTGTCAAGCCTACCAAAACCCAGTGTCCACTGAATCAACAGGATGGCAGGATTTAGATGCTCAGGAAAGAGTTGCTCTGATCCATCTGCTGCCTCTCATCCGAGAAGGCAGCTCACAGGGATGCTGGGTGTGACTTTGACATGGTGCTTCTCACCTGCCTTCACATCATGTGTCATCACAGCCCCACACCAACTTCTCATGCCTGGCAAATCATCTTGGGAGCTGGGACACTGTCCCTGTCACCCCTTGGCATAAAGTTCATCCATTGTAATGTTGCCAGTTTTACAAAGATAATCCATTGCTTGATGTGGGCTATAGCACATCCTTTCCATGTGTTTCTAGGTAGAGAATCTAACCCTAAATGCTTTTGAGAATAAAAAAGACAACAGCAAATAGTTTTTCACATTTTCCCAAAAGAAGCCTGTGGGGCTTGTTGCCCCAATATTGAGAGTAAGACATCATTTTTAAAAATAAAAATAGCCAGAATTTTAACAGGAAGGATTTTTTTTTTTTTTTATGCAGTGGAAAACATGAATGCGTGCTTCAGAGCATGGATCTGCATTTATCAAATGTGGTTTAAGTTTTCTATATTCAAACATATTGGGAATATAAGTGCAAGAGAAAAGAGTGACAGTTATTTAAGGGGCAGCTCTAGCAGGATGATACATAGATATGAGATGACCAGGTGTTAAGCATAAAACCTCATTTTGTCTATTTGAGAGATGAAGTTTAGGAACTTCCAGAGCAGTAGGTAAAACAAAAAGTTCAGCTACAGCCCAAGTGTAGTAATCCATGAGTTAAATGTCTGACTTTCAGTTTAATGGTGCTACAGACACAGAGACATCTGAGCAGGCTCTCTAAAGAGCCAGGTCATGTCCAGCTGAGCTGGACATTCATCAAAACTGACCTGCTGCCAGTGGTGAGCCAGAGCTAATTAAGCCCTGCTGGACCTCAGCTCATTTGTACTGAGGCACTGGGGTGGCTCAGCACCATCAGCTGCTGTGTGTTCCTCAATACCTATTTTTTCCAGTTTTCCCATGGCACAATGTGCCCCTCGTTTGCACGGATCAGATCAGATTTTGAAAGCAAGTTCTACAGTGCTTTGTGAAGGCAGCTCTAGAGACCCTGTAGTGGCACATTTTCTAAATAGAAAGTCTCTGGACAGATGATTCCATGCCTGTGTTTGTCAGAGTGTGCTGTACCTGTGCAGGCTGACCAGCTGGAGCTGAGCACTGCTGCAGGGAGCACTCGCTCTGTGGCAGCCTTCTGTGAGGGTCCAGCTTGGTGTTTGCAGGGTTTCTCTACCCAATCTTGCCACAAGAGCTGCTGCAAACTACACAAAACTGTTGTCTGTTATTTGTGCTTCTGGAGATTGCATGTCTAGATCTTTTCCATATTTCTTATTCCCTCATCTCTTTATCTTTTGATTGTTTTTTGGAATAGATTTGTGTCAGATCTTTATGGAAGAGAACCTAAAATATACCAGAGGCTCTGGTGTTTATGTGTACACCAACCTTTTATTCCTCTATTCCTGTCTGGTTTTTACTAAAGAAATGAAAGATGACTGTGTGCAAAGGAGAAAATAAGTTCTTGAGTAGAATGGAAATATGTTAGTACAAAGTTGTCTACCCAGATATTTGAGAGACAGGAAACACACCTGGATGATCTGTAGTGCCTGTGATCCTGTCACGAAAAGGTAACTTAGAAAAAGTTGGGTTTGATAACCTATGCTGAAAGCACCGTTACTTTTGGAGATACTGTGTTATCTTGCTCTTGCTCTGTGTGCTGCCAGTCCAGTCTGTGTTTTTCTCAATACCCCTTTTTACCAGCAGTCACCAGGTTTCTCTTCCTAGGGCCAGATCCAACACCCACTAAAGTCCATGGAAAAAATACCAGGATCCTATGCCCTGCTGTGCTATATGAGCCAAAGCATGAGTTTGAGAGTCCACTACATCTGGTTCATTAGATGCTGAAATGAGTTTTGCCAGCAAATAATGACTCCCTCCTCTGGGCAGTGCAGTGCAGTTGTACGAGAGGCACAGTCAGTGAACTAACCCCAACCTCCTAATCCTGAGCATTCAGCCACCAGGGGCTGCATTCCTTGCTGATGCACCTCAGCACTGTTGCAAGATTTACCCTACCACAAAATGTCCTGAGATGTGTAGAGTCTGGGTTGCTGGTTTTTTTAAAATCTTTTATTAATGACCAAATACAGGAAAGAATCTTCTAACTTGAGTCTTAGTGTAAGTATGCAGGGAGTATGAGAGGGAAAAGTATAACCTGGAGCTCTGGCTCTGCAGTGAATGTGATTCTAATATTTTAAAGTTCTGTGCAGTTTACTGAAGCCAGTAGATCTGCACTATTTGTGCACCTCATATTCAGTAATTGTCTTACTGACTCAGCTGCTTATTTTTGAGCCATTGTACTTAGGATGAACAGTGGTGCCATATTACTGGTATTACACATCAGGCATTAAAGACAATTAATGGGTTTTAACTTCCCAAATTACTTAAGAGCCTTCAGAAGAAATCTGGAGAATAGATTTCATTTATTGGAATGAAAATGTCACAGTTTTGTGCTTTGGTAAATAACCTCTTCACAGAGATGTCTTACTTATCACTGTGGTATGCTTATTCATTAAGGGCTAATTGCAGAGGTCTCTAAATGAAACACTGCAAACCACATTCCACTCCAGTGCCAGTTTGTTTAAAGTCTGCAAAGCTTTATTATTAGCACAATTTAATTATGAAAATGGCAACCATGGAGAATTCTGAACACATTCTTTCCCTTGATCATTAGTTACAGGGCAAAAATGAAACACTTCCAACAATGAAGGGTTCATATTTCAAGCTTATACAGTAGCTGCTAAAAGGCTATACTCAGAAAATCAATTTTATTAAAGTCCTTCAAGCACTAAAGGGACTTCCATGCAACTAAGCAATTTTAAAAACATGTCCACAAGCAGTGACTTTTTGATTCATGTTTTTAACAGGGTTATATTTTCACTGTTTTCAATATTGTCCCCCAAAGCAGGGTCAGAAATGGTTTGAGGGGGGGAGAGGAGGTGAGCAGAGCATGTTCTGACATAGCTGTGACTTGCATCTTTTACCTTAAGGTACTTACAGGAGGACTATGAACTGGATCTGAGAAGCCTGTCATGCTCTTAACAAAACAGATCAAAAGTCAATGGTGTTTTCACCCTTTTCAGCTTTCTTTTGCAGCCCAGGAAATTAAGTTTGGGAGACTACTAAGAAACTGTAGATTATATATTTTTTTAAAAAAAAATGAAGCTGTGATTTGAGCTAAAAATAACAGGAAACTATTTTCCTAGAAAGAAAAGGGAATGATATGCATGGTAAAAGCATAAAAGGAGTTCATGCATCGCTCTGCTCCTAAAGAATAGAAATGGAGTTCAGAGCTATGTCTGTATTTCAGGGCCTAAAACCACTGGACCAACAGAAATTGAGTGCAAGTCCACCAAACTCACTGAGTTGTACAGTAAATTATTGTCCTGATCCAAAGTCCTTTGATTCCCATGAATCATGACTCCCCAGAGCAGTGGATAACCCCAGACAAGGGTAAGAGTGTGAAACTCTTACAGAATATCCTGAAATTTTAGAGGATAAAAAAAATCATAGTCTTTATATGCATGTCTATATGTATATCTGGATTAAAGCTTGTAAGAAAATACAGGCATTCACAGGATAATGAACAATGGTTGGCCTAATGATTTCCCATTTAACACAGTTATGAACCTTGCATCAGTTTAGCAGAGACTGAAGCAGACTTGCAGCAAATTAGAAAAGTTAACAAGTGCATGCTTGTGTATACATTCAGTATTCCAGATATTCCACACTGCAGCCTCTGAGGTCAGTCCAACATATTTTATCAATTGTAATGTGTGAATTAATCCGAATTCTCCATGTACTTCAGATTTAGCAGCAACGGATCAGAGAAGTCATTACATTCATTTTTTAAAATTATTTTTATAAGATGGGATTTTTAGACCTTAAGTCTCTGATGACAGCAATAACATCCATCATTAGGTATGAGTGATTATGCCAGGCTGTTCCAGTACTGCCTGTGAAAGATTGTTTCTTTCTGGCAGCCATAAGGAATTCAGCTGATGAGGGGGGGAAAAAACCCCCTCTTTTTGGTAAACTTAAAATTCATAAATCAAATTTTTGATCCTAATGTTGGTTGTGGTAATTTTAAATCACAGGAGATTAGGCAGTGATGCTGTCTGTTCCTACAGGTTTTGAAAATCCTACAGCAGCAGCTCTGCTCAGGCCCCAGCTCTCCCTGGAGCTCGGCTGTCCCAGCTCCCTGCAGTGATTCCCTTCTCCCCTTCTCCTTCATCGCTTTTAATTGCCAGTGAAAACACCCAAAGGCTGCAGTCAGGGACAAACCTTCAATTGCTCACTGTGAACCAGCCCCAGAGGGTCAGGGCAGCCCACATTTCAGCCCTGCTGGGGGGAGCAGGCTGAGGAGGGAAGGCAGTGTCCAGCTTTCCCTTGCACTGAGACTCACTGGGCACAATCTCAGCACCAGAGCCTCACCTCAAGTGGAAAGGGAGGAAGATGATACAAATAATTCAAGGAAAGCAGGCAGGTGTCACAGCCTATGAAGGGAGAGGGCAGCACAGTTTGAGCTGTGACTCGCTGCTGCTGCTGGCTGCAAACAGGGTTTGTCTGGCTCAGCACAACCTAAAGAATTGTGCAGTTCTGCTTCACAGTGAAAAACCCTTGGGTTTAAAGAAGGTGAAGTGGGCTATGGGGGGAAATTATTTTTGACCTATGAATAAATCACATTAAAACAAATGTTTCATTTCAGTGTCAAGATCTGGATTCTTTTATAGAAAACACTTGTCAAGAAAAGTAAAAGAAAAATGAAGTCTCCATAAAATGGTTGTTTTAGACTTGTTAGACTACAGAAGGATCATTACCAAAATAACATATATTCATGAAAGGCTTTGATGTTCCAAAGGAACACTCCCTCCAGCCACATCTGCAAAATCAAATGGAAAAATATCTTCCAGCTACACCAAGTTCTTCATTTCACTCAAGCAAAGAAGAGTGGAGCCTACCAAGGGTATGGCAGGAGGCTAAGGAGAAAATCCAGTGTTTGTTCCCTCCTGCTAATGCAGAACAGGAGCCTGTGAGGTGCCACTCAAGGGTTTAACTGAATGCAGCATTTCAGGACACACAAATCTCTGGCCACCTCTTTGCTTCCCCCTCACTCACTCCACTGTTGCCTCTATCTTCATCTGTGCTTTTTCCCTCAGTTAATTTATGTAAGCTTAGCTTGGCTTTTGCTGCATTCTGTTTTCTGTTGTTGACATTATTGACCATTTGGGGTGGTGACAAACAACTGAACAATATCAATAACAATTTATTAGGTACTCTAATTAATGAATTTAGCCTGTGACCCAGCTGCAATCACAACTGTGTTCAGTGTAAGCCTGCAGACTGAGTAGTACTCACAGGTTCAGGTTGTGTTCAGACTAAGCAGCCTATGAATTCCTGTGTTTCAAAAGACTAGGGAACACAAAAACCTCAGAAATTATTATTAACAGTTTGGTTGATTTCATAGGGGTTGCAAATATTAAAATTTGGAGCACAACCTTTCAAATAATCGAGTTTTCTAAAAATTATTAAAACCTGTAGAAGCATCTTTGTCATATTTGACTACTACATACTTTTTGTTTCAGTCAAGGAACAAGTAGCTGAATGGGTAGAAATATTAAAATGTTGTGTTTAAAATAAAATATTGTAGCTGGGCAACAAGTTTCATATGAAATGGGAAAAAAAATGTCCTTATGAGTTGCAATAAACTTTCACACCTGGAACAGGGGTGACTCAGAGCTGCAAGGGGCCATCCCCATCAGCCATCCCTTGCATGCTCTTTCCTGCCTTCACCTGCCCCAGGTAAGGCTTTTCTCACCTCTTAAAAACCTTTATTTCTACATAAGCTCATTCTCAGAGATGCTTTGCTCCCTTGTGCTTCTCTCATCACAGTGGGGATAAAGCCACCAGGGGCCACTGGGAGGGGGGAAATGGGGACATCTCCATACAGGGCTGGCGTGGCAGAGCCTTGTGTTGGGCTGCTGACTGGGGGGACCTCACTGACATGCTAGAAGTGATTGTGTGCCTGTTTCCACAGGGGTTTTGTGCATAAATAAAGTGCTCCCAGTTTCTTATGAGATGCTCTGGTCCTCCTTGGAGAGCTCATGAGTGTGAGCTCTGGTCAGAGTCTCTAATCAATGCTGCATGATTGCTGTTTGCTGTTCAAACTAAGGTAGAAAACAGCTACTTAGTGTCTTTCTTTATTTTCACCTTCCTTGCACCTTGGTACCTGTGAGGGAATCCCAAGTGCAGGGCAGAGCAGCCCTTCAGCACTGCATTGCTCCTTTTCTGGAAGGGCTGCTGTAACAGCAGAGGGGAATCACTGGTCCCATGGCTGGTGAGATGGCAGAGAAGGACCCTCGTGACAGTTCCCTGTAGGTCAGAGGCATTTCACACATGTGTGTGTGCCTGGGCATGGAGACACATGTTCTGCTTAAGGGGGAAATGTACAAGAGGGTCAATTTGTACTTTTTCATTCTCAGGAGCAGCACCTCCATTTCTGGGTCCTATTACATGTTTCATCACATTCTCACTGAACACATTTTTGATCTTCTGCATTGCTATTTCATTGTCTAAGTGGAAAGGAAATTCAATAAGGTTTGATTATTTTTTTTTTCTTAGATTTTATTTTTATCTGAACTTTCAAACCCACAATACTCAAGTGGATTAGAAATTCAGTGAAATGAGTTCACCTGGTGACTGGCTGCATGCATTCTACACAGATGAAAGCCTTGACCCTGCAAACTCACTCCTGTCAGGAGTCCTTGATCTCATGGTAGTCCTTAGGACTGCCTGGATTAGAAAAGAATTGCAGGATTAAGTTTTAGCAATTCATTTGAAATATAAGACATTTGTTGCTTAATCTTGCAAAACAAGGCTCTCAAGTTTTCTTTTTCTCTGAAACAATATAAATATTCATTGAATTATGAAACTCAATGGTCTCTTTCAGGAGATTGCTTTAACCATGTGCAATGGAGGCAGCTGCAATAAAAACTTGTATTATTTTGTCTCTTCCCAGCCATATAGTAAAGAAATTTATTTGCTAAGTAAGGAATATATGATCCAAATATTTTTTAAATGCCCAGAATCTAGATCTGGAAAAAGTAATAACAAATTCAGCTGTAGGGATCTGTGCAGCCTTTTCAGAGAAGTTTGAGGATATGGGTGGCATTGCTACCTGAACACAATGAGTTGGGAACAGTGAGACCCTCACCTCTGGTGGCAGAGCTGCAGGGAGCACAGAGAGCCAGAGCTGTGCTGGGAGCTGCTGCTCTTGTGCAGGCAATTAATAAGGGATCTGACTCTAAACTTGGGAACCTCAGCCAGGCTTTCCACCTGATCCCAGTGCAGTAATTCAATCCTAAAGCACTGATCAAGTGCCCCCTTCTCAGAGCAACAGTAAGGGAAGTGTTTTCTGCTGGCAGGTTCATCAGGCTTGGTGGCAGGAGCAGGGAGAGCCGTGTGTGCCTGCTGAGACCATTTGTCACTGCTGCTGAGTATTTCAAGAGCCAGCCTTTCTCTGCCATGCTGCTTGTACAGAGTGGGTTTGGGTCTTCTCTTTTCGACAGCTGTTACTGTTTGATTATACTTGTGAAATGCACTGTTGTTATTTGTTTTTATTGCTGTATTTGCAGGCAGGTAACGCAGAACTGGAAGGGAGGCACTGATCTGTCCCTGTAAGCAGCACAGTTTGGGGATTGTCACACACTCAGGGAAATGACTGAATGCAATGAACTAATTTTTATAAATGCCTATATTACCAAGATATTGATTTGAGAGCTGTGGGCCCCTCTCATATGTAAACATTGTGAAAACACTGTTTCTTCACTTTTGTTTTCTGTGTAATATGAGAAATTTGGGGGTATTCACTGTAAGGGCTTTACTTAAATTGATAAAACCCAAGCACTTTACAGCCTGACACTTCATCCTTCATTCATGTCACTGCTCGACTTTTGTTTCCCAGATCAGTCAGAGTTAAATTCAGACTGTCAGCTATAACTTTGAACTTCCCAGCTTTTCTTACATGAGTACACGTCCCTTTTTCTTCTTGTTTATATTGATCTTAGGCTCTGACCTGTGAAAGAGTGATTGGGAGGTTACAGAGGCAAATTGTCCCACTGCCATGATGGGATGCAGCAAGTAGAGGGAGCTGCAGAATAAAGCAGCTGCTCTGCTTCAGCTCAAGCCTCCTTCATGGGCTCTGTTAACTCCTCCGAGGTCTGCACTCCTCCTTTGCTGCTGGCCCCGAGCTTAGCCCTGCTCTGCTTAATAAATAAAACTGGAGAAATCTTCATTACAAACAGCAGGCAAAGATACTCCTGAGACTGTAGAGGCTGAGCAGGCTTGAGACAAGGCTTGTAGGGCACAGAGCTGGTCAGTGTAGACAAGGCAGAAGACACATGGCAGTAGGAATTAATGATAAAAGTGGATTAAAGATAAAAGCTGCACAGTGCTAATTGATTTGAGAAAAAAAATCAGCATATGCCAGGTACCCAGCAAGATGTGTAAGCAGCAATTGCTCTTTGTTATTCAACTTTCCAATACTGCCATCAAAGTAGTATATATATGTATACACAAGGCTGGTTTTGGCTTCCCTACCTGAAAACAGACCTGGGGGGTTTCAGGCACTGTGTGTGGGGCTTTCTTAAAACCATGGCTGCTGATAGAGTTTTAACTGCTTGTTAGGGCTGAGCTGTTGTGAAGATGTGAAGACAACCTTTTGGGTAAATTTAAAAAAAAAAAAAAAAGCTTAATGCATTCACTATTAGTTTAAATGTACGTTAGTAAACAAAATTGTATTCAGGAAGGAGTTAATTCTCTTTAATTTACACTGGTAAATTTTTTCAAGCAGCAGATTGTAAATGTGTTCTCCTGCTAATTGGAGATGGTTTCAATAAACACATTAGGTTCATGCTGCAGTGTTCTGCTTGATCCTAGCCTGGTCTCACTTTCCACACAGAGAGATTATTTTGAAAATACTCAGAACTACAGGTTCAGAGTTCACTGACATCAATAAGGTTTATCCAGTGCCAGAGAAATCAAAATAATGCTCCATAAGTCTAGCAGTAAAACAAATAAAACAAGAGGCTTCTGCTTATAAAACTTGTATTTTTAGTTATGAAAAGTATGTAAAATGTGCCCAGAGAGCAGAGCTGGAGTGAGCAGGGTATTACCCAGCACAGCCAGAGGCTGAGCTACTGTAAACATGATGACAGCAGAGGCTGGTTTGCCTGCATGGTTTTAACTCTGTGTGGGTTTCAGCACCCTTTATAACAACTTAAACTTACTAACAAGAGAAATTAATTTAAGCTAAATCACCAGATAATTTTAATTTGTGTATTTGATCACCCATTGTCAACAAAAAATTGATGAAATTAATAAAAATGATATATGTGTATATTGGGACAGTTGTTACTGCAGAGCAAAATTATTTTAGGTTATTCTGGCTAGCAAACTGTCTGTGAATATTTCCCTGTGTATATTTAGTGGCTACACTTAATCAAAACTAGTATCTTCAATATCTGTAGTTCTAACATCATCATATTGTTCTCATCATCTAGATTGGTAGATTTTTTCATAAAATCTTCAAATTTTCATTTCACAGGTTCAGAGTTCATTCTGAATGAGTGTTGTTTAATACCCGCCTAAGATTTCCCTTTTCTGTGAAATGTTCTTCCCAGCACACTGATTTATTGCTGTAGTTGTAGAAAGCACATAAACACCACCAAAGTGAATTAGATATTTTCTGAAGCAAATATTAATGAAAGAAGTCATCCATTTTCAGCAGCTGCGTACATATTGTGGAAAGCTTCCTAAGACTGAGTTGATTTTAGGTATACACTGGGATATTAGCTGAATATTTGATTACATCTAATGAAACCCATGTAGTTGTAGCTGTTTCCTCTGTAACACCAGCTGAAATGTACTTGATAGTCCCATTCTCCAAGAGGAGACTGGTGCTTGAGCAACTCTGCACTGGTAATCAACTGGCCAGAAACTCTCTATTTAAGAAAGTTCTGAGAAATGCTGCTCACAGAAGCACCATGGGCTGTGGATGCTCTGGAGGGCATCCTAGGCAGGAGATGAACTCCCTGCTCTCTCAGTGGGCTTTGCTGGCCTGAAACCCCCACCCATCTCTTTGCCTCAAGCTGACAAAATGCTTTTTCTAGAGGCATGATGATCTTTGTTTTAAGGCTGCTGTTGACTGTATTCAAAAGAAGATATTTCAGAGTCAACCAGTGAAATAAATCTCAAAGAAACTGAAGGGCTCTTCTGATTCAGTCTTGTTTCTGAGTCTGCAAGGCTATGGAGAATACAGAGAGTTACTGAGATTGTGCTGAAGCTGTGGACAGGAGGTTTCAATGTTGGTAAATAGGAGTAGCTCCACTGGCATTTCTCCTGATTTAGACTGTGTAACTGAGCTCAGTGCCTTTCCAGAGATTAGTTGTGCCTTGAAAGTGCTTTCTCTACCAAAGCACTGAGTGTAACACGCTGTCTTTCCCCTCCAAGTTCCTGCAGGAGAACCTTTCTGTGCTATTGTAACAGCTCCATCGCTCGTGTTTGGATTTTTCTCGGAATCACTTGGCACGAACGGTGATCGTCTCCCTTTTCATTCTCGGTGTGTGTAACAAGGCTCGAGAGCACAAAGGTCCTGTGTGACACCCTAGGAAGGGTTGAACACAGAGCCTTGGACTCTGCCATCACAGCAAACCCGGCTGTGGGGCTGCCTGTGTGCCTGTGCCCTGCTGGATCCTCAGCACCTCCCCAGGGGCTGTGTGAGGCTCCCTTAGCACCAGCCTGCAGGGCTGTGCCTCTCTTTAGGAAATTGCTGCTAAAAGCACTGCTTTCCTTCCTTGAGCCCTTCATGAGGGACTTTGGTTGGTTTGTTTTTAGACCATGACACCTCTATTAATTGTATGGGGCTGCAAATGAGGACTGGATTTGTCAGGCAGGGAGAGCAGGAGGAATTCTGCCTTTATTTCCGTTCCTGGCGTGTTTTCCCACCTCAGTTCCTGACAGCAACATGGAAGAAATTTGTGCACTAGTGACTTGCCCAGAAGCAAAAATTCTTATTTTTTCCACTAATGCTTTATTTGAATTTAAGGGATTGGTTATGTTCTGCAATGGCATAAATGCCACATCAATAGTGTTCATTGAGAGAGGTTATTATTGAGTGGATCAGATAAATATGGTCTGCAAATGTGCTGATTTACTCCAGCTTGTAAAACAAAACAGTTTACGTATACAATTTAAACATTCTTTCTCCTTTTTTTCCCCCTTAACCACATCCCTTGTGTGCATAATTGAGATTTCCTTACCACCCAGAAGACAGCAAGGAAACTCCTCGGGGTTTGGGCTGTGCTCTAAGCGGGTGCAGCTGGGAGTGTGGCCGGATGCTGCACACCTCCAGCAACACTAGAGAGCAGGCTGACACTGCTCTACTGCCGGCTCAGCCCTGCAATCTGCTGGAAATGTAATAATTGCTCCTTTATTCTTTAATAAACACACGCCACATCATACAGAGAAACAAGGTGAGAGAACGAGAGAGAGGATATTGCATTCTTCCACAAAGGGTGGCTCAGTTTTATTTTATAGGCTGGGTTTTTTTTTTTAAACCAGCAGAACAGTCCTGCTATTCTAAATTACTCTTCCACCTTTCGTCTTGTTCCCCTCCTTTTAGTTAAATTAATGTATTGATTAGAGCCCATTAGTGTGTAATCGATTGTTAATTTGACTCATCTTACAAATCATGTTTATCTTTATCAATAAAAAATATATATATTTCACATCTCACTCCTGTAATTAACTGTCAGAAAGCTGGGCATCCAGAATCCAGGCTGGAACTCCAGCTGCAAATGTAAAAGTACATACTGGGATAACTTACATGTTATTAATATATATATATATAATTAGTAAGAAAATTGGTAGGAAAGCAATGACAAAAGTAGCATGAGTAGACAAGTATGAGGGGAAATGTGTGACTAGTTCATTCGGGGTTCTTTTACTTGTTTTTTTGAACAGACAAGACTGGACACTGTGACAAATGCAACTGAAATATGGTGACCAGTCTGCTTTGTGTGCTGGTGGTCTGGCACTGATCACTTGAGACATGAAGCAACTTGTGCACCTCACAGTGTGTGCTGGTGTCCTCAGGATGCTGCCTCCTTCTGCACTGGCTGCTCTGCAAACTTCCCAGTTGTCTGCAGGTTTCCTTTCTGATGCAGCAAAAATTGCAATATTTTAAATACTGAAGGCATTTTTTAATTTCGAGGCCAGAAGGCACATGATACTTCTCAAGGCTAGTGGAGCAGCTCCTGCCATTCAGGCAATAATGATTGAGCTTTATATGGGCAGGATCCATGTAGATACCAACTAATCCCCTCCACTGAGGCAAGTACAGCCAGCATTATTATTCCTGTGTTACAAATGAGAAATTGAGATGAGTAGTTAGCAGAAGGGCATATATTTATATCAAAGTTAGGATGAAAAGTTTAAACCAGTGAACTTTTGAATAAAGTGGGTAGTTACTATTAAAAATTAAGTCTTGTTATTTGCATCTTTTTAAAAATTGTCTTGTGGACACCAGAGCTAGACTTGGTTGTGGGATTTTAGGGGTTTTTCCTACTGGTATTTATAGTAAACACTGTGTAAAATAACTAAAAATGCTGAAGGTGGCTGAAGGAAAAGAGAGAAATGCTTTTAGTGAAATGTATTGAACTGTTTCAAGTAAAAAATTTCCTATTCTCAAAAGTCTGAAGTCTTTTCAAAACAAGGAATTTTGAAATAACATTTTCACTTCTGAATCTTACAAGTTCAATGAAAATGTTTTAAAAGGGATATAAAGCCAGAAAGAGGGAATGTGTAGGGTCAGCTTATTTGAAGATAAACTCTATCCACTTTTTTCCCTTCTAATATTTTTCACTCCAGACAGGAGAACCCCCCATACAAAAATTGAATCTTCTCACAGTTCCTCTAGAGATGGCTTTATTTCTCTCCAAGTACATTTCAGCAGCAGACCCTGTGATCATCTTGTGCTGGATAGATACAAGCCATATGTTTCTCCTTTTAGGAAATATGACTCTTATAACAGCTAAAAAGTAAAGGCCAGGAAGATTTGCAGAACCATTCAGTTTATTAGTCCGTAATCCATATTGGAACAGACGTTAGTACAGTGCAGATAGGCTGTGCCTGTGTGCACACAGTCAGATTAGTCTCTAGCAAGCCTGCAGGGCTGAAATTTCTCACCAAGAGAGATCACCGGGGAAGTTAGGCCATGAAGGGCCAAACACAACTGAAAAAAAATGGGTTTTTCAGCTCAGCCCTGTAAAATCTCTGTAATGCAATCCTCAAAGCAGCACGCTCTTCAGACCTGCTCCTTAATGGAGATGTTGGATCACACATAGTGCTGTCCAGGGAAATTTTGTGGGAATGGCAGAAGTTTTAAATGACAATAATGCACAGGTTGATGAATTTTCTCTAGTTCAGGCTAAGTTTTGCCCAGCATGTTTTGGTGGAAGGAACTGAGTCTAACTTTGTGATATGAATTTTGTTGATCAGGAGGAGAGAACTCCTGAGTATCTTCCAATCTGTTCTCCCTGCTGGAGGAAACACCCTCTGGGTGCTGCCCTGACTCCCTAAAGCCTTCACTGCACAGCCAGTGCCTGTGAGCACTGCCAGAGCAGGCCTGGGACTCTCCATTAGGAGCTGAATATTTTTGTCAAGTGAAAACTTCTGCGAGTGGGACAATGCAAGAGTTCCCTTTGTGGTTTGTAGGAAGTGCTGGGATATCTGTGAGGTTACACTTAATCTGATAGAGCCAGGCTGCAGAGCTGGATCCAGCTCTGAAACCTTCTCTCAGGTTCCTTATGGCAAGGTCTTTAATTAGCGCTTGCAGAGCATTGAAATACCACGCCAATGTGCTGCTGCTAATGAAAATAAACCTGCACTTGTGTTCCTTGGTCTGTTGGCATTTGTAACCATCAAGCCTGAGCCAGCCTGGGAGCTGCTGCTTGTGTGTAGGTGAAACTGCAGTGCCTCAGACCCAGAGCACAGCGAGACACCAGGGCACAGCCTGAGCCTGCAGGGAAATCAGTGGGGCAGTGCCTGGTGCTGCCCATCCCTGAGGGGCCCTGCCAGAGCATCTTGCTGAGCTGGCAGCTGCCTCTGTGCTGGGGTGCTGCCCTTCCTTCCTTGGAAGCTGCCTCAGGACTTGCCCTGCCATGCTTACAAAGCTGAAGATGATTTAGCTAGAATGTTATTTAGAAAACTGTGATGATGAGAGGTAAATGGCAGCAAGGCAGCTGTGATCAGTCTTTGAATTTAAACTGGTTTTGGAGCACCAGGACTTTGGCCAGTTGCTTGAAATGTTCAGTGTTTCAGTCACATGCTGGGGAGGGAGCCATCCTCCACATGCCTCTGCCTGAAGGTGTTTGTAGCCATCTCCTCATGTATGGGACTTGCAGAAGAGGAAAACATGAATTGTTTGCTTCTCATCTTGTATTGTATTTGTTTTCTAAATATAAACAGATAAATACATAATACCGAAACACTTAATTTGGGTGAAATGTGGGAGAAGGTGGGGAAAAAGGCTTCACAAGCTGACAGAAGTGCAAAAATATTTGTCCTGCATTTGAGCCTTTTTTATTTCCTTTTGGCTTGTTTGTCTTGTGGTGTTAGTGGGATAGGCCCTACCAGTTCTGCTGGCGTGTATTTGTAATGCAGGAATGTTTTTTGGCAGATGTAAAATTAGAAACAAATTTCATGTGTTCTGCAGTGCCCTCCAGTACTATAAAGGACAGGAACAGAATATGTGGCTTTGTCAGGATGACTCCAGGAAACCACAAAGAAACTGAGATTAGAAACAAAATCGGGGAAATAAATAAATAAAAAAGGAAATAACCCCCCCAGCAGATGTTGCACAGCTTGGGAGGGGAGCACAGGGCACAGCCCCTGCCATGCATGGGAGCAAACAATGGAGCCCTTGGTGGGACGGGAAATGAGGACGCGTGATCTGGGGTTGTTTTCAAATAAGTGGTTCCAGGATTTTGAGCTCAGATGATGCTCCAAAATTTACCTGTCTGTTTTCAGATGTGAAGAAATAAATGCTGCTCCCCTCCCCCCAGCAGGATGGGAATGCTGAATGCTCGGCCCATCAAATTAAACACAGGCAGGTTTTCATTTCCAAGCCTGCGCATTTGGAGATGATGGATGGTGAGATATATGTCTCTATAATGAAGGTTTCATTACAAATTTTTTAAAATGTGCAACATGGCTCTTTATTTCCAAACAAGAAGTGCCATCCCCTTTCTTGTAGCTCTTCGATTGAATATGTGTGATATTGTCAAAGGAAATGATCAAATAACCAGCGAATATATTGATTTAATATAAAGTTATATTTGCTTCATTCTTACTGCAAAGCTTCAGAAAACTAGAATGAAATAATAAACTGCATAAATAAAAATAGGTAGGGGTAGTTGTAGGGTGATTAGAGATAAATGATCAGTGGGATTTTTAGTCTCCTCCTTGTTCACGTCTCATTGTCCACTGCCTGCAAACATCCAGGTGACCAAATTGTCCCAACTTGAGCACTTACAGAAAGTTTGAGTCAAGAATGTTTGGAAGCCACTCATAATTAAGCAAATAAAGAAACTAAAACACACCTACAAACAAAACACCTTGAGGTCTTTATGCCCTGTATAACAGTGAGTTTCCCAATTGCAATACAAATACCATGGGGTGTATCCAAATGATGAGGGTTGGTGAGCAGCAACACTTGGTGTGCCAAACGTATATATATGTGTGTGTATATACATATATATATATACACATATAGATGTATACACACACTTCAAGTTATGTAATCTCCATTTTTAATGTTGGTGAAATCTGGGACATGTTTGAGTTGATGGGGAGTCACAGAAAGTCTCTCCTCAAGGTCTTAAGCAAAAATGTTCAGCCAGGACACCTGGATGGTCTGTAGAATTGGTCAGGGGTGGAAAAGGTTAATCCTTGTTTGAGGGAAGCAAGGCACTGTGGAAATACCTGCAGTGTAAAAGATGGGCTGTTGTCCCTGAGTGATTCCTGGCTGTGAGGGGATGCTGAGGGGGCAGTGCACTGTGAGGTGTCACCCAGGGCAGGGGCACTGACACAGCTATAAATGTGTGAAAATGGAGCCTCTGTAAAATCATCCAGTGATTTTCCTGCAATTACCAACTTGATTGCATGTTAACTGCTTTTCACCTTTCCTTCTCTCCACACTGTCCCAAGGGATTCTTTTGTACTTCACATTGTACATGTGTGTGCAGTATTGAAGTGTCCACATCTCCTTAAACCTCTCTCTGTGTCACTATAAATGTTACCCTCTGAATGCAAGAAGGACTTTTGTGACCCAGTTTTGCACGGCATCAAAATGTGAAAGTTCAAATAGCATTTTGTGATTTTTCTGGTAATACCATGCACAGTGCCCTTACCCTGGAGCTGGAGGAGTTCTAGGAAAGAGGGAGAGTTCTAGGAAAAACCTGGTGGCACCACTTTCCTCTGCCCCTGCAGCGCTGCCCCCCATTAAAAATGCATTATGCACTAACACTGAGAGGATATATTAAAACCACCCAGACAGTTTTAGGTTCCACATTTGAGTGTCAAATACAGCTGGTGGGGAGCTGGGTTGTTACTGGGGCTGGGCATGCTCGTGCGAGTGTGTTGAGATCTGTGTAATACTGTCCCAGTGCCCACAGCCACAGCCACCAATAATTTTTCCTTTTGCTCTTTAGTGGAGTCTCAGTTCTACCTATCTGAAGCAGATCCTGTGCTTTAATGTAGAATTTCCCTCTTTACCCATCGGTGGATGCAGTGATGGATTTCTGTCCCAGCAAGAGTCCTCTGTGCTGTTTCCTGCAAAGGCCAGTGAGGGCTCTGGCTCCTCTGAAGGGGTCTGGCAGGAGCCCCTGTCTGACCTGCACATAAACCCTCTATGGACCCAGCCCACTCCTTGTTTAAGCATTGAATTGACAGAATATATTTAAATTCACCATCTGATTTTGCCTCCAAATTTTCTGTTGTTCTCTAGATTTTCTCCACTGGACGCTTTCTTACCCTACAAGGAAAGGGTCCAAGTATTTGATATTAATCTTAAAGAAATTTGATTTTTGGCTTTCTTTGAAAGTAGCTTGTCATCCCACCCCTTTTTCAAGAAGCAATAAACTGCACTGCTGTCGCTAGGACAACATATCTCAGACCTTCTTCCACTGCTCTGGCATATCCAAACTTGTATTCTACTTAAGGTGTGCAAGAACTAGTGGGGGAGAAAAAAAGGTCTAATAACAATTAGAATCCTATATAATTATAGTCTTGGTTTTATGTATATGTATATGATGATATTGTATGATAATAATCAATGTATGATAATTAGAAGCTTGAAAAAGAGATCTGGGTTAATCAGTGCTGGATGAGAGAGAATATAAGGAATTGGGGAACATAATTAGCAGACAAGACCTTTGGCTGACAATTTGTCCATCCCTTACAGCGGAGTCCCTCACCAAACCATTCCTCACACTGGTTATATGAAGAAATTTATATGAAGAGGTTCTTCTATCATGTTGGCAATAAAGAGCTGTAAATCCATTATGCAGATGGAGCTGGATCATAGAAATATTATTTAAGGGAGGGAGAACAAGGGAAAAGATCATGAAGCTCTTTATACCTTTCTTTCTGTGGGTGGATGGGGACTTAAGGAAAGGTTTACCAAAAAAAAAAAAAAGAACAAGAACCTCACTGAAAGTTTGGAGTCCTGACAAAATAGGTAACACAATCCATAGTGGAATATCATAAAGATACCATCATGGTCATTTTAGGGAATGCAGATTTTTGAGTTCTCTGAAATGTATATTCTGTACTTAGGTTCTGATAAAGTTAATTGTTGACAGGTAAAGTTATAGTCTGCTTCCAAGTCAGTAGTTACTTGTTTTCCTTGTACTAATAAGCATCCAGTAAGTTTTTATAAAAGAAAATTTATCCTCTCATGTGAGGTACCCATGGGTGGAGAACTGTACCTGAGACCACAATTCTCAGAAGTTAGTAAGAATTACAGCTCTTTGAAAAATGAAACCTCACTTTCCCTTCCAAATGACTGGGAGGTGATGATTACTTCTGTACCTAAATGAGTGTAATAGATCTGTTCTATTTTACTTTTTTCAAAACATGTCTGCCTATTGAATGCTGTGTCCTGAAAATGCAAAATTAAATTACTGGAAATTCTTGCATTTATTCTCATGGTGCTCTGTTCCCTCCTGGTCACTGTGATGCTGATGGTGTTGCCACTACCACCTACAGCTGTCCATCAAGTCCAAAATGTACCTTTGAGTTATTTATTCTTCTGAAGAAAGCAGCCAGGTTAGAAAAGCTGTAGTGCTCCAGCAGGGAGGTATTGCATGTTTGTAACACAAAACTTGGATGAAGTCATTTTGAGGGGTAGCATTCCCATTAAGGATGGTTGGTAGAACTTGGCTGCGTGTCCAGCGCACGCCTGGAATTTGGCTCTTGCCTGAAACTCCCTGTGTGCCTCTTGGGCTGCACTGCCAGAGAGAGCAATTGAGACCTGCAGAGCAGGCAGCTCCTTACCTGCCACCAGGCAGAACTCAGGGATGTGGCAAATGCTTTTCTTTTTGTTCAATCAGGCTCTGCTTGTCTGCCAGCCTGTCCTGAAAGAACTGACTGAAGAGCTGTGGTGTTCTCACCCAAACGAGTTCTGGTGGTTATTATGGACTGTGTTCTGGGAATGGCTTTACACACCAACATTTTTATTAACTTTACTATTATTATTGTTGGTTTTATTATTATTATTACATCCAAAGGAACTTCCCCTACATGATCTTTTGCATCCCAGAAGAATTTAAGAAATGGGTTTGGCTATAACTGCAATCCTCTGCCTCAAACAGAAATGGCAGCACTTGGTGCTATTAGTGAGAGCTTTGTAATTGTGTGTATACAGAGACTGTTGGCACTGCTTTCTATTCAGGCATTCCTATTTCATGCCCAAAATTCTGTTGTTGATAATACAGATGAACAATAGTTGTTTACTTGTAATTAGAGGGCTGTGGGCAGCGCTCTCCTGCCTTGGTGGTGATTCCAATCTTTTCCTGTTCAAAATATATCTGTGCAACAAATCTGAGAGTGCTCGTAACACAGGATGGCTGCTGGGGATGAAGGGTGCCTACCCCTGCTGCAATGCAAATGTGGGGAAGAGGGAGAAAGGTTATTAGCTCTGAGGGCCTGGAGCCATGGGCCACTGACAGGGTGGATCAGAGCCAGCATGAACGTACCCAGCTGGGCTACAGCCTGATATCAGTGTCCCACGGGGACACCTTCCAGCATAGTAAACTCTTTGGGACAAAGTTTGCTTCATCTTAATTAACACAGGTGTTGGGCTGGAAGTGCAGAGGGTGTTCATGGAAAAATGGAGCTTTTAACCATCTGTCAGAGCCACAGAAGAGGTCATGTCATGCACAGCCTCTGAAGTTTTAACAGACAAGTGTCACTGTTGGCCATAGTTGTGTGTGTGTTTTGAACCCACAGAGGCTTTAAAATTGTACACATTCATCTTGTACCTTGCTCTTCCATCTCTACTCCTTAGTGTGATGCAACACGACCCTGCAGTGGAGCCCGGTGAGAAGTGCCCTCCCTGCTGCAGGGGAGTTTGGTGATGCTGCAGGGAGCTGCAGAGAGCTGCTGGCATGAGCTGCTCCTCCCCAGGGGACAGAGCTGGCAGGACCTGCTGGGCCTTGACAAAAATGCAGTTTTCTTCAGCAGCTTTCCTCTGTATGTCGTAGATGAGAGCTGTTTGGACTCAGGGAAAAGCTGCAGTTGGTCACATCCAGACCCAGCTTTGGTCACACCCAGCTCCTCTGGACAGAATTATATTCTGCCTTGCACAGCTCAAACTGCTCTGCTCGGCTGCTACTTCTAAATAAAGTTTGTACATGATTGTTACTGAAGCTATTGCAAACTGTTTTCCCTTGCAAGGAGATTTTTGTCTTGGAATTCTTTAAAATCTTTCAAAAACCTTTGTTGGTGACTGAACTAAATGATTGCTTTCATTTGGTTAATTTTACTATATAGCAGAATTACTACTTTTTCAGTGTTTGCTCTCGTAAATAATGATTTTAATCGGCCCATGTTTTGTTTTGGAGATTTTTTGTTTCAAATCACAAATGTATGTATTTAGTTGACTGAGGAGGAAGTAATTTTATTAGCTTGCTCTCAAGAGTGTAGCAGGATACCAGCCTGTCACAGGAATTCCTTAGTCCAGAATTTTTAGCAAGACAGGAAGAGATGGCAGAGTAGAGCAGGAAGGAGACACTTGACTGTCCCCTACCTTTGGCAGGTGGAAAAAGAGCTCTGGGATCACAGTCCCTGTGGTAGCTTTTTGAGGAGAGCTTTAGCTCAACATGACATCTTTTCCACTTTAAGTAGCCCAGAGACAGCAAATTTAAGATTCCCTTGGGTTTTTTTAGAGCTCCCCGAGTTTTCATGTTTCCTTCCACCATCTCTCACTTTCCTTTTCCATCTTGCTCCTCCTGGAACATGCTGGAGGTTGCAGAGCAGGGTGGAGACATGCCAGGAGTGTTTCTGGACATGGCTGTTTTGGCTCGGGGCTCCGTGGGGCTGCATAGGCAGAGAGTGCTGGGCCAGGCTCCCACTGGATCCTGTGCTCCCACTGGATCCTGTGCTCCCTGGACAGCACAGGGGGCCTCAGGCTCTGCTGATCACTGCACTGACCCCTGGTGAGCTGGCAAACGCCCCTGCTCAGGGTGTAGAACAGTGACCCAGAGCTGCTCCCATGGATTGATGCCCATGGGCACGGTGTCCACCGTCATCTCCCAGTGAGTGGAGAACTCTCAGGCTTTCCTCACTGCCTTGGCTCCCTAATATTGTGCTTTCATTTCCTGCTCTTGCACAGCTTACAAGATCAATTAAAACTGGCTGACATCTGGACCCTTTAAAAAAAAAAAATTAGTGGTATTCCTGAACTCCATATTCAGAAAAACCTTGCAAGGATTTCAAAGGCGTGTTCCACAAGGGCTGCTGGATTGGTCCCTATAGGACATTGGCTGGTGCCTGAGAAATAAAGAAAAGCCCTTGACTATTAGTGGGTTCTGCTGTAATTCAGAAAAAATACCAGATGTTTCATTATGTATCAGCTAGCAATAAAGCTGCTTCTTTGAGCTATTGAACAAAGACAGTCGACAAAAGAAAAATTAATGTTGTGTCTTTGATCTCATGTTTTAAATTTGTCTTTTATAAATAGTGATGGGTTCTGGTTAAAAACACTCTAACAATTTGTTAAATATGCAAATGTCTGAAGTTTCTTAGCAACAGAACAAATAAGTGTTTTTCTTCTAATATAATATGTATGCTAGTTTAGTAAGCACACAATAAGTTAATTAGGCTGCGGTTAGGTATTATTTGTAAATGTCATATTAGCATGCTGTTTTGTTTCTTTGTTGCAACCAAAAGCCTCAAACTCACTGATGTCACTTATTGCATGTTGTTTTTTCCTCTAGTCTTGAAATGAGTTTATTTTTTTAACATACTTGTGGGTAGAATAATGATTTATTGAGTTGTGTGTTTATTATTGTTTTCCTTGGTTGTAATATCTCATTGTCTTTACATTGTTAGCAATGTTAGAGATTTTACAGGGAAATTCTAGGAAAGTACACATTACATGTGTAATAAAGCTGCTGCAGTTTACTATGATTAATGTCATTACAATGAATACCAAATGAATTAATAATGATGGGGCCATTTAATTTTAAAATGTTGGCATTTCTCTAAGTGCTGCTCTGAGAGAGGGTGGAGGAGCTTGGCATGGTAGGAATTGGATAAAGCAGGATTTTTGCTGCCAGCATCCAAGCAGCTTGTTTCTCTCCAAGCAGTTATGGTCAACTGTTAACATATTCACTGCCAAGGAGATTTATCTAAATCCAGAGAACCTTTTCCTATGACTGTCAAATTTCACTTTATAGTCTGCTGTTTCCCCCTTCTTTGGCAAGGCTTTCTTCCAATAGCTCTGCTGCTTCCACGGTCGTGTTGTAGCAGGTGGGGGGACATTCCAGGCCAGATCACCTCAGGGTCACTGACAAAGGTCAGGGATGAGCAAACATATTATTATAAACAACCAAGCAAGAAGTAGCTGTCTTGTGAACATTTTTAAAGTTTGAAGCATTCAGATCAAAGCACATTGCTAATCCAGGGATGCTTCCCTGACAATTTGAAACACATTTTGCAGTGTCCTAATCCACACCACAGCGGTCCTGTAGTGCTTTGCCAGTAGGGGCTAGTTTTAGATGAGGGGTTATTTCCCTTGATAAAACACCTGGAAGAGCAGAATCATGAATTGCTCAGTTAAAGCACTTGGAAGACAGTGGCTGACCAGAGAGGGCAGCTCGTGCAAGTTGCAGTGTCAAGCCAGATGGGGCCAGGCCCTGGAATGGGACAAGAGATGCCTGAGGACAAACAGCCTTGACTCTGTGGCTGTGGTAACATTTCCATCCACATCTAGAGAGTTATTTTTGCCATGTCTGAGCACTTGGAGATAGATTTTTATGCTCTGTGTGTGGACACTCATGCATGCTCACAACTTCAGTTTTCAAGTGGTCAGCAGAAGCTATACAGTAGATCCTTGCTGTATGCTAGAGGATGAAGAGATGAAGGCAACTTCCATTTCAATTGCCTTCTTTCTCACTGGATCATGTCATTTTGCACTAGTTTATCTTGTTTTATATTGTCTTTTAGTCACCTAAGCACTGGAAAATCATTAGCAAGACAGTCACTTCCTATTATGTGCACAGACCAAGTGCTGTAAAGTTGAGCAGACAGTTTCATGAAAGAAGGTGAAAGGAGAAATCCAGCAGAGGTGGGATATGAATGTCATATTGATGGGAATGGAGAAAGTGCTTGGAAATCAGTTGCCTCCCTAAGGTGTTGAGTTGCAGGAGTATTTGACAGAGGTTTCCCTAATAGTCTTCATTAGCACATGAGAAGATGCTGCCAGAAAATGCCTGTAATGGTACAAATCTTTTAAAAAGAGGCTGGGAGAGGGTATGGATGCACTACCACAGTTCACCAGTGCTCATTAGGTGTGGTGGAGTTCTTGGGTACTGCTCTAGCAGCAGTCTAAGATTTGTAACAACAGTGTAACATTTGGATCCCTATGAGCTTGTTGCAATCTTCTTACTGCAACATCCCTAGGAGCTGAAGGTCATTGGATGTCTGTTTCTTACAAAAACTTCATCACATCAGCAAACTTTATTGTCCTGGGAGAAAATGCTAAGAGCATCTAGATGAGCCCCCCGTGTAATGCAGGCATAGATTTTGGGTTTATGTTTTCACTGTGGTACCCACAAGCTCTCAGTGGAATTAAAGCATGCTGGGTGGTTTATTCCCCAGGAATCCCAGAGTACATTGAATGATGGACCTCCTTCCCAGTCATCTGTTCACTTTATTAATTATCTTAACCAGTAATTTTATCAAAAGCTTTTAATTTTGGATGAATCTGAAACCTGTGTTGCAGGTTGGCTGGTTTTTCCCTCCCCAGGGATGATGGAAGGGCCCTCCACAGCAGTCTGCCCGTGTTTGTGCAAGGGTAACTTATGCAGATCAGGGACCTGCCCTGTGAGGGTGAAGGCACAGACAGCTGTGGAACCTGCCAGCTCTGAAATTGTGTTTATGAGTGCAGAGGGGAGCTCTAGAAAAAGGAATTATCATGGGGCTTGTAAGTAAAAGTAAATGTCCTGAAGAAGGGAGCCCTGTGGTGTGGCTGTTTCCAGCTGCCTGCAGTCCTTGTAAGAAAAGGGAGAAGGGTGGGATGTGCCCCAGCTTGTGAACAGCCCTCTGGCTCTGCATACAGATGAGCAGCACAGAATTGTACATGCACATTTAGTTAATATCCTAAAATCCAGCTTAATGAAAAATCAAAGTTCCATAATAAACCACTCTCACTCTGATTTAATCAGAGATAACCTGGGTGTCCCCTTCTGCTTGAATCCCTTTGTAGTGGTTTGGGTGGTTCTGTCATTTTGGCCAGTTTTATTCCTTCCTTATTAGGGCTGGTGTCTGTGCCTCTGTCACTCTCTCTTCCTTTTTCATACTTGGGCTGGAGTGCCCTTGGCTGTAAGATCATCTCTGCCCTGTGCTGAGGTGACACAGAATGTGACACAACTGTGATTCCTGGCAAGGGCTCCTAATGCTGACAAAGGGAGGATCAAATAAGTGGAGTTTTCCAAAGTTCATGGGAACAGTTTGCACGGGGATTCTTTAAATAAGACTTTGCTTTCCTCAAGTCCATACAAAGCAAACCTAACTTTCTACTGAAGCATGTGGGATTTTTATTTACTTTGTTGGTCACAGAGGAAAGGAAGTTTTACAGCATGTGCTCATTGAATTCCGATAAACACCCAGCAAGTGCTTATGTATGCTAATTAAGAGATAATGTTAATGGGCTGGAATGTTGTCACAGGATTAGGCTCTCCTGCTGCCACCAAAAATGTTGGGGCACTTATCAAAACAACAGTCACGGATGTGGAAGGATAGCTGGCTCCCAAAGCAGGTACCAGGGACCGCGGGATTGGGCAGGAGGTGCCTTTGGCTGTGCTGCAGAGGATGGAGATGGACCCGCTGCCCAGCGGACGGACAGACAGACGCTGGTGTGACAGACCGTGCTCTTGTTGTCCTGCCCTGTTCCCTTTGTCTGCCGCAGCCGGGCGGGAGGGGGGCTCGCCACAAAAGAACAGTTTGGTTAAAGCGTTCCGGTGTTTTATGAATAAATTGGATTCTACTTACAGCATTATTAACCTGCTGTATTCTGACGGGCTTAGGGGGAGATTATCGTGCGCTTCAACAAATCAGTATCTACAGATCCACACAAATACTGGGTTTTAACAAAAATATACTGTGATTAAGGCACACAGCGGATCAAATTCAGCCCCGACTTACACCAGGTGCAATCTCATTGATATCCGTGGGTTAAAAAGCAATTTTTACAACTTAAAGCAATCAGAAATCAGCTTAGTGTACAGACTTACTAGACCAAAATAAGGCCCAAGAGACAGTACGCTAAGCTGATTTCTGATTGCTTTAATTTTTTTAAACTTTTATCAAAGATTAATGGTCAATTATCTGGCAATCTGATTTTCTGGTACAGATTCCATTTGCATAATTTCATAGACACATAAAATATGACCAGACTCTAATCAGTATGAAATGGGTTGAGGCATGGCTTGGTATGGCTGATCAAAATCAGCCACAATCCCTGTAAATACATACTATTGCTGTAGTAACAAGGGCCATTTTAATAGGCTGTCGTCTGAGCAGTAAACAATTGGTTTAGACTTTTTTTTTTTTTCCCTACATGGCTAAATATAACTCCAGGGCAAACAGGCAAAACTGTGCAGTTGGAACTAGCTTTCCTTCAGTTTTTTCATTTTGTGCTTGAGCGCCACTGTTTCCACAGATATTCCTGCCATTTATTCACTTGGGCTATAATACTTGCAAAACTATCCATCAAACTGCAAGCACGGTGGAAAATACTGTGCAACAATTGCCCCTAGAGTAGTCTTTACTGAACTCCAATGAGTGTGGGGTGCTGTTTTTGTTTGGGTTTTTTTGGTTTTTTTTTTTTTTTTGGTAATATACATGCAGATCTCTGAGAGAGACATAAACTCCACCAAAACCAAAGAAACAAAAAAAGTCCAAAACATCTTACACCCTGGGATGAAAGAAGGTTGATTTCCTTAAGGGTGTGGTTTAAGGACATTTCAAGGCAAGGAAGGACAGTCAGATTCTCTGCTTTTTCTCCCTGTATACATTGTGGGCTAGATGATGACCCATCAAGCCCTTCAAGGAGCCGTCAGTGTGGCACTGAGTGGAGTGCAGTGCATCTGTGTTGGCTTTAATCCAGTTCACATGGCAACAAAGGCAATGGAGACAGCAAAAGGACAACTACAGGATGCAGCTGTGCACGTGGTGGGCTTATGACATCTCTGTTGGTGTCACCAAGCCAAGCTAGACAGACTCCAGTCTCCCTGCTGCCGTGCACACTGAGGAGAGCCACAGCCTCCTGCTCTTTTTTTGCTCAGGTTCTTTGGAGAGGGTGCTGCTTTTTAATCTTTCCAAATTCATTCCGAAAAAGGAGCCAGAGATTCTGCTGGTTGCCTAGCCATGGTGCTCTGCTGTAGGGTGGCTGCTCTTACTCAGATGAAGATTAATTAGGAGGGATTTTAGGCCAGACAGGCTGAGAGCTGATGGGCTGTCCGTAGTTTAGTCACTGGGACAATCTGCTGCCGTGGAGGACCGACTGTCTGACTGGCAGGTTCTGAGATACCCCTGAGCCCCCCAGGAAAAGGCAGTTAGTGAGGGTTCAGCTGTGTGTCAGCTGCCTGCTGAGGGGGACACATATTCCATGTCAGCCAGTGGTTTCTGGGGGTTTCACCTTTTTTTAAAAGGAGGAAAAAAAAAAACAAAATAGGGGTGAGCAAGAGTCCACTGGTTCCATTCTCCCTGGTAAATCAGTGTCTGATAGGGTTTGGTATTTCCAAAAAGAATCAAGCAAATTGGTGGAGAATATTAAAATAATCTGGTCCTCTTGCTATCCTGTCACCATCTGTGAACCAGCTTCTGCTTGTACAGTAAACTGGCTGGGGGAAGATGCTCAGGTCTTCTAAACATTTTTAACCTCATTGCAAACTTTTCAAAGATGGGAGTTAGAAACAGCCCAAACTTCTATATTGGCCCAGTCCCTTCCATTCTGGTTTATCCATAAATACTAACATTTTATAAATCTGAAAATAAATGCAGGGCTTTTTTCTTCCTGTCTTCTGCTATTTTTTATAGGTCACAATGCTCATTACTCATCTCTTCCATAAATACATGATGCACATTCACAGAAAAATGGGTCAGGAAAAAAGTTAATTTCCTTGGAAGACATGCACAAACTTTGGAGTTCATTTTCTTTGATGATTTTTTTCCCCCTCCTGAGATCCTGGGTCTGATTTTGAAACCAGGTGACCTTTGGAACACAAGGAGTGCAGGACAAGCAGTGCAGGACTGTGTCCCTGAATCTTACTCCAGCAGCTGGCAAAGAAAAACAATAAGCTTGTTTCAATTGCTGGCATAAAACAAAAAGAGGATTCCTAGATGAGAGGACTCAAATTGAAAGAAACAGCAAAAAAGAGGATTTCTGGTTATTAAAAAATATAAGAGTTTTTCCATGTAAAACCCCATTTACTTCTTTCCACCAGGGACCCCCTTCCAGAGTTTTCTCCTCCTGGTTCTGTTTATTTCTTTTGTTGTTTTGCAGGATCTCTTTTGGGGTAGGTTTTTCTATGCAGCATCATTCCTTTGTACTACTGATGTTTCCTTCCAAAACATAAACAAAAGGAAAAGAAATGCCTTATGGGAAAAAAATCTTATGAATTATAAAGACACTTGTAAGTTCTTTTAAGACTTTGGAGCTGTCTGAAAAAATTAAACAGAAGTGTATTAACACTACTGTGCAGTGCAAATAATAGGCAAATATAGATCTTAATGGTTAAGAGAATTAATTTGGTATCTTCATCCTCCATTTAATTCCATAAGACTTTTTGCAGAGATGTGAGGGGGTACTAGGGATCTGAAGCTGAAGTGGTTTAAATTCTGGAGTATTAAGTGTCATTTACCAGAATTTTATGGTAGTGACTGGGTTTCTGAGACAGACTGAAGTTTTTGTTTTGACCTTGTCAAAGACCCCTCCTGGTGTAAGTCTCACTTACATGAAGGTGGTGTTAATATATTCACTGGTATTTCTCCTTGTGGAATTAAGCAACAAAAATTGCTCCTTAGTTTTGGTTTGGTTTTAACTATTATTTTATTTTAAGACATGGTAAAGTGAAATGCAGCTGTAGAATATTGTTTTAATCTTTGCAAGAGTGACACCAAACACCAAGCTGCAACCCTGTGATATTTGAGTGCTTGCAGTTTTTCTGTTTTTCTTCCAGAAAAAAACATTTTCTTGCCTCTTCTATCACAAGAAAGCATCACATTTTAATTTACAAAAATGCCCATTTATAAGCATAGATATATATTTAGGTTTGCAGTCACATATTTATAGGTCCCGTGGTTTTTTTTTAACAGTTAATTACAAAAATTATAATTTAATGTTCTCTCACTTGCTCCTGGCCACACACTTCAGGTGTTAAAGTGTCAAACCTGTGGCTGAGCAAACACTGCTGGCCTGTCAGCTCTGCCTTGGCTGAGCCTGGGGCGAGGGGTCACTGAGAGGGGGCTGTGGCAGCGTGAGGACAAAAGTTGTTACCGGTTTGATACCTGGGGAGATGTGTGTCTGCAACATCCATCAGCCTTCCCCAGGGGATCCCCTGTGATTCTGTTACAGAATAACGCTCCCTTTCTGTTTCTCATTTATGCAAATAAAAGGCGAACCAGAAAAGACATCAATAAGAGTTAAGCGGCAATATCAAGTCAGTTTCGCTGCCAGGTCACTCAGTCCCCAACAAATCAAGCAGGAAAAATGTGTCATTTATCAATATAATAAACAGGTATATGACTCCTAAAACTCAAGCAGCTCTCTTGAAACCATACCTCAGAGCAAACAACCCACATCGTTTGCAATGCCCTAAGCAGGACCTCTCTGTAGTGCTTCTTTCTTTAGCTGCCAGGGTGCAATTAACCTGCTGTGAGCCACAGTGGGAGCTGGCAGGCTGGGATAACTTCACATCTTATACAGGAAAATATCTAGGTTTTCTCTCAGCTTTATACAGGTAAAATTGTGACCCGGGCTTTGGACTAATTGCCATCACTAGCAGAGCTTTATGGACATGCTGGCATTCCTGGCTGGAAGGCTGAAAGAACATGAGAGAGCTCTAGCAGAGATTTCATTGTACTTTCTGGTTTTGGGGGATTCCATTTCTTGTTCTCCTCTATCTTTCCCCTACTTTCTATCTCAAATAATTATTGTTGAAAAATCATTTTAGTCCTTTGAAATATACTTTCATCCTGGTATTAACCCACCACAAGTTTGTGTAAAAATGTCTTTTGGGTTGTGTTTTCAATTGTGCACATCACTAATTTGTGTGATCACTCATAGCAATTGTTTCTAGGGGGAAAAAGAAACAAATATTCATTTCTAACCAGCTTGGGCGACCATAGAGGACAAGTACAACCTCAAGGCTGGAATTAACCCCTCTGGGCCTCAGGCACTTGAGCACAGGGCCTGACTTGGGAGCACAGGTGCTCTGGGTTTCTCTGGAGAGGAAGACAGCTCTGAGACTGTTCTGGTTGACAATGAGAGGAACTTTTTCTCCATTTATTTGAGATGGAGGCCAGAGTGCACACATCCTCATGCCAGGGGTTGCTGGGATATGTTGGTTAATTTAAGACTTTATGCAATAGCAGGCAGATGCTCGTGTTCTCCCACAGTGATTACAGGAGTTTTGTTTCCCTAGGAAATCAGGCCAAAAATTTTATTCTGAAGAACAAAACCCAGCGCGTTCTGCAAACAAATAGCGTGCACAGAGTTTTCTCTGGGGAGAGGCTGAGGGAACTAACCATGCGACAGATGATGTTCAAGATCCCTTCACAGACTGCTGCACTCGTGACCAGCCTGTTTGGGCTCTAAGAAAAAAGACAGACCCGAAATTTAGGTCTCTGCAGTGTAACTGCAGTGACATCCCCATGGCACTCAAGGAAAAGCTCACCAAACATCATCGAGGTTCTCTCAGCAGAGAAAAGCACAGCATCAGTGAAGCCTAGAAAACTACAGTGTGTGAAACATTATAGTGCATTGAATGTCATAACTAATCATTAGGGTGTGCTAATTTGTAATCAGTCTTACAGGAGGGAAGAGGTTTGACCTGAGGGATGGTAGTGAAGGGGGCAGTGAGAGGCAAGCACTGCATCCTGCTCCTGAGAGCCCTTGGATTCAGATTTGGGCATCTTTGTAGAGATGAGCCTGCAGTTCTGCAGAGAAGTGGGGATCACCAGGTCATTGATGCCTCCTGCTTCACCTCAGCCCTTAAAATGCCAGCCTTTGCAAATTAAACTGATCTCAATGGCATGCTGAATGGAGTTGAGGTGCTGCAGCCCACAATGAGCCTTAGGATTTGGGGTGAAAGGTGAGAACATCTTTGTTATTAACTTTTGGAATTGTACAAGTACAATTGTCCCTGAGACTGCACTCCCACACTGTAATTACATCTACTCCATTTATGAAATACCTTGAATTGTATTTGTAGCCTGATTTTTAAATGTGCATGAAGAGCAAATGAGGTTATATTATTGCTGTAATTGAGAGAAACTAGGACAAGTTTTATTAATTTCCTGCCACAGAATACTGAGTAAGCTGATATTTTATGGGAAAGTTCAGGAAGAAGAGTAATATGTGTTATATTTCTGAATTCTGGATGATACTTAAAGAGTTTTACTGGCAATTGATTTTTCTACAGGTAAATTGTAATTCTTGATAGGCAGATGTGATAGCCCCTGAATATAGTGAGATGCACTCACTAAAGTATGATGAAATAGAAGCAGAAGGTGTATCAGCTCTGCCCTGACAGATGGTGGGATGCTGGAAATCAGAATTCCTGCCTGTAGAAGCTCCCTTTCCTCAGCTAAGGCAGCTATTGTTGCATTATCTCCATCACCTAGATTTCTCTGAATGTTGAAGGTTCACAGAAACATTTAGCATACATTTATCTGTTCAAGAAGTCAGTAATTTGAGGTGTGCTTGAAAAACTTATTTTCCCATGCTGCTGAGGATGTGTGTGCTGCAGGGTGCCCCTGCACACATAGCCATGGAAGCTGTGGTGTGTTGGGGTTGGGTGCAAAACCCCAGCTTAACAGGAACCTGCTGGTGTGCCCCACACAACCTGGTCACTGCATTCTTTTTCTGCTTTAGATTGTAACAGCACAGAAACACTTGCTTATACTGAAGATCCTGAAATCAAAGTAGTAATGGCAGAGTAAGAGAGCTAGGAATATGTGAGTTGGTGGAACCACCTTCCCCTCTGACAGCAAGGCTGCTGTACAGTGGTTTTGGCCTTTTTTTGCAAGGGATCAGGTAAATAAATATCCAGAGGATGACTGGACAGCACAACTGCTGCTGCCTGAGGAGACATTCACACTTCAGTTTTTACTATGGTGAGCTGTCCAGGTTTTGGGGTTTCACAGAGACTGCTTCATTCATCTCCTCACTCCCCAGATGGCTGTGGGCTATTTTAGAGTTATCTCTCTATACATGCAAAGGAAAGATCTTGTAAATATAAAACTGTCCTGGAACAGTGGTGCCTCGGGTGCTGATTACATAATGGTCAGGCTTGGTACCCAGCCAGGACTGGTACCACACGTCTCACAGGAGCAGTTGTTTCTGCTTCTGTTCCTCTTGTTTACTTGTTATTCAAAGAAAATCAGCTATCCTGCCTTATCACTGCTAGGTTTGGACTGTGGGCTAGAAACTGGTTTGTTGCTGATAAAATGCAGCAGCAAATGGTCCGCTCTTAATGTGATCTCAGCTCTCATGCCAGTAACACTTGTGAGAAGAGCTTTGTTTCTCCTGTGGTCCTGCAGGTCTAATAAATGACCCATTTCTCACTCTGGGGAGCTGCTCTGCAGCTGCTCTCTCAGGGACACTCGTGCTCCACAAGTAGTACTGAGCTCCAGGAAAGGTCTGTCCTCTGAGCACTGCAAGAGAGCATTGGCAGGCAGCTCTGAGCACTGCCAGCCTGGAGTTACCCACCTGCAGGACATGCAGCACTTGTTCTTGTACAGCTGAGCCTGGTGGCCAGGCTGTCAGAGCTCCCCAGAGTAAACTGCAGATGGTGGTTGCGGAGCTGCAAAGCCCGTGGTCAGATAAACGAGATTTAACTGTGTAGCATGAATCCCTGGCAGGCTGCTGACTCAGAGCTCCTTGTTGTTCATTTCCTTGTGCACCTAATCCATTTCTTTCTCTGTGCCTGGTATGGTTTGCGTAGAGAAAACCTAACCATGGCAATATGGATGTTTGATTTTCCTGTTAGTGACCAACAGTGGGATTGCTTGTGAACTCCCATCACTGTTTGTTTCTTAGCTGTCCAATAAAGTTAAGATGTTCCACTAAGCAGATGGCTGTGGAGGCCATCTTTTAGATTTTGGACACTGATGATCTTGTGTACTTGAAATTTTTAAAAAGTGAATCCACTTGAATGAATCATCCTGGTGAAGTGGAGGTGGTATTTTTGTTTAAAAACTGCAGTTAGCTTTTGTATGTGCCATGTTTATCCTGGAGGCCAGGTAAAATGGGCCAGGTTTTCTGGAGGGCTCAGAGTGTGGCTCAGAGTACCCTCTCTGGGAGGGCTGACAGATAATCATTCCAAGTCCCTTCTCTTCCACGCCAGACTGGGCGTGGGCTGGCAGGTTCACCAACCTGGCTGTCTTGTCTGGTAACAGAAATTCTTCCAAACACACCTCACCATGAGTGAGCTGGTGCTGTAGCACAAACTCAGGACTCGACTAGTAGCAAACTGAGACTGTGAGCTGTGCAGAATGAAAAAAATCCAAATAAAGTAAGAAAAAAATCTGGAACAAAACAACAAAAAATGAATGGTTTTACTGGTGCACATACTGAGTCTGATGGGCTAAAGCAAGTTTAAGATCTTAATGTAATCCATTAAACTAAAGTGGACAGGCACATGAGGTGGAAACATCTTGGCAGTAGTACCTACAACCTCTTCAATATCCTGTAACCTTCCCCATATATATATCCCCATACCTACAACCTCTTCAATATCCTGTAACCTTCCCCATATCTAAAAGCATTTTGCCAGGTCCTGTCCCCCTCTACACATCTGCATTACCATCCAGTGGGATTACAGTACCAAACTGAGCCATCCAGGGAGTTAATCCATTAATTTCAGCATTTTGTAGGTCCTGAGAGTATCTGCCTCATAAGACATCGTCTTCCAGCTCAAACCAAACACCAGAAATTCACATGTGAGTGAGTGGGCAATGGTTTTGCTAATGCCTTCTTAGCAAAATCATAGCTTCTCAATAAAGAAGGTTTCACCTAAGATCTGCTTGCCGAGGAACAGGATACAAGGCGTGTTTGAATGTGCCTGAAGGAATTGCTCCTGGCCTCATTTGGTATCAGTGGATCCAGAGGTGCTTGCAGCAGAAGATTCCTGTGTATCCATTCCAGCTCCACTCCCAGTCACTGCTACACAAAGCTGTCCCAATGAGGGAAAAGTCAGAGAGCTGTCATCTTAGTGCTTAAACCTGCACATTTTAAGATTTAAGGGCTAGTGATTGAACACTACACTCAGTTCTTTTACTACCTAAACACTGCTCAGGAAGGGAAATAATATCTAAAGCACTAGGAAGATGGCAAGGAACAAAAAAAGATTTAAATCTGCCCGGTTTTCTGGAGGTTTCCCCTCAGGCCCTTTAGCACAATCGACATTACCACTGGTTTAGTAGCACTGCTGGGGAGTACACCTTGACGGAGGCAGAGCAGTGTTTTAGTGTTTTAGGGTATTTTCTCTTTAGATGAAAAGACAGGCTTTTGGATTCAGGCTAAAAAAAAAGTATTCATCCTGCTAAGTAGATTGAAAGGGAATCCAGATTAAATAAATCATTAAATCATTCCAGAATGTTATCCACCTGTTCTGGTCTGTAATTTATTTTCAGATGAACAGTAGGTTAAAAAAAAAAAAAAANTAAAAAAAAAAAAGAGTAAAAAAAAAAAAAAAAAAAAAAAAAAAAAAGCAATACAATGGCAAAAAAAAATTTTCCTCTAACAGATGCTTTGATCCTGAAATAACACCTGGCCTGGGAAACTGCTTGTGCAGTTTTTGTGATCATTTTGAACTAATTGCTCCAACCCACTGCTCCAAAACCTCAATAGCCACATCAAGCTAAAATTTCTGTGGTAGTCACCTTTGAAAAGGGATCTTCAAGGGGTTTGTTGCTGCAAAGCCAGTAAAATTCGTCCCTTTATTGTGGGATGGGAAACCTGCAGGGGAACAGGACAACAGGCAAATATCAGCCAACTGGAGGGGAGGGCTCCAGACCATTTCAGTGCCAGGGCCATTCTCCTCGTGTGTTTGTGCAGCAGTAAAGGAAAGGTTATTCTCATCTATGTTCCTAAAAAGAGGACTGTGCTTCAAAGGTTGGGAGGCAATAATCTGGCTGGTTACTTGTGTTGTCCAGACTTTCTCACGACTCAGAAATTGTTCCCTGTCCCCTCCAGGAGAGTGCTAGTGTGTTTTGTGCTGACCGTGCTGGCTGGGGAGGACAAGGAGGTGATGTGGCCCTGAGATGGAGGACAGCAGCCAGTGCGGGGAGTTTGGGGAAGGTGAAAGATGGTTAATGTGCCACTCTTCCACACCTCCTCTGGCTCAGATGCAGCTGAAGGCAGCTGCAGTCCAAGACCCCAATTTCGTGTCTCTCCAGTGTATATTTAAACAGATTTAGCCAGCTCGTTTGGTAGTTTTTGGACGTCCCAGTCGCTGAATGCAACAATACTGAAGCAGGAATCCCCTGCAGCAGCCCCTCTATGGGGGGGAGAGGGGACAGAAACCCTCAGCCAGGGGTGTGTGAGGAAGCAGGGGCTGCCCGCTGCCTCAGCCCTCACTTTTCGGGGCGGATCGGGCTGATGAACCGCAGCTCTGGCAGTCTCGGTGGCGGCACCAGCCCGTCTCTGCCCTTACCTGGGGCCCGGGCACCAGGGCCGCTGCCGCCGNGCCCCCGCCGGGCCCGTAATTGTCTTTGACAAAACTTCATTAGCGAGCGCGGCGGAGGCGGCGGCGGCCCCGCGGTCGCGCTGGCTTTGAGCGGGCGCAGTGGAGTGTGCGCGGCCCCGCCGCTCCCGCCCGGGGCCATTAGCCCGGCGACTTTGTTTTAGAAACTTCCCACCCCAGCGGGGGACGCGTCACCGAGCCGCCCCCGCCCCCCCCCCCGGCCGCTAATTGGGGGGCGATGCGGGGCTGCGGCAGCCGGTGCCAGCGCGTCCCCGCGGGCTGCGGAGAGGGGGAGACCCGGCTCTCCGGAGCCAAGTGGGGTGCCGGGAGGGGGTGTGGGTGAGGGTGTGTGTGTGTGTGAGCGCTGCGCTACGGCGGTCCCCCGGCCCCGCGGGGGCTTCACCGTCCCCGCCCGGCTTGAGTCTCGCCCGAGCTCGGGGCACCTCGCACCGGGCCCATCTCCCCGAGCAGCAGGCTCCGAGTGCCCGCCTGGCACGGCCCGACTGCCCCGGACAACCCGAGTTCACTTCCCAGAGAAGCGGCATTAAAAAGCCCATCTCGTAGCAAAGCTCAGACGGAGACGGTTTAAATACGTTTGTATTGGAGGCGCCGAATCTGTTCGTGCGAGCCCCTTATTTTAGTTTTGTGCCTGGGCGCACGCAGGCTCCGCTCCTGGTATTAGTTCTCCATCAATCCCCGCTCTGGTTTTTAATCAAAACAGTATTCGGAATATGATTCCCGGAGATTATATTTTGAGAGATTTGCGATACATATCTTGCCGGCATGACAGATTGCAAGGGGAGTCCTGGGCGGGCGGGATAATCTGCATCTCTTGACCTTTAATAAAAGGGGAGTAAAAGTAATACATAAAAAATAAAAACTCTTAAGACTCCTGCAGGTTACTTTCGTGCCTGCCTTAAGGAGAGCCCGAGGCCTGCACTCGCCTAATTAACTCCTCCCGCGGGCGTCGCGGCTCTTTCGCGGCCGGGAGATTCCAGGGCCGGGGGCAGAGCCGGCAGCTCAGGGGAACTCCTGGCCAGCCGCGGGGGCCGTGCAGCTTTCGTCGCCCGTGAGCAGCTCAGGAGGGCGATGCAGAGCTGCCTCCCGGGGGGGCCTCTTCCAAAGCCTCCGGGAAGCGGAACCGGAGGAAGCCAGGTCGCTCCCCTGCAGGACGGGCCAAGGCGGCCGGGACACAGCCAGGAGGGAGGCCCGGCCTGGCTCTGCCATGCGGACACGCGTGGGAAGCCTGCACATGCGTTCCCAAGGCAGATAACACCTGTCCTCTCCGGTGGGAGAGGAGGGGCGGAAAAGTCGCCTTGCAAGAACCCTTCGAAAGGGCCTAATACTCTTTATTACAAGCCCTAATCCTTCAAATCCGACTTGAAATAATGTTTATCTTTTCGCAGCTTAATTTCCCCTTCTCTAAGCTTCGGGTCACTGCAACAGACTGCTGTTGCTGCTGCGCCGCCTCTTGTCCAGGTCTGCTCCGGTGTGCGGGAAAACCCCATGGTCGGGCATCTGCGGCGGGGCTCCCGACGGGCCCAGCCCCGCTTCCAGTCCCGCTTCCAGTCCCGCTCCCTGCCCCGCTCCCAGCCCCGCTCCCAGCCGCGCCGTCACCTGCTGCCCTTGAGTGCACTTCCCTCCCCCTCTCCCTGGATCCCCCAAAGCCCGACAAAGTTTGCCTTCTTTCACAGCGTCCCCACAGCCGGGGATGCTCCGCTCCCGGCAAGGGCCGCGGCTGTTACCGGGGCCGATGCCGGGGGCAGCCCCTCACATCTCCCTGCGCTGACCTGCAGCTCCTCCTTTCCCCTACGAATTGCTTCTCCGGTCGCAAACCCAGAGGGCTCCCAATTATGCAGCCCCACTCGTCTTGAGTAGCCTTTAGTAAACATATATAAGTCTACTCGATATTCAAGATTGATTTCCCTGATTTATTAAGGCAGAATTCATTGGACTCTATTGACCACAAATGACTTAATGTAAATGCTGACCCCGGTGAACTTGGAAATAGCAGGTATCGGGTTGATCTATAGATGACCTCTTAATTACCACAGTTATTAATTTAAATTATTGCCACTGCTTCTAGAGACAGGAACAAAGAAACATTCTTTCCCCATCCCTGCTTGGTTTATTAGACTGAACACAAAGTGTTTGATGACACTTTTAATTAAACAGAAATAATGCAGAGATACGGTTTCCCTTTCTCGTCTGTCCTGTAAAGTGCAGCACTGCTCTTTTGACTGACTGACGGCGGTGACCCACTAACAACGTCCTACTTCGCCGCCCGGTCGCCACCCTCTGCCCGGGGGTGCCCCGGCCGTGCCCCGGGGCGGGTGGCGGGTGCCCGGGGCCGCTTCTCCCGGCCTGTGCCGGCTCCTGGCTGGAGAGCTCCGAGGTCACTGACGGCTTCGTGGCGTTCAGCTCATCCGTGTTAATTAGAGACTCTGAAAAATACTTTCAGCGGTATCTATGTACAGAGACGGGAAAGAAACAGTCCGGCGTAACCTGCGCCGCTTCTCCTCCTTCTCCTCCCCGGGATGGCGCGGAGCAACTGCAAACTGGTGCCCCTTGGCAGAGCAGGGCGCCGAGCAGAGACCGCAGGGTTGGGAGGAAAAGGAGAAACAAACCACGACGTGGAGGGAACAAAGATTAGGGTCGGGGGTTTTCTTCCTTTTTGCAAAGACGTCAATNCACGCTGTGTCGCGGCGGCCCTTCCCCGGCGAGGGCAGGGCAGGCGGAGCCGCGAAGCCATCGCCGGCCCGGGGAGAGAGCTTGCTTTCGTTGCGTCAAGCCGAGCGCTTCGTTACGGCCGGAGCCCCCTCGCCAGCGCCCAGGATGGGGCGGGCGGCCCTGCGGGACGGAGAAGCGCTGATAAGCTGGTGCTAAGCGGCCGCGGGTTGCTGCCCCGCCCGGACGGGAGTTCCGGGAGCGGGGCAAAGCGGCGGCCTTGGCGCAGCGCTCTCAGGCCGGGGCCGCTCCGGTGTCCCAGGGCCAGGCGGGCTGGCGTGCGCTTCGGGCGAGGG
>VWYP01033145.1:0-18216 GCA_013400435.1 Pycnonotus jocosus | reverse complement strand
GCCGCCGCTGCGCTCCCCGACGGGTGGCGCTGCCGATCCGCGAGCGATGCGCGCCGGCCCGGCCCGGCCCGGGGCCGCTCCCCTGCGCACCCCAAGCCGGGGGAGCACTTCCCTGCCCTGCCCTGCCGTGCCTTGTCCTGCCCGTGCCGCCCTTTCCAGCCCTTGACGGAGCTGCGCGCTCGCAGGGCTGCTCCATGGCCAGCACGGGCTGCCCGCGCCGTCGGAGCCGCAGCGAGCCCGGAGCCACGAGAGGGGAGCGGGGCGCCCAAGGCGCGTCCGCCCCGCCGGAGAGAGCGGAGGGGCCCGGAGCTCAGGGCCGGCTGTCACAGCTCTCTGTGTCGCCCGCAGCCTGGCGAGACGAAGCGCTGTAAACCCGAGCCGTGTCAATTGTCGTTAACAGGGGCAATAACTTGAAATTCATTAAAGAACACCTTTGGGTAACGTTACTGCTAATTATTTAATTGCAAGAATCCCTATGGGGAAAATTATGCTAATTATAAAGTAATAAAACCACTTGTTCTAAAGCACATAATTCAGCAAAATTTAGTCTTTTCACCAGAACACTTGGTATGTTATTTGATGGAAGAAACAACAAGAGTAGCTGTGTGCTCATCCTGCCCGCGGCTCAGAGCCCAAAGGAGCTGTCGCTGGCAGCGTGTTTGTGCTGGCAGATTGTATGCAGGGCTCTTGTCCTCCTTGCCGAAGTGACGAGCACAGCGGCCACCAAAACTGGGGCAGAATTCACTGTGCAAAAAAGCATTTTTATAACAGAGATCATGCAGATCAATACAAGCATTGCATTTCCCTGTCTTTATCATGCACAATCAACATGAAAGCAATTCTGTTACCTGTCAGGTACATTGTAGCTGAGCTAAGCTTTGGGAGGTGGCCTTCCCCAACCCAGCTCCCTCCACTTACAACACTCTGCCCTACGGAGATGTTTCAGCAGCATAATTTTTTCTAGACATGCTCAAGAGCCTTCCAAATGACCACTTTAATTGCCCTTACAACCTGGGAGAGTGAATGGCATTCCTATTAACAAATACAAGCTCTGCTGTGCTCCCCAGCTCTTTAGGAGGACACAAACTCTGTCTCTTTGTGTTCCGAGCACTGCCACCATTCACTCTGCCTGTCCATCACCGAGCAACTGTATTCTGCATGTCAAAGCTGCCAAAACATCTTTCTGTGATTTGTAAATATTGGCATAAACCTTCTGTTAACAAATCCTTGAACCCGGCTTGGCAGAGGGTCGCTTTGGGTTGGAGTGTGCAATTTGCCGTTTTTCTCATTGCAGGAAATCGGCTTCAACAGCCCAATTTCCATTCTGCACATACACGATGTCTCAGGGAAGCACAGCTGATGCTGTACATGGTCACTGCAGATCTTTCTTTCTCTAAATCTGTGTCATCTCTCTCCCTGCATACAAGCATATCATCCCACCCACCCCCACAACGTGCTTTCCCTTCACCCAGTCATCCTAGCAAGGAGTGTGTGACTACAAACACGAGCAAAACCAGAAAATGATCTCTCTTGATTCGCAAACTTTTGTTCTTGAAAGACAGGACCGTGAGGCTTAACTGTAAACATTTCTGCAAGCAGTTCTTCTTGAAGCAAGGCAGGAGTTCAAATGCAGCCAACAATGCGATTTTTGATGCTTTTAAAATCAACATCATTTGGTTTAGCTCTGATACTGCTTTGCTCGGGAGGTAATTGCAAGGGGTGAAAGTAGCAGTATGTGCTTCCTACCGATGCAAATGCAGCTGCTGATAACTGCAAATGAAATAATAGGTTAATTGAAAAAAGCAGGGGAAGAAGAAAGCAGCTTCAAAAACATGTAGCAGAAATGTGGCTGAGAAGAAAGTGTCTTTATATTTTAGAATACAGGGAGATTTTTTTTGGCTGTTGCTTTTTTGTACTGAGAAAATGAAAATTCTTCAAGTCCATGCATGAATAAACAAGTACAGCTGGGCAGCCTAATACATAATTTATACTGATCAGTCACTGCAGATTTAACTGAATAAAGCCAAAATGAACACTAATTGTTTTGACAAACTAAAATAGTGTATATGATGGNCCCGCGCCCGCTCTCAGCACTTGTTTCATGTTGGTTTAATGTTGTGCTGTGATGCACGTCAAAGGCGGGACTGGGGGTGCCTGGCGGTTGGTCTCTTTTCCCTTTATTTTTAAACACGATCACAATTTGTCTTAGGGGAATAAATATCAAGTGGAGACATCGCGGCACCCGCCAGCCCCAGCGTGCCCCCTGCCACGGGCCCGCCGCGGGGAGGACGAGCGCCGGGCAGGGGTCGCGGTGGCAGCGGCGGTGCCGGGCGCACCCACGGAAGCAGCTCTCGAGGTGGTCCCGGCCGACGCTGCACCCCTGGCCCTTCTCGCTGACCTCGCTACTATCCCCCGGGCTGGGCACTCTGTACAACTCGGCCCCGGGGATCGAGTTGCAGTGCTCCCCGCCTCGGCGTCCCTGCCCGTCGCCGCGGGAGCGGGGCCAGACCTCGCCCCGCACAGCGTGCGCTGCCTGCCTGGGCAGGGGCAGGGCCGGAGCCGGGACGGAACACGGGCCGCAGAGCAGCCCGAAGCCCATTCTCCAAGGAATGCTGAGCGGGTCATCCCTTGTTCCCCCTTAGCCCCGTGATGGTCCCTCCGGGAGCGGGGGGCCGGGGCGGTGGCAGGTCAGCGGGGCGGTGATGAATGGATGGCTGCCTGCAACCCGGCCGGCCCGCTACCGCCACGGCGTAATTGCATCAATTAACAAATGGAAATGCCCTTGTTTAACCAGAGACTTACATATTGCGAATTTGCCTTTGAGGCGAGATCACTGGGAGGTAAACCGGGATTTTCCCCCAACCCCCGAGCCTGGAACTGCCGCGGCGCTCCCGGGCCGGACAGGGCGCGATGTCCTGCTAGTGGCAATTTCCAAGACTGATTTCTGCTTGAGAGGTAGAAACATGTTAGGGCAATATAAAGATTAATATCTTATTGAAGATAAAGCATTTTAGTTTCTTAACATACAAGTAGAAAATAAAAGGAAATGTCTTCAGGACAGAGGGGAGAAGTGGCACAGTGAACTGTGGGACATGAGCTGATTTAAGGGGTGAGGTATTGCCAAGGTAATGGGTGGTACCTTGTGGGCTGAAGGCTAAACCTGAAAGTAGCATTTTGTTTTTGCCACATTTGAAATATATTTGGAATAAATTTGCCTTTGAATGCTTGTCTTCTGAAAGGGGACATCCAAAAAGTTGTCAGTGAATTTCTGGAGAGTTATGTATGTAGGCTCGTTAATCTAAGAAGCTACATACTTTTGCTCTGGTTTTGGTAAGTGCAAAGTGGAAGAAATACCTGGCTTTGCTTTGCTTGTCCAAACCCCCTCATTGAGATGGATGGCTAAATGAGAGCAATTTAAGATACCACTTGGAAATTGAATAAGAGGCAGACAAAGGTGATAATATTCACAGGTATCCCTAAGCACCACTTCTGCATGGGCTCCTTTGTGTGACAGTGAGCTGCTTCTTCCTAACCATCCTCTGCAGTGGCCTCCCCCTGCCACCTCACCCTCCTGCCTCTTCTCCAAGCACTGGCAGCTCCCCTTGGCTCCCAGCATCACTTGCATAATGATCAATGGGTTTGCTGAATCTCAGATCAACACCATGTTTGCTGCGATTAAGTTTTGGGATATGGCTGTAAAATTGACTGTTGGGCTTGAGTGTTCCTGGAGTTGGAGAATAGTTAGACCCAGGGCTTTGTTCTGTTCCGTACTGTGCCCAGTGGCAGCCAAGTGGGTGGAAGCTGGACATGAGTCTTTCCCAGGCTCTGGGGTGGTATTTTCCTGTATCTGGGGCCATCACTGACTTGTGATCACTCCTCCAACTTGTGAAAACATATTTTGCTGATGAGAAAATGCTTCTTTTGTAAGACTGCTCTGCATCAGGGTAGTTGAGCGCTTCTGTACTGGCTTTCTTCAGGTTATCTGTAGATTATTCTATAAAGTATAGATTCACCTGGTGAAGGTACATCTACACAAAACCTGTAAGAACTTTGTCTCTGAGAACTTGTTTGTGCTGTGCTAAGATAAGGGTTAATTTATGCCAGGAGACTTAGGGCAGCTCTCAGTCAGTCTGACCCCTCTGTGGATTCAGTTTCCAGTAAAATCAATACGAATAATTTTATTTATTTATTTATTTATTTTTTATTTTTTTTTTTTTTGTGATGAAGTGATTGCTGGTGTGACACATCATGAGCAGGGTTCACCATTAACCACCCAGCTGCATCTGTGCTTCCTGGCCTTTGCATCAGCTCATGTGCAGCTGGTGTGAAAGAGTCATGTGGCTGCTAAACTGAAGGGTTTTAATTTAACATCACCTTAGGTATAGTTTGTAATTTTTGTTCTGTGGCAGTGAATGGCAGTTTTATTCCATTACCTACTCTGCTTTGCTGTAATTTCCAGGGTTTATTTTAAAATTGGTATGCTGGCTACATGCAACTGTGCCTTCTCTTCCAAGAAGTTGGTATTCTTCACCAACTTCTGTGCACTATTAAATGTGAATATCAGAAGTGCTTCCTTATTTACTTTCATTTGCCATTTACAAAACCCCAGTTGTATTTGTTGTACATTACAAACATAGAGAGCTTAAAACTTGTTCCAAATCCAGAAAATACTTAAACCAAGACAGTCCCACCCCATCAAATCTGTTGGCCTTGGCCCTCTTCATTGGTTATCATCTGAGTAAAGGAAGGGCTCAGCTGGAGTCCCCCTCCAAAGCCTGTCTGAATTAACTCCATTTTGCATTTGTAGAAATGAGTGCAGAACAGGACCCTCTGGGTAGTTCACTGAGGACTCTTCTGCCAGTCTCCTTCAGGTAATGCAGGTTTTTCTCTGGCCTTTAGCAGTATTTGAGGCTGTGCTGGGGGCTGTGGGCATTGGGGAGGAGTGGCTCCAGCAAGGAGCCCTCTACTCTGGGGAAGCTGGGACCACTTGCAATTTCACACACAAGCAGCACTAATCTACAATAAATCTTATGAAATCAATAAAAATATGGAAAGTATATAATTTTTAAAGAAAAAACACATGAGATGGCCATTAAGGGCAAAGCCATTCTAATACCTGTGTCTGGTTGAAACTGCAATTAAAAACATTCCAATAATAAATCTACTTCCAGTCTCGTTTAATGCTTTTAACTTGCTTGAAAGTTCAAGCTGGTATCCCAAAAATGTGCCAGGACTTTCACAATGTATTTTATGGACTCATAAATAAATACGGCAATTAATCTAAGCCATAATTCTTTCATATTTGATGACAATTTATTATGACACTCACTCATTCAGTGCACAAAAACTCTAATGCACTTAAAATCGGATTTCAAACCAAACGTTTTATGGGAAAATATAGTATTGATCATCCATTTAAAGATATCATGTGATGATTCATAACCTGCTATAAAAAAGGATCTTATGAGGACATGCAGAATGAGTTTTGTGGACCATTCTCACCACAAAATCCAGTGTACAGGATCTGTAGTTCTCAGTGATGTTTTATATTTCTGTTTAGAGTCTTCACCTATAATGGTTTGGTGGTTTGCAATAGATAGCAGCTTTAAGACAAAACATTTTTCATATTTAAGTTAAATAAATAATGTCAAATTTGTCAAACTTGTACTGTTGTATACACTTTTACACAGTCCATTTACACAAATTCATGCACAAAATTTGTTCAAGGATAATTTCCACAATTTTAGTTATGTTAATATGGCTGTTTGTGAATACACATTCTGATGCTTTGTCCTTTGATAGAAACATGACCCAGGAGTCACATGGCTCCAGGTGCTGCTCATTGCTGGTGGTGTAATGCACCCTGTGCAGCTCTGGAAGCTGCAGTGGCTTGTGCTCTGACGTGTCAGCAGCAGTGATCTGCAGTCAGCTGTCCCGGCCCTGTGGGGCATTACTGGAATTCTTTTTAAAGCTGAAAACTCCAGAGGATCCTTCCCGAAAATGCAGGCTCCTGGGGCAGTTTATGTGAACTTGGGATCTGGTGTGGAAGGAAGGGTTTCCAGCATGTTGTCTGCTGGGTTCACACCCAGGCTGCACAGGCTGGGCTTCTCCAGCCCTTCAGCACCGCCCTGCAGACACTTTTCTGTGGAGATGCTGATTTGGTTTGCCCTGTGCGTGGATCAGCCCTCGGAGCCTGTGCGGGGCTGGTGTGCAGCCACGTGGGGATGGATATTCGTGCACAGGAGAAGGGGATCACAAATGGCAAAGGTCTTTTTCTGTCTTTGTAGATAATTCCTGTCTGCATTTGTTCACTGAGCAGCCCCTCCTTGCCCCACTGCCTGTGGGGTGAGCAGGGCAGCCCCTGCTGCATCCCAGACTCACCTGGAACAGATGTTCTGCAAGTACCCCACTTCTCATCTCATTCTGAGATTCTTAACAGAATGATATCTTCCAGTTTGGGCAGCCCATAGTTGTTGCCAGCCTAACTATTTTCTGGATATCTTTCCTTAATGCCATAAGTTTTGAGTGGTGGCACCAGTGCTGGGAGAGATAGCAGAAGGAAATAAGGAGTGAAGGCTAAAGCATGTGGTTAAGGAAGAGTCTCATTTATAAATCAATTTTAATAACATATTTAAAAGCTCTCACATTTGCCTTTAATGTGTTTCCACTTCCCCCTTGGTCATTAATATTTAAAATATTTTTCTTTACTGATTTTTTTTTCTATTGTGTCCTTTCTAACTTCCCTTTCTCTCTTTAATCTGTAATGAGTGAATTTTTGAAAAGTGCATAATCCATGAGAAATCCAGATAATTCGATGCAGGAAAAACCTTCAATCCCTTGAAAAAATTTCAGAGGAGTTGAGTAATGGTTTAAAAGTTTTTCCAAACAGTTTAACTCATAAAAGGGTATGTGTTTTCACTGATAGACTTTCACAATGAGAAGGCACCATTATTTCTACTAGGAAGTAATAATCAAAATTTTAATATAAAGATAAGAAACTTAAAAAAAAATTAAAACCAAGCTGTGAATAACATTTTTAGGAAGCCAGTTGTGGGCCTGACTTCATTTCATGAGTGATTTATGGGCATGAGATTTGCTGGAAGTCCATTCAGCTTGTATACCAGAGGTCTACTTTACCTTTGAAAGTGGAATTTGTGCTCCATGGTTGTATCTGTCTTTCAGGTAGAGATTGTTGCTTCAAATGTCCTGTAAATGGAAGAAACGGGAAGGAGTGAAGGAAGAGGGTCAGTGAGCAGTCTCCTAATTGGGTAAAACCCTCAGACATGTACTTTGAAGGGATCGTATTATAAATAATGTGGATTTTATAAATGATGTCAAAGTGCAGCTGTGATGTGGGTGATTGCAGCCACGGGTGGGGCTGAGGGCTGGCCCTGCTTCCCCACAGTTTAATGGAGATTGCTCAGGGTGAGACTATTGGCAGCTCCACGTTAGGGCAGGGAGGAACCACACCCGTGAGGTCTTTGTTCAGTAGGTTTGTTATACCTGGGGCAGGAGGGAGGAGCAGGGCTGTGGTTTGGGGTGAAGAGGGGGTGGCAGTAGGAGCATGAGGCACGAAGCTGCAGGACTGGGACTGCCCAAGGTGGGTGAGAAGTGTGATGATGTCCCCACTGTGCTCCAGTCTTCTCTCTGGGGAAGGGGCCTTCCTGTGTGTGGGGAGAGAGGGGTGGGCAAAGGGGCTGCAAAGAGGGGAGGGGGTTTCCTGAGAGGTGCCTCTGTCCTTGGTCCAGGCACACAGCAGCCTGTAGCTAGAGTAGCACATCATCTTGGAGGAGACACAGGAGCTAAATTTAATGTGTTGTAAATTCTCTAGAGACAATGGGGAAACCTCCAGAAAATAATTCATTTATATATTGTGGGGAGGTTCTATGGACAATGAAATGACATGCTTTATTGTGGAACAGAATAATGACTGCCCATCAGAGCTACTGGAAAGGATTTTAGACACTTAGCAACATTGGTTTGATTTTTTAATTTTGATTTTATTACTTTGGTCTTTAATTTACTGTGCCTAGGAAGAGCTAATCCTGTTCTTGGCTTGTGCTGGGTTTTATATTTTTATATATATACATACATAGATATTATTCTCAGTCCATTATTCATCTATGAATTGTTCATGATTTGTAAATGGGCAATGAAGCAAAGAATACTAACATGTAACAAAGATGGAATACGAATCTGCAGTGTTTATTATTTTCGAGGAAGAGTTTAATGTGATGTGTGATGTTTGAATGTCTATCCAGGCAGTGCTACAGCTCCCATGGTTATTTTGTATTTTGTTTTGTCTTCTCATCTTTGTAAAATTTGTGCTGGTCTTTGAGCGGCTGGGTTTAGCACCAGAGATCTGTACTGGTGGTAGTGGTGGAGAGATATTTGTATATCTTCCTTTCTGTGGCTGCTGTTGGGAGTGAAAGGTGAATTAGTTGTACCAGATACTGATGCAGTGAGTGGTGGGTCTGCCTGGGGACAGTGGGGTGACCGTGGGAGGTGCTGCTTCTCCAAAGTTTGAGTTGCATGTCACAGTGCAGGCTCCCAAAGGCTGAACCCTAAAAGATGGACAAAGATGTGTTCCTCTGCTTGGTTTGTTCCTCATGCATCAGCTCTCAGTGCCTCTTTGATTATGCAGAGCTAGCAAAAGCCTGAGCAAATGGGCAGTCAGCAGTGTTGGAATTGCCTTGTGAGGTCCTTGCCTGGCTTGTCCTCTTTGCTTTCTGTGTCTCTTTAATCAGTCAGTAAAAATATTGCCCCATAGATTGTGCCTGAATTCAAGTATTGCAATTTTAATCTTAGTCTTGTAACCCTCTCTATGTGTACTTAATATCAGCTTGACTTGGGTGTGCTCACCACTGGACTTTAACAAGAGCTAATCACTTTAAATACATCTGCAATTGTTTTTTGCATCAGTTCAATGAGGTCAATTTGAAACTGAATTCCTAAAGCTATTGCAGGGATTCATATGTTGGCAGGTCAAAGAATTATTGAACACCAACTTAGTAACAGTCCTTAGTACCTGTTTACATCACAATGTCTTCATGGCTATGTCAGTGCCTGCAGACTTCGGGAGTCCCCATCTGAGTTTGCAAATCATAAGGGAGAAATAAAAAAAAAAGCAGAGAGTGATGTGAGTAACAATCCCTTTCATGAATCCAGGCCATTGTTGAAAGCACATCAAGCTGTTGGTAGATAAATATTTTTCTGGAGTCAAGAACAGAGAAGCATGTGACATTTCAATTACCACTGTTCGTATTTAAATGTAAATAAGTGGCTTCTTTACTCTATAATTCAACAAACCTTATAATTATGATCTTATGATATTTTCATAGCACTTGCAGAAACATATGGCACTTCAATAAGCAAACAAGGCAAGAAATGGAATTAGGATTTCTATGATGTTTGTTTGTGTCTTTGTGGCTGTGTTTTAACCTCTTTGTTTTAAATACCTCATTTCTTAATTTAGCAGTTTATATAATAGGAATTAATTTACATGAAACAAAGCTGAGTCTTGCCACTGGGTTACTGCTTATATCCTTAATCTGATGTAGGAGTTTTCTCCTGAAAAAAACCCCACAAGTCCCAAGCAGCTCAATAGTGGTTAGATGTATTGCCAAAGCTAAATGATCATTAAGGACTGCATGGGTCAGTGCCTTATTAGAGTAAATTATTTTAGCTCCTGCAAATCCTCCTGCTCAGAACACCATGCTGATAGAGTTTCAGACTCATGGTCTGTGCAAAGGCTATAAAATATTGATTTGACTTGTAATATTTCATGGTATCTATGACTCAATTCACAAGACCTGTGCAATATCAAGGCTTGAACTGGGGGGATCACTCAGCCCTGACCTGATTCAGTAAAATGCCTCTTAACTGAATTTTAATAATAATATACAGTAAGGCACTTAGCAGCTTGTGAGCTTACTGATCAATGTGGAAAGTGTAGTAATATTATACCAAAGGACTTTGTTTATAATCTCCTTGCCCAGCCTGTGACCCCTGTTTTGCTTTATGTACAAGTTATTGTTTTCCATATCCCAAAATACAGAGGAGGGAAATGGAGCTGTGAACTCCTTAGGCACCAGCTGTGTTGCACTGTGTCTGTACAGCACCACGGTATTTTCTGCTCGCATGCCAGGAAGGCACCATTGGATCTGCTGGAGATGGAGAGGCCATTGCTTGGGATTCCCTTGGAGTGTGTGTGTGTTTCCTGCCTGTGTCACTGTGTGCAGCCCTTGCTTCAGTGGGGAGTGCCAGAGCCAGCTGGAGTGCAGTGGAAAGCGAGGTGGCACTGAAAATCCACACTCCAGTTTGCAGAGGTGGCTGCTGGTTTTCTGCCTGGTGAAAGCATCAGAAGTGACTTGCTCTGTGACAGTGTCCATAGTGGATCTCAGAAAAATAGCTGTTAGCTTTTGCAGCAGCAGAGCTGTAGGAACCCCATCCTGCTGCAACAATTATATTTTAAAAAATTGTGTATTTTCCTTAAATGCTGCTGTGTGATACTTCAAAACAGCAGTGCTGGGGGAGAGTGTGCTCCCATGGTCACTAGAGTTTGATTTCAGGCCTGTGAGATGCCTGAGGAGGTTTGTTTTTCTGACCACAGAAGTACTTCCCAAGTTTTCAGGGTTTCTTAACTCTGCCCGATTTGGTTGCTGATGAGCAAAGGAATGGTAATTCAACTCAGTTGTGATTTAAATAAATAAAAAGACAGAGAGGAAATCAAACTGTACCTTAAAAGAGAGTGCAACTACAATGAGATGTATATCACACAGTCTAAATGATTGGGATGGTATAATAAAATATTCACAGAGCCTCTTGAAGTACATGTTCTATAATATACATTTTAAAATAATGTTGGGTGTTATTGGCTGAAAGCAATTTATCATTCACAGTGAATTTTAGATGTAGGTAGGCTCTTACACTGAGCTAATGCTCAGGTTATTCCTTTTATACTCTGTGTTTTGTAATATTCTCCAGAATGAAATTAACATTGCTGTTTGAGACTTTGAAGCCAATTCATGTCTTTGTGATTTTTTGTTGTTGTTGTTGTTGTTGTTGGGGAGGGAGGAAGGATGAGGGCTGAGGCTCTGACATTCCCAGCAAAGCACAGCTCTCTGCTATCCTGGAGCACTGGCTCAAGGAAACTGGCTTTGCAGTTGCTGCTGCTCGTGTCAAGGCAAGTGTTGTACACAATATATGAAGTGTAGCGTAAATAATTTAACTAGCTTTTGAACATGGAAATAGCAACATGATAAAGTAGCAAAACATAACAGGTTTCCAGCCAAACACATCACTGATTAGTTAGCCTAGCTAAAACAAACAGATTTTTTTTTTTTCCTCAAGTGAAACTGATTTAAACGCAAGGGAAAGGCTGCAGAAAGCCCTGTTTGCAGATTAACAGCACCCTGGGTATTTGCAGCTGCAATAACTTCTGGAAGGACAGCTGAGCTGGGGCTGTGCACTTGGGCTGCAGTTGTGAGTGTGAGGAGGGAGGGTTGCTGGCATCTCTGGCAGCATCCGTTTGACCAAGGTGTGATATTTCAGCAGGGTGATTGCACAAGTTTTGGAAGCTCCTGGGCAGGCTTTCAGCTGGAATTGTCACACTGACCTCGAGGCACTTTAGATCTGCTCATTCATCTGCAAAATTTAAGGATAATATATTTTCCCAAAATATACAGAAGTAACTTCATATCCCTGCCAATTCATCTTGCTCCATATGAATGAGTTGTTTGTGCTCTCTGTAGTCTATATCTCTATTTCCAATAGCATGCAGACAGTCAAATTTTAAAAGTCATGGTGCTGTCAGACCAATTACTTTCTTCAATTAAAATCCAGTTTCTGACTAAGCCCGCAGGACTGACACTTGTGTGAGTTTGTGCCTGCCTGAGTGGGGAGGCTGATGGCAGCATGTGTGCAGAAATGCTGAGCTCCTTTTCTCAGCCAGACAGGAAAGGGGCAGCCCTTGCAGCGTGGGGCTCTGCTGAAGAGCTCTTGCTTGAATTGTTGTGTATTATCCTAAAAAAGCCTTAGGCACAAGATCTCTTCTTGCACGTCTTATTTTAGGCATCAGCAGCAGTATGTACAGAAGGCAAATTTATTATTGGAACTATCAATAAAACATAGTTTGTCTGTTAAATTAGTAATTGTGAAAAAAGCTCCCAAGGTTTTTATCCCCCCCCTTTTTTTTTCCCCCCTCTTTTAATTATTACAAAGCCAGTTTTAAATCTTGCTGCAGGTGGAAATATGCCCTTGTAAATCTTGTTGAGGCTCAAAAATCTGCAGGGTAGCTGGGGGCCTTATTGTTGGCCAATGGTGTCAAGGGAGGTCTGAACTAAAACCTAATAATGATTAAGTTAAATGGCTTCAAATACTATTTTGGGCTTGTTTGGTGGCAGATGCCCTTTGGGGCAGAGGAAGCCAGCTGAGGAGCAGTGAGTGTCAGAGGGTTGGGAAGCACAAAAATGGGAAGTGAGGATGTTTTCATCTCTTTTGTTCACTGTTGTGGTGATAGAAGTGGAAGGAGCTTTATGCTGTGCTGGCTTATGCAACTCTGTGATTTAAGGCTGAAACTCCTTTATTACAAAGCTCATTTTTAATATGATTTCTTTTTTCTTTGGGGAAAAAAGTCATAACCCTTTTTTTCTTTTTGAAACAGCAGCTTCTGGGACATGGGTTAAGAATTGGGGAGTTTTAAAAATGATGATACTTTAAAAATGTTTTCTGTTTTTTTGTTCTTTTTGAAGTTTATTTTAATACTCTGGGGCTTATTTTTAACTCCTGGAAAGCTTGGCCTAGAGATTTGATTTGTTTTGTTTGGCTCAGCTTACTGAGAATAAGGGTGTCTGGGTGTACTTTGGAGGGAAATATGAGAATTAAAGACCTGTTTTGGTGTGTAAAAATTATTGTTTATAATTTAAATGGTTAGAAATGGAAATAGGGGTTGTTTCTGGCTCGGTTTGCTGGAGAAAAATGAGCTGAGGGAAAAGGAAGTATGCAGGAGAGGCACCTGGGAAGGAAAATGAGGCATGGAAGGGCTGTGGAAGGTGATTCAGGAGTGGCATCATTGAAATGTGGATCTTGGGAAGCTGTAAGGGTGGTGTGTTACCCTCCCCTTCATGTAAGCACTGTTTGATTAAATTCTCTTCATTAAAACTTGTGGATATGAAGCACAGCAGAAAGGAACAGCCCAGCAGTGAGCTAGCCTGCCCATCTCCCACTGTCATTCCTCAGTCCTGGCTCAGTGGGAAGGGATTTTGGAACCCTGCTGCAGTCAGTGCCCTCCTGGGGCTGCTGGAAGCCTTGGGGGCAGGTTTACATGGTGCCCTCCAACTCAGTATGTGCCAGAATGGGTCCCTGGCAGGGTGAGATGTTAGTGCCTCACTCTGCTGAGATCCAGCAGGAACCTCAGCTCTGGGTGGGTATTTTGGAGTGGACTGGATATCTTGTAGATTGCTGGAGTTAGACTACCGTAAGTCTTCTGAAGAAATGATTGCTTCTCATCAACAGGAGTTTTTGGATGACTGGAGGAGTAAAAGTCCATTATTCCACTACAGTTCTGAGTTTAATCAGATGTACATCTTCAGTAGCAGATGTATTTGTTATCCTCTCTGTTGTCCATGCATTGGAAACACTTTTGTTAGAATGGCTCTTTGGATAAGGGATTAGTGACTTTTTTCACCCTTCACACTCCTTAAGTACTGGGAGAAGATCATGGTTTCAGTAGAGTTTAAAGTTAGTAAGACAAGTGGCTGTTGAAACCACTGAAGGGACACAGAGTGACCCCAAGGAAACGGAGCTGCTCCCTCAGTTTGGCAGTTCCCCCACGTACCACCTGCCCCAAGGTGGGTTCAGACTGTCCTTGCCTTGTTGGCTGCACTGTTTGCTGCAGCTTTCAGTGGCATTGAGAACGAGCAGCTCACCAGGAGCTCAGCTCTTCCACCTTTTGCCTCACCAGCATGAGCTTGTTATAACTAGTCCCACAGGACTTAGCCAATATTGGGTTGACTTTCTGCTACAGAGGAAATCTCAGGCATCATATTGATTTGGCCCAATATATTATATGTGTATTTATTTGCCAGCAAAGACGTACAGAAATACTAGTGCTATGTTTTAATACAAACTCAGCTGTTTGCTGATCAGCAATGACTATTTAAATTGACCAAGCTACCTCACCCTGGCTGGAGATCAAGGGATCAGCACTTAATTTCATTCCTTGAATAAAGATTTTTATATATATATTTATATATATATCTCCACATGGAAATATCAGAACATGAAAGGTTAAATCAATATGGAGTTTTACATTGCTTAAAGGGCATTTGCATCAAAGCAGCCATGAATGCAATTCACTTGTTTAATGAATTTTTTATGCTTATTTAATGAATTTCACAAAGGTGTTTTTCATAAAATGGATAAGGACTTCCAGTTTTATGAAATAATAAAAATGGAACTGAAGTTATGAAATGAGCAATCTCATTAGTTAGGCATGATATATTCATATGAAAGTGTACATGTTTCTGAATTATTGCAAGCAGCTCTATTGCTTGAACTGTAACTCGTTATAATAGTATTGCAAATATGCCTTTAGTTAAGATATCAGAAAGTGACAGAAAGAAATTAGATTTTGATTGTTAATAATGATTTAATTAATACTTATTGTATTTAGCATACCATGGATGTGTCTTTCTTTTGAAAATATATGCTTGTGTTCTTCATTGATAGCTACTTAGTGAGATGCAGCACTATTCCTATCCCCTTTTTGCTAGAATTCTGGCTTAATTTTGTGTTTGAGAAGCTTTATTCTGTTTTATTATCCTGATGTACAGAGGAAAATATGATGGTCTGCCAACAGTACAAACGTGCCTTATTTTTCTCCATGGGAATCTGTGATCTAATGTACTTTTGGAATGGCATCATCTTGCTGAAAAATTCTCCCAACTTGATGGCACTTCAGGAGTGAGAGGGGATTGTGAGCTTTGTTGATAACTTGTCTGATTGACTGTACACTGCAGTGGTTCTGCTGGAGGGGTTTCATGAACCTTTCCAGCAGGACCTGCAGCAGGGCTGCTGCTCACCCTCCAGTTTGGACAGGATGGATATAATAATTCTCTCTTGCTGTGTTTGAAACCTGTCCTGATTTTGAGCATGTGGTGTTACCTTTAAGTTCAGTGGGGTTGTCCATGGGCACCTACAAGCTTGGGCCAAAGAGTTGCTGTGTGCTGAGTGATTGCTGTCAGCTTCTGTGTGTTCAGGCTTGCTGGACACCTGGGTGCACCACAGTTAGGAAATGTGTCCCAGCTCCATTCACCAGCCTGCATTGTGCTATGGGCACAAATGATTTCCAAGGGTGTTTCCTTTATCCCTTCCCTCTGCTGCTTTGGCTATTGCAGCCAAACTTTCCCTTTCCTTTCTGCCATTTTGGAATGACTTACAAGTGTCTTATCCAGAAGAGCCATGCAATAAACAGAGTATTGGAATTACATGCAGTGAAGGAACTCCCACTACCCAGCCCTGCTGGTTTACAGCCCTCATGCTCTGCCAAGGCAGCAGGCAAAAATATTGCAGTAATAAGAGATAAAGTGGGACTTTCAAAATTGATGTTCTTGCCTTATTAGGCATCCCTTGTGCTACACTCTTAAGTAATCTTGTTAAATGTGTGCATTAAGACACAACAAGGCAGAGCAAGATGGTAAGATAATGGTTCATCATCAGTGGTTATTAGAGGAAAAAGAGAAATGAAAGGCCTTTTCACCCGTGAAGGGTCATTATCCCACTCTTTGGCATGCTTTGAAGCCTCCTTGTGATTGTGCAATTAGCCAAATAAGATAGTTAGAGAGAAGCAGCCTTGACATATGCTCCTGTCCTGTCACCTCCTGCAGGCTGTCAGTGTGCTGGTGGAGCTGGTGCTGTGCCTGTGCTCCAGAGCAGCTCCAGAGCAGCTCCAGAGGAGCTCCAGCCTGCCTGGCCCTGCACCAGGGCTGCACTGGGGGATCTCTGCTGGAGAGAGAGAGCAGTGTTTGCTCATGGAGCCTTTGCTGGAGCCCCCCAGAGCAGGGTTTGCTCATGGGGCCTTTTCTGGAGCCCCTCAGAGCAGGGTTTGCTCATGGAGCCTTTGCTGGAGCCCCTCAGAGCAGTGTTTGCTCTTGGAACCTTTTCTGGAGCCCCTCAGAGCAGTGTTTGCTCTTGGAGCCTTTTCTGGAGCCCCTCAGAGCAGTGTTTGCTCTTGGAACCTTTTCTGGAGCCCCCAGAGCAGAGTTTGCTCTTGGGAACCTTTTCTGGAGCCCCCAGAGCAGAGTTTGCTCTTGGAGCCTTTGCTGCTGTATCTGCACTGTTGGTGTCCCTCGTCCTGTCTGGATTCAGGATGGTTTTGCACAATGCAGGATCTCTCTGTGTTGTGCCTCAAGAGTGTAAATGTTGGTATGTTCTTAGAAAAATAAATTCAACGTGCTGTGTGTTTTGCAGCTTTGAGGCTTCACAGAGCCCAGGCAAGTGTGCTGGCACACAGATCATATCACCCCTGCAGGGCACATGCAATCCAAGGTCTTTGAGCTGGGGAAGCTGCTGGGCTACCAGAGCATGGAGGGTCCTGTCCCTTCCCTTTCCCATGCTGGGCCCTCTTCTCTCTTTCACAGGCTCTGTGTCCTTGCACACCAGACACAAACAGTGTTTTGGCCCTGAAGGCAAGAGCGTTTTGCAAAAGCAGCAGCAATGTACTGTGGTTAGGTAATTCCTCCCTGTGCCACAGAGTAAACCTGTCTTTGAGCTGGGCTCTATCAGGGACTCTTGAGGCCATGGCAGCAGCTTGGCTGAGGCTCTGGGTTTGGAGCTGAGGCTCAGGAACCATCCTGGAGCTCAGCCTCATTACAGTGCCCCTACTGTGGGCAACTGTGCCCAAGAGTTTTATGGCATTGCACCAGATTTAATAACTAGCTGGTATTTAATTTGTGGTGTGAAATAGCATCTGTTATTATATCTAACGTAAATATTTACTTGAGAGATTTGACTAAAAAAACATTTGCTTGCCTTCAGAGCCTATCAATTTCCTCATCTGCGGCTGACAAAGAAAGCTTTGAGTGCTTAAATTCATTTCTAGAAATTAAATTAAAATTTTCAACACTAAAGCTTCTGTGATTCCAGACACTTTCCTTTCCTTTTATTGTGTTTGACAGCAACTAGACTCTCAAGGTAAGTGGTGGAGTGTAGTCCTATGTAAATGTGAAGCATAAAATGAAAACTGGGGGGAAGAAAAACATTTAAGGTAGGAAATTAGAACAGTTATTGAGTTCCACACTATGGTTAATGAGTGTGCAGAAAGAAAACATCTTCTTGGCCTAGTGAGCTGGAGCATTACAACTGTTGCAACACTTCTTCTGTTTTTAGAAGGAAATAAGTAATAACCCTGACACATGGGAAGTCTTCAGTTTGCATTTTTTAATGCCTCAGGGGAGTGCAGTGTTTCTGGTTTAGAATCTGTTAAAATTTTATTTAAAAGGCAGGTTTTGTTCAGAAAGCAAAACAAAAATTAACATATTAAGCATATCTGTAGGTCAGGAGTGTATGGGAGAGGGCTTGGCTGCTTCACCAGGACGTGGCTCTTTCAGAATTGCTCAGCTGAGGCTGGAGGCTGTGAAGACTGAAAATTACTGTCCCTTACTGAAACAGGGTCAGTGTATTCGGGATTTATGCTGTGTTGCCCTGGGTATAATTAAAAGCAGCCTGTAATGGCACTGGGGCAGAGGGAGCCAAGGCACAGGCTCGCAGTTTGGGATACTCTGGCATCCTGTCAGGAAGGGGAAGCTGGGATGGGACTCTGCTGCCCAGGTGAACCCTCTCCTGTTCACTGACTTCAGGAGGGTGTAAATGTTGCCCCTCTCTCTGGGGGTGGAGGAGAAGAGGTGTCCAAAACTTGCTGTAGCATCCCATTCAGCCTTTGTCTGCAGTGCTGCTGAGCTGGTTCTGTCCCCACTGTTACACTTTAACTGGGGTTTTCTTGTGTGTTGTTGGTAGTACAATATATGGGCTAAACTCTCTGAGGCTGAACTGAGTCCTGACATCAATTAAGCAATTCAGTTTTTAAGGTGTATGGCACGATGTTGAGAAGTTGAAAAAACATCTGAAACCTCTGTGAATGCATCCCTGTGGTTCCAGCTGAGGTACTGGGCTGTTTGGCCTGAATTAATAAATATTGCTTCCCCCCTGGGCTGATTA
>VWYP01033139.1:66307-157839 GCA_013400435.1 Pycnonotus jocosus | reverse complement strand
AATATTTTAATAATATATAACCCTTTCAATTACACTGCTGTTGTTCTTTGAATTAACTGAAAATTCACTACTACTTGCTACAGTTATAAGCACGCTTTCCCAGCAACAAAGAAAACCAGATTACTATTTCTACTGAAAACCCCTGAAAAATGTCTAATGCTAATTTCATATATAAATTTATTGTGAAAATAATGCCATTTGCTGTATGATAGCAGAATAAGACAGAAATTTTTAAAAAAATAAATTGAGACAATGAATTCATCAGAGTGTGTCTTTCTAATTGTCTTATTTCTCATTCATTTGGGAATAACCACAAAGTTTATCCCAATGATTATGAGGTTAGAAACCAACATTCAAAGAGTTGTAATAAGCTTAAAGTGTCAGTTTGGTAAATTTTCAGCTTTTTATTTAGTGATTGGTTCTAGATTCCAAAACAGAATACCATTCCACACGCAAGTTTTAGCTTTACATGAACAGGATTTGTCAATGCTATTAATAACTAGATGGATAATAATTCACTCTGAGTAATGTCTGAAGGACCCTGCCACTGTGAGGATCCTTTGCAACTATAAGCAGTTTAATTTAAAACAGATCTTGATTCTAATGTTATGAATGAGAGTTAACAGAGCAAGCTGTGCTTTCTTCTAAAGGAATCATAACTCTCTCAGGTGTTTAGAGACAACTGTAAAGCAAAGACTGTAAGGCAACTCTCTAAGGCAAAACCAGAACAAAAGAACAGTAATAGGAAGCAGGTTTGGGTTTGGGTTCAGAAACTCAGTGTCACAAAATGTCTTGGATCCCAAAAATATAAATAGTACCAAAATTAAGTTATGTGAGCTAAGGGAAAAATCTATTGATACCTATTGGTCCAGGTGGTATAAGTGAACATCTGACCTTCAGGTCAGATGGACATACTAAAACACACCAGGTTTACCCTATACTTTGTCTCTTTTCAATTCTATGTTTTCAGCACCTCATGTTGGCTGATGTCTTAGTTACATTACCCAAGGAATAAGCTTGAAACAAACAGTCTTCTCTCTGAAGCATAGAATCTGGAGTTCAAGTAATGCAGATAGAAGTGATAAAAATAAAAAACAACCAAAATAACCACCAAACACAAACCAAAACAGGAACATTAATGACTGAAGAAGAGGAATCCCAAGTAGGAAACAGATTCTGTTATCATTGTAAATATACCAGGTAAAAGACTATTTCAAGAAGGAAATACCACATAGAAACAAAGCATGAATGGTAATTCTGGACTAAGCATCCTGCATTCTGCCCATCACATCTCAAAGACTATCCCCTGTTTGCTGCCAATGATGATTTCTCGCAGAAAGAGAGCAAGACAACTACAGGAAACAAAGTGGAAAAATCAAATGAGCCCAGAGTACAACAAATGAACTAAAGGAAGAGGTCAGAGCATCAAAAGTACAATAGCAAGGGAACTGGTGAGGGATGTAAAACAGAACATTCCTGACAGCAATCCAAGTAGCTGATGGATGCTGCCAAGTGATGATCTGCCCAGGAACAGAGACATTACTGTCAGAAGGAAAGTACTGAGCTGAACTCAACATCTGATATTGAGCTGACACTTCCATCCAACCCACTAAGAAAGTTCTTAAGGCAACACAATCAGGAAAAAAAAAAAAAAAAAGTTACATTATGCTGGTTTTCAATACAGTATTTTGTGTTCAGAGATGATGTGCACCCACAGCAAGGTTTTCCCCACAAGGACCTTTGTGTTGAGTAATGTCACAAGACATTTCTCCTCCTAAAAGCAACATCAGGATTTAGAGTATCTATTCAAATCAGACCCAGAAAACAAAGAAATTCTGTGCTGAGTCATGCTCAGAGTAATTCTAACCTTCTCTATGATTCCTTTCAGCTGCAAATATTAGACAATGTTTCCCAAGAAAGAATGAAAATAAAATACTCCATTATTAGTCCTGCAAACAAGTAACTTTCACAATATCAGCATTGCATAACTTGTTTTCATCTAATGCAGTCAACTGGATAACAATTGGTCTTCCCAGACCCTTTGACAGAACCACAAAATGTAAGAACAAGTGTTGGAGTGGCATGCTATATTTGCTTAAGGCAACTATTCTAGAATGTCTGTAGTAATCATAATCCACAACAAAGGTGATCAATTTTACCAACACTATCCAAAATGCTGATGGCCTAATGTTAAGTACAGTATCCTTTTTTATTATGCTTACACAAGATAGACCCATGTAATACGAGCATGATACAGTGAAAAAAATTAAATAATATGGACACTAAACTACTATATCATTGTTTTCCACATAACCCCATGGTTTTAGCCAGATCCCATTGCATTATTATCAGATGATACATGCTGATTATTTCTTGAAGTATGAGTCAGAGGTTTTTGAATTGTTAGTTTCTATATCTCATTAAATCCACAGGACACTGGTGTCTAAACAGTGTTAGCTCCCTCTCATAGGCCAGTGCATAGGATAACGCAGATTCAAGGTTAAAATCTTCCTAGTTTTTTGATACTTTTGATGTTGTCTCTTGCTTTAAAATCAGAGCAGTGACAGTCCTAACTTTAAGATTTTCAAAGGCACTTCAAACAAAAAGTCAAATATTGAAATTGCTTTAACTTCTCACCTTCTCTTCCATCATTGCGTTCACTTTTGTCTCCTCCCATACACACAAACACATACAAACACATTCTCACACACGACAAAAAAGCACTGAAAATTAGAAAGAGTCAACATTTTTTAATGTGAAACTGAAGAAATACACTCTCAGAAATGTGAAGCTACCATGGCTCGAAGTCTAAACATTCAACACGTAATTTGTAACTTTAATCAACACATCTCATTTTGCTAATGTGTACTGACTGGCTGCCTGAGTGCTAATGAGCGTCCCTGAATGCTAATGGCTCTGTGAAACTAGATGGCCTCTGAGCATCACATGGATTATCTGAAACTTATTTGCATCTCAGATTCCCAGCACCATTCAGCTTCACCTCTCTTTGACCTTGACATTTTATAAACTAGGGAGAACAGTTGTGTTATGAAAGCAAAGCCAAAACTGAACCAAAAAATGAAGGCAGGCATATATCCATCTAGAATACCTTAGAAACAATTTAATGAGTTGAATATTCTCACACTAAAACATGGTCACTGTAAGTCATTATACATCTTATCTCCCTTTTCTCTGAACTCTAATGCTTACAAGATATGCCTCAGAGTACAGTGTGTGTAACCAGGAAATAATAAGAGAAGGATTGTGAGAAGAGTTTATACCTTTTAGAAACAATTGATTTGCCAGCAATTAAACATATTAAACATATTATATATTACTGCACATATTTCTGGGAGAGTATATATATATATATCATAAATTCAGCCCAGTTGGAAAAAAAGACAAGGCTTCAAGTACACAAGATCTCCTTCAAATCCTATCCCATGTATTAAAATTGAATATTCCCTTTTGTCCAACATATAACATTTATTTGGTGACAGTCAGATGTGTCCTGTAACTTCACAAAAGCCCCACTATCCTGTTCCAGTGAGTAGACATTGCACCAATGCCCTGCTTTAAAGGGAAACCTATACTCAAGGTATTATTTCATTGCTCTGCATGTCATAGCACTCTATAAAAAGTCAGAAATATTTTCCCTGAAAGCTTTTTTTCTTTTTAAATTGTGTTTCGTGTTTGGGTATTTTTTTTCTGTGAAGAAATCCATAGATGCAAATATATACACATGCACACATGCAATTACATATTTTCAGGAAAAGAAACTTTCTTGTCTGTAAAGAGATATGAAAATTATAATTGAAGAATATGGTGCAAATATTATTTTAAAATAAACTGTCTCTTTACTTTTTACTACCTTCTGAGTAAACAGACACATAATATTCACATGATAATCAGATCTGTTTCCCAGCTTGAAATACAGCAGAAGCACTTCATATATTGTTAAAGTCAAACCCCAGGAGAGGCCATTAGATCATCTGGTTTGATCTCTGCAATGTTCAGCCCATTTGACCACCAAATTTAATATGGAATCCTTAAGATGTGGTTGACTCAAACATACCTCCCAGAAAGGTGTATGACTTTGATCTGAGAACTGCAAATCATGGAACATCCACACATTCTCTGTGTGTTTGGTTTGCAGTGGCTTAATCACTTCTCCTTTTAAATTTATTATGATAGAAGCTTTTGATACATGGAGGAGGAAAATAAAACTAAAGATCTGTAGGCTTTTTGTCTGCTTTTGCATCCATCTGAACACACTACCACTGGCTACTTTATCCAGTAAGTCCTTTTTCTTTTAATATTTACATTTTCTCCCATCCACTCTTCTGAATTTTGTCTAGTATTTCAAGATTTATTAAAAATTACCCCATGCCAGATGTCTTTTTAGTTCTTTAAAGACTGTTTGGTACAAATTATCTGCAACTCTAAAAGTGTTTATCCTTTAATGTCTATCTATGCCCTGAAAAGCACTTTCTTATCCTCATGGAATGCAAACACATGGCTTTCCAAGTACAGAACAGAAAGTCTCACAGAATATTTCTACATCTTCCTTATAATTATTATTTTATCTCCAGTTAGTAATGGATCTATAGCACCTCTAGAATTTCTCTGACTCCTCATTATGATTAGCTTTTGGTTTCTCCCCTATTGTCCTTGGATTCCTTGCAAGTTTTCTGAATTTTTTTATATTCCAAAAGATGTATACTGCCACTTATCTACCAAAACTACTTTTCTTTAACTATATAAAATGGCATGCCCTGCAAGAGGACAGCTGACATCATGAAACCATCTCCAGAGACAGCTACATAAAAATCAGGTTTGTATAAGACTGAAGACAAGTTTTTAAAAGACAAAGCTCAGGGCATCATGGATTCTTCAGGGATAACACAAATTAGTGTCTAAAACCAATTATGTCTCTGCACAATCAGGAAGCCTAAGACCCCTGCATTAAAAAAAGGTTATGATTTAACCTTTATAAAACACAAGTCAGTAATAGAAATTTGGTGAAACAATTAGACTTGACACTGTAAAGAATTTTAGCCCATCCTAACAAGAATGAGTGTGATGTTTGTTACAGTGATACATGGTAAGTACCAGCATCTGCCACAATCGCATCAAGAATATATAAAGAAAAAACTGTAATTTAAGAAAAAAGCTAACATTTTTGAAGACTAAAGCCTATGTGAGTAACTTTGTTGGAGAAGTTAATTGTTCTGGGTGCATACACAACACTTTGCATAACTAATTCTCAAATACAAAACTATACAAGTTTGACAAACAGTGAATAAAAATAAAAGCATCATAATTTATAAACACATTGTATCAGTAACAGTCAAACAAACATAACAGCATCTTGGACTGACAAGATTAATTCAGAAGATTCCCATTAATACTACTAGGACTTTATTACAGTAAAACTTCTAAGCAGTAATGGTAGAATAATATTCCATAATAAACTACATCAGGTGACATTAATTAATTTTGGAGTCTAAAATAGTCACATTTCTATTCTTTGCCTTCTTATGTTAACAAAAACAATCTGGAAGGATCTGAAAAAATTTAATCTAAAAATGTAAACCTTGATTAATTTTATGACTTTCAAGTGATTTGTTACTAAATTAATATGATATATACAAAAATAGTCCTATCAGATATTTAAAGAATTTTGTGAAGTTTTAATTAGCCTGACAATTTTCATCAGCTTGTCATCTAATACCATAGTGTAGCCCTCACTATTTCCCACTTCCCTGTAAGCTGCCTGAGTTTCTCTCACATCAAACAAGAACCCACACTGTAGGTTGGCTTTTGCAACCAGTTATGAGTTGTTGTGGTGGGTTATGTGAGGTGAACAAAGGACCTTGCCAGATACTTAATTCCCCACTGTTTCTGACATCATTCTCAAGGCAGGCAAAAGTCAATTCTTCATGCCATATTACCTGTTCTGTGTTTCTCCAGAGCAGGGACACCTGAAAGGATCCTGGTAGGACAGTGAAGGTATTCCAGGCAGAGCCCACAGGGACATGGGGCAATTCATGCTTCTCAGACCTACTATTCCAGGCTTCCTTCACACCTCTATTTAACTTCAGCTCAAATCAGATTCAAGTTTGGAGTTTTTCCCTACACGGGCACAGCAGCTAACAATTTTAAATGTTAAAAGAGGAAAAGAATTGGGGAAGTCAGTGGTCTATCATCAAATTATTAAGCCACTGTGGGGATGTGGGAGAAGAGAGGCAGTGATTGTCAGTTGAAGTTTAATCTGTGCCTTGATCAACCTTTGCATTTGCCACCAACATTTCTGCCACCTCCAGGTTCAAGCAGCCAATGCCAAACACTACCTGCTGGAGGCATTTGAAGCAATGTGAACAGGACTACTGTGAACCTGAACTGCCAAGAAGTTCTCAATTTCAGTAAGAGACTCTGTATTGATTATCATGGAAAACATCTATTGGTATAAATATTGTGTTATTCACAAAATAGAGCAGCAGCAATGACTTAAAATACTCTTGTCCTGCATTCTGGCACTTGGACCATCTCAGTTTGACCTGCACCACCTTCTATGGGCCACATTCGCAGCTAGATCAGGAAACTGATGCAGGCTGAATGAAACTGAAAAAATAAACAAATTAAATACTAATACTAATAAACAAACTAAATACTAGATCAGGCCAAATATGTTGAATCAGAGCTAACTCTCAAAACTCCTCAAAAAACACCAACCTTTCCCCAGTTTTCCATTTTATTTAAATAACTTTTACATTCTGTGTGTTTTATATGTAAGAAATGTATTTTGAAAGTTTTCTGTTCTTTAAATATCTATTCCTTTATTTTCTAAGAAAATTTTTCCTGTATAGGCAACCCCCTGAGATGAGTAAATTCAGAGAGTTTCTGAGCTAACTTCTGCCCAGGTTAGATATACAGCTTTGGGGCTGTATATGTACTGCTCATTAAATGCAGTAGCCATGTAAATGCTGGTTCATAGTCTCTGGAAACATTTATCTCATTCTCATGAACACACAGATACACTTTGTGTGACTGACAAAATGAAGCTTATCCTTTTATGATTAATCTTATTCTCTCTAATAATGGCTTTAAAAGCTGCTGCACAAATAAATAGTATAATAATAAAATAACTCCATACAGCACATCTTAATCCCAGTTTAGCACACCCTTCTAGTAGGAAAATAAATCCTATTAATTTGTGATAACTTTGTGATATACAGAAAAAGGTGTTGTCCTCATTTGAATCCTTCTCTTAAGAACTTAAGAACTTCACTTAAGACCAAAGAGGAATAGAGAATGTGGGCAAATCTGCAATGCAGTATTCCACTGGCACACCAAGCGCTTCTGTGAAATTTTACCCCAAAACATAAACTTTACATTTGCTCTGTGAAGTTGTCACAGACTTTTTGAGCATTGATGCCCTGACTGCACCCCTAATGTCACAGTGTTACAGGTTATAGCTGAAACTATTTCTTTGGCTGTTTAGTCTATGAAGCATGAAAGCTTTATTGCTACCAACTGCATAATTTTGTGCACATTTATTCTGCAGAATAGTAAGCTTATAGTTTAAATGAATCTCTGGGAGGCTTTGATATGGTTTTGATTTTGACCTAACATTTTAATTTCCAGTCGGGTCTTATTAAAACAGCAGGAGAATTATTGTCAAATTTCTAGATTTTCCACTTTATTTAAGTTTTATCATTTATAGAAATTATTATCATTCTCCATAAATTCACAAAAATGGAAAGTATTGAGATGTAATCTCTTTTTGAAAAAAAATTTGAAAATTTTAAGATCACATTTCCCTTTCTCAAAATCTTTTCATTGCATTCTTAGTTTGTAACCCAAATTACCTAAAAATGACAACAGAGTTATTTCTTAGCAGGAATAAAAGGGGACAAGTTAATATCTTTTACATACAAACAAGTCAATTTCTTTTATATACAAACAAACAAAAACCCAGAACCAAATAAAACTCTCTCAGCTTTCAGTTCTTAGAGACAACAAGTAATTTTGTTGGTTTTCCCCGCCTCCCTCCAAGGAAACAGGGAGATCATTAATTCTACAGTCAGCAGCTGAAACCAGTTAGTCTGACTCCAGACCCTACTGATCACATCCCTTGTGCTCAGTAAACCCCAGACTACCAGAGATATATCATTTTTCCTTTCTTACTAGGAATCAGCAGTCAGGCCAGTACATTATTCCTAACACAAACATGCATTTTTAGTTCGACCATGCACCTCTGTGAGTATTTTGATCCAAAATGCATGGCTTTATAAGAAAGGGAAGACAGAACATAGAGTCAGTAATGAAAGCTACGTATGATTTTTACCAATATGACTTTCAAATTACAGTGCCATGGATTTAACCAGTCACACCTCACAGTATTGCAGAATTACAAAACAGGAACGATCCTTGTTGTAATTTAATTTAAAAGAAGCATGAAAAAAAAGGCCTTCAGAAAATACTGGTTGTCCTGACCAAAATCAAGACTACGAATTTGAAAAAGCAGTCTTACTTCCCTGAAACAGTTAAACAGTAAAAATCTGCTAATCTAGAGACTTTATAGCACACTAATTCCCCAGTTGAGTCAGATTAAGAATGGTTTTAAGGACAGCCACTCAAATTGTAGGATCTGCAATCATTCTGGGCTAATGGTGTAGAGAGGACAACAAGAAAGAGAAGGAAGAAAAGCAAGAACATCCCTAATAAATCATATTCAGAAGGGATTGACCATGCAGTGTGTTGTCATGATGGATAAAACCCATCTATCATATGGTCAATGTACAGCTTTTTATAAAGGTTTTTATAAAGAATGCATCTTTTGACTTGCAGTTTATTTGAGACAGTGTATTTCTGTGTATCTTGACATTGATTTCTCAGCAATCTATGTGATATGGAAAGCCACTTCAGCTATAATACTGTAAAATGGTATTTTGTCACATGGCATTACTAAATTCTCATAGAAGAATGTGTGAGAGCTCTTTAAAATGCAAGATTCACCACAGGGGAAACAGCGGTTAGCTCTGCAAAGGAAAGAATGTCACATGGCTGAACACATTCTCTCATTATTCCCAGAAGCTAAAAGAGTAGCTAGAGGCAGAAAACTGACAATAATTATATTGCCTAGAAACTGACAGCATACATAAATCTACTGTATTAAGCCTTTACTCATTGATTTACTTTCCAAAGCTCATTTCAGCATTAGCCCAGAAGTAACACTGTGCAAGGCACTGCTCTTCAGTTTAAGGGGAATTTGGGTAAATTTTTCTTCCACATACTGTGATAATTAACGTTTTGTATGGTTGCTCTCTCTATCCTGTGGCAACCTGAATTGCCATGATTTTTGACTGCAATTTTCCTCCTTAGTAGATTGTCAGTAATACATGAAACAGAAAGCAGACATGCTTAAAGGAAGAGTAATTCAGCCCTTGATGAAATTGTTATATTTACAGCAAAAGCCTGAAGTGATGGCAAGACAGCTATTCAGTCCTGAATGTCTGTTTATGTCAAATCACAAGAGCACAGTGCAATCAATCCAGACCCGGGAGGACCTTTTACTGAACTAATTTTGACATAACACTGGAAAATCAAAAATCAAAGGTGTAACTAAGAGGGAAAAATAAAGGTTGGTGAGGCTACAGAAAAAGTGTTAACATGGTACTGTCAGAATGGCACATACATGTTCCTGAAATTACCTCAAAGGCCAGTAAATTTAAAGAAAATAGCTTCCCTTTAGCATCCTGCCCTATTACTGTTCCTTCAGACACTTACTGTAGAACATCACTCACTGGTGGGTCCCTGGATAGAGCAGGGAAGCAGACAAGCCCAAGTGGCAGCCAAGGGAAAAAAAACCCCATGTTTTAAACTTCCCATGTTCATGAAATCAGCATTGCTGTTTTGCTGCCATTGCTTGAGTAATCATACCTTTGGTATAAACAGATGACAAATGAAGTCTGGAAAGATTTTCTATCAAATCAACTTATTACTTATAATGATTCTATTATTCTCAGATTTTTGTACATATTTTTATGTATTTAACTTCATTTTGGATGTCTAATTATTAATATGGTACCATATCACTTAATGATATTTCAAAGTGAGAAAGAATATTAAGAATATTGAGGCTTCTATAGCAACATCTACTACATGTAATACATTACCAAGTAAAATGCGCAATTTTTGGAGTGATGAGTGTTTTTTCTTCTATAAGTTTTGGGCTATACTGTCTCCTTAAAATAATGTTAGCAGGTTTGCATATTTCTCACTGCACAGGTATTTAGTGTTATTTGACCTAATAATCAAGGTGAAGAAAAAAAAAAAACCTTGAAGTAATTTCAGTATCAGATATTTTCATGGTTTTTTCATGAATAGAGTGATATTAGCATTGTCTCTTTAATTATGCCATCCTATTAAACGATTTTTAAAAATCCCTTGCTTTTGCACCAATTAAACTAATTTTTATAGACCATTCATTGATAAACTCTTCTGTTTCAAAGTTATCTATTATACTGTCAATTAACTATTTGGTTGAGTATTACATGCATGTGGCCTATAGGTTGTGTGGAATAAGAAAATCTCATAAATATTTTGGTTTGCTTTTCTTAAAATAAGTTATCCTACTTAAGTATTTCAAGAAATTATTTTCTTCTTATCCTATATGGAAAACCTTTTAAATTAATTGACTAGAGAACAAGATTATTTTGGGTTGTGCATGTACAGACTCCCAGCAAAACCAGTCAAAGCTCCTGCTTTCTAGCCCCACCAAATACATTGTCCAAACACGATCCTTGGCTACCTACACCTTTCTCTCTATAAATACAGAAGTACTGTATATATTTAAATGAAGAGTAGTGGTGAAGAATTCAGGTGAAGGATCAGGATCCCCTTGCTCCCCTCACTTGTTCTGTGACCATGTGCTAGACAGGCACAGCCTTGTTCAGGTTCTAAACAACTGCCTTCTCTTGTTGGCTGATTGGTGCCCATTAATTCTGGCTAAAACTCTCCCTTCCTATTCCAATGCTTCTGGAAAATTAGTATAAAATAACTGTCTACAACAAGGAAAGCAAAAACCCATTCCTTTCTTAAGAATATTGGAATAAGATTCACAACTGGAGAGGTAGAGGGTGAGGAGAAATTCCTGTGGTGTAATATACTTGAATTCATTTTGTTTAGGAAGATTCTACAGGTTTTACTCCATTAATCCCTTCTACTAGAAAAAGCTACCTCTAAATATCCACTCTTATCCATTCTTTCCTCACTCATCCTTTAGTCATATTCCTTAGTCCTAACTGCATAGTCAAAAATAAAACAAATCAATGAGAAGACAAGTGGGTTTAGAATCAGTGAAATAAAAGCCCTATCTTATGAAAGGCTACAGCAACCATCTGCAATCTTCATTGGATTATGTTGACAGCACTGAGCAGCAAAGAAAATTATGTACATGCAGAGAATATACGGAACCCCCTACTAACCATACTGACCCTGCTGCCACTTGAACAATGTCAGTGATGTTGGTGATAGAGGAAAAGGTTCACATAAACACTGGCAGGAGCACAAAGTACTAGAAAGGGATGAGAAGAGTTGGAACACAATTTGATAGATCTTCTAGACAGAGATTACATAGCATTTTGCCACTGGGTGAATGTAAGAAAAATATATGTTTTATTTGGTGTGACTAAATTATTTTCTTAAGTTGGTTGTAATTTGGCACAGTACAGCTATGTTATGTAAACAAAAAATGTTTATTCCGTGTTTTTGTTCTTCTGTTTTACACTTAGCAGATTGTAAATGCACATTATCTTAATATTTCATGCAATTCTTGGATTGTCAACATTCAGATAAAGGGTTGTTTTTAAAGACAGAGTGGACTGGAAGGGAATTTGCATCCTATGTATTGACATTAATCAGTCTTCCTTCTGTTCCATGAAGGGGGAAGCCACGTCCTGAATATGATTCATCTTTTGAAATACAACAGAAAAATATCAGTAACTCAAAAGTCAAGTTTCAGCATTTCTTGGTAATCAGATAGGAATTTTTCCATCTGTTTCTTATAGAAAACCAAATTTCGTTTAGTCACAATTAAGTTTCCTATTGAGCATTTACAATTTTTACTGCATTTTCCCCATTTCCTTCTTTTTTAAGGAGGAAGAAGATGGTACACCCAAAAATTTCCTCATGTGCACTTTCTCACTGTTTTCTGCATTTTATATATGTTTATGCACCAAAAACATTATGTAGAAGTAAAGGAAAAGGACAAGTTTTTTCCCATCTGAAAACAACTTTTGAAAGCTGTTTGATAGTTTAATGTAATATACATAAAAATAAAGTATCTTTTCTCCAACTTCACAAAATGCACTTATAATCTATTTACTACTTTCAGTCAGCTTGAATCTCCTCATTACAGACTTAGCTATTAAAAAAATAGGAAAATTTCATTCCATTAGTGCTAAAATAATCTAAACTGGCTAGTAATTTTGCCTTAAATCAAGCCTTTCAGACATTACAAAGTAAATAAATTACCTTTTCTTTCCCTAAATGAGCTTTTAAAAAGCATCTGATCCTCCTCATGACTTTTCTTTCTCTCTTAAAATAGAGTGTATTTTAATTCCTCTGAAAAGAGAACTTGCTTTGGTAGATCAAGTTAACTACTGAACATAATTGCAGAAAAGAGATGTCCAAACCAGAATACCCATTGTGCATTTAAGACAAACAATCAAATCTTCAAAATAAAACTTTAAACTTTTTGTGTCAATTTGGGTGCATGGATTCATCTCCCTTTTGAAGTCCCTCAGTCTGCCATTATGTTTAAATTACTTAGAGAATAGCTGCTAATATGAAAATTAGTGATTTTATTTTTGCAATGATACCAGAACCACCACATTAAAGAATTTGATTAAATCCTTGTCAAAGACTTCTTTCTTAGGCTTGGACTTTTAAGAAGCCTTTGCAGAAACTTCTTGCTTTGACTTCTGTATAGAAAACCAGTGAACCTTCAGTTGTGAATTATAGCTTTGAAATACAGTATATTCATGGTAGTGTATGTAAATTTAGTTCCCACTTACTCCTCATCATCCATTGTTTGTCTCCCTACATACTTTTACTGCCACAATATATAAACTCATGTCTTGGGTGGTTTTAATTGATAAATAAATGCCTATAGAATGACATCTGATAATTAGCAGATTAAATCCATAGTTTCCTTATGGCAGTTTCTGGCCATGGCTGGGGGATTGGAACTAGATGGTCTTTAAGGTTCCTTCCAACCCAAGCCATTGTACTAAAAGCTCATTTTAGTCACCAGTAACTAAACAAGTAACAAGCATCCCTAGAGAAATCCTGTGGGTTATGGCTCTAGAAGGTATGGGCAGGCCAAGACAGCTGGTCAGTATTGAAGCATCACTTCCAGTGTTTTACAGCAAGCAAAAAATCAAGCAAAGCGAGCAGGAGATCTGCATGGATGAGCAGAGAGCTTGTAGCAAATCTCAAACAGAAGAAAGAAAATTTATGGGATGTGGAAAAAGGGACAGGCCACATGGGAGAACTCTAGGAACCTTGTATGCAGGGATCCAATGAGGAAGGCCAAGACCCACTTGAGGAATTCAGAGTGGCAAGGGATATCAGGAAGGGTTTCTACCAGCACATCAGCAGCAAAAGGAAGACTAGGGAAAATATAGGGCTGCTGCAGAATCAGATGGGTCCTGGTGATGGAAGATACAGAGAAGGTGGAATTATTGAATACCTTCTGTGCCTCAGTCTTACTGCTGAGACTAGCCCTCAGGAGTTCCTGTCCTGGTAAGAGAGGAATGCTAGAGATAGGAAGACTCCCCTTTAGTCATAGACAGTTGGATTTAAGATCAGTTAGATAGACTAAACACCCATAAATCTATGGGCCCTGATGGGATGTACCCATGGGTGCTGACAGAGCTGGCACACGCTGTTAAGACGCTCTCCATCATTTTTGAAAAATCATGGAGAATGGGAGAGGTGCCTGATGACTGGAGGAATGCCAGTGTTACTCCCATCTGCGAAAAGGAAAAGGAGGACCTGGAAAACTACCATCCAGTAAGCCTCACCTCCATCCCAAAGAATACAGGCTTAGAGGGCATTACAAGGCTCAAAGCATAGGCTGTAGTTTACATTTACCTTTTTCTGACAAGGCTGTGCATGGCAGGGGCAAGAAAACATTGCTGCCTTTCTCTCAGGGTATTAATAATAGGAGGGATCATTAAAAAAATTACCAACAAAGTAACAGAGCGGTGCTTGCCTTTAAGGACCAGAGCCAGGGAACTAAGATACACTTCAGCTATGACAGAAGTGAGACAGTTCTCTTCATGATTGTAAACCATCATTCAAAACATCAGCAACAGCAGAAATATTTCATGAAAATGCAAGAACATCTGGTAAATAATGAAGGGGGTTTTTTTGGTTGGGGTTGTGGTTGTTGTTGTTGGGGGGGGGGGTTTGTTTGTTTGTTTGTTGGGGTTTTTTCTGAATCCTATCTCCTGACCTTAGGAAAACCAGTGTCTTTGTTGAGGACAAGACATGCTATCCAAATACCCAAATACAGTACAGCTGCTAACTCCAGGGCCAGAGCAGACACATTGTTAGAATCAGACACTGCATGACCAGCAACAACATACTGCAGCAATAGGGATAACACAGAAATTTCTTAGAGCATTCTATAAGTCTCAGCAGTCTATGAGTTCTTCCATGGATATTTTCAACACACCAGCTCTCTGTGCTGCCACTTCTAAGTGTCTGCCCACACACCAATGGCTACTCCCCCCCATTCCTGGACACAGAGCAGGTTTCCTTTAAAAAGAGAAAAACAGTACTGGTTGCACATCAGACATGATGCCTCATCACATCAGAATTCCACTTTCCCTCTCCTCAGCAGAGTGAGCCAGAAACACATCTCCGAGCTGATGGTTCCCCCTTCCTGTGCAACTTTGCCCAGCACTCACAAGGCAAGAATGAAATCACGGGAAGGAAGACACTACAGGGACAGCACTGAAGAGACACTTGAAAGCCACTGATCATAGGGTTTATAGTGGCTGAGCAGAATTAGCAAGAAGAACATCAAATAGTTTAAAGAATGAAAAGACACTAATTACAAAATAATTGCAGTTTCTCTGGGCCAGAACTGGTTCACAGGAGCGTCTCCTGACTTGGCTCAGAGTTTCTGTCTGAGTTGACAATCTAAAGGCAATGAAGATATTGTGCTCCCCTTTATGTGGTACTTATTTTTAACCTGTGCTTTTCATAGCTGCACTTATTTTTTTTTACTTCAGAGGAAGTGAAAAAAAAAGTGAGCCCCTCCTATATAAACAGTTTGCAATTAAATTGGTAGTGTGAGTGGGAATTCCCCACTTTCAAGTCAAAATCTGAAAAAAGCTTCAGTGATGCCAGTTTATTTTGCCTTTTCTCTTCCTCAGTAATGTGTGTCTAACGTGCTACATTTTTAGTCCTTGCTGCAGCCAGCTACAAATCATGTGGCTGACAGTTAAATGGCCACTCTGAAGATGTTGTCTGATATTGCTGAGGCTTTGGTATGCCCCGGGATGTAGGTCACTGTTAGTGCACAGCCTTTCTCATATTCTTTGCTCCCGTGATGCATTTATATGATGGTGCCCTAATGTGACACTCTTTCAAAATAGAAGTCAAGAGATGTAAAATCTGTTTCCTACATAAATTATTTTTAATCTGTAATTTCCATGACTTGACATCTGCCATCAAATGAATATATCTTGTTGTTTAATTCTCAAGAGAAAGGCAGATTGTTGCTATCTCTACTGCCAGCACTCATTTCATCATCTTTAAACAGCCTTATTCCTGGTTTCCAGAGGTGCAAAAGAGACTTGTAAGGAGCAGAGTGTTGTGGGGTTTTACATAAAAAAAAAATTACAATAAAGAAAGCTCCTAGGATTAGCAAGGCTTACCCCTCAAGTCATGTGGTCACATCACAAAATACTTATAAATTTAACAAGCTACACCTAGTAGATGGGACAATATTTTACCTCTCTAATCCTACTGAAAAAGCTGATCCAAAGCCTTGTAGATCTGATGACTGGAACCTTATTTTAATTTCTGGGTTGACCCTGTCTGTTTAGTAGTGAGATAAAATTGCAAAAGAATATAAGAACTAGTGCATTACACCACAGCCAAAGTCCATCTGTCTTGGCATTTTGTTTCCAACTGTGAGCAGTATAGGCCACTTCAGGAAAGAATTTTAGAATCCAGCACTAGAAGAGCAAGGAAGATATAAAGTTGTGTCAGAAACAAGCGTGCTAACTTGAAACACTAATTTTCAACTGCAACCAAAATAAAAATTAACTGAAATAACATATTTTCTTTGGTCCTGTTCCTTTCTGAACTGAGCTTTTGAGAGGCATTTCAGATAAGATTACAGGTGCTTTGTTATCATTTTTTTTTAAAAGCTGTTTTTAAGTAGAGTAAATAGCTCAGGCTGAACTTTGACCTATGATGCCTGCACTTTTCCCATATCTGGGTTAATTTAAAACTAGTCTGTATTCCAGTTGGAAATATCTGGCTTGATTGGGTGACAAATGATGTCACGAAACCATATTCAGAGTGTATAGGGACTTCATGATTTCCTATAGGTATTAGTATATGTTTTTGAAGATGTTTGACTGGCATGGCTAAAATTAGTGTCAATAGCTAAAAAGAGTCACAGATGAGACTACAACACTGCTAAAATCTGATTTGAAACTTGTAAAATCAACTTTTTCTATCTTACACCAGTTCATTTGACAAAAGCCATCCGATTAGCCAAAAATTTGCAAGTGAAATGTTTGCTTTAGCAACACTCATTTTTCAGTGAATGAAATCAAGTTGGCTTTTGAATACTGGCTCCAAACAGCTCCATATATGGGGATCTTGACAGAGTAAGATAGATTGAGACTAGCAATGAACTAGACATTTTGTAGTTTCATTTTCACTGCACTTGCCATGAAACATTTTATAACTTCAGGTTATTAAGTTAGAAGCAGTGGGGAACATTCAGCTCTCAGGGCAGTGAGAACTCTAAATGCCAGCTTCATGACCGATGCAAGCACTGAAGCATTGATAGCTACATTCAGTCTTACCTCATGTGATATTTCATACAGATTATCTGAATGTCTTCTGAAAAATAGAAAGTACTGAAAGAAGACTGAACTTCATGTCTTACACTGCTTAAAATAAAATGTCCCAAACTTGGATATTATTTTCTCTGTAAATTATTGTAAGAGAGACCTAGTAATTGTAACATTTTGGAGTAACAGAGGATGCTGAGTGAAAACACCACATTTTTAATTTCTGCAGTGGTGTTCCAAGTGTTCCATCTCTTGGTACAAGCAGGAGGATTTAGAATAGGATTTGTTTCCCTAGGTCCAATGAAACCACACTATTTATATTAATCCAAATCACAACTTATGCTAGCAATAAATACTTGATAGTCTTTTAATATTAATTTTGCATAGTTGGAGAAGGCTCCCATCAAAATGGCAGGCTGTTCTCAAAAACAGACAGTGTAATCCATGACTGTGAGAGGTCTGCATTACCACAAGGAGAATCATAGAATCATGGAATGGCCTGGATTACAAGGGACTTTTAAGACCACAAAGTTCTAACCCCCCTGCCTTGGGTGGGGCCACCCTCCACTAGACCAAGATCAGAGCTTCATCCAGTCTGGCCTTGAACATTCCAAGGATGGGGCATCCACAGCTTCTCTGGATGACCTGTTTCAGTACTTCAGCACCCTCATCCTAAAGAATTTCCTCTTAATACCAAAACCTACTCTTAAAGTTTGAAACCATTCCCCCTTGCCCTATCTTTACACGCTCTTGTAAATAGTCTCTCTGCACCTTTCTTGCAGACTCCCTTTAGGCACCAGAAGGGCACAATTAGGTAACTCCAAAGTCTTCTCTTTTCCCTCTGGATGTGACCATACAACCCTTTCTTACCCACCTAACAGTCTTGCAGAGGGTTTTTTTCCTGAAGTTTGCAATACAAGATAACCTTGTTTGTTCAGGAGATACAAATCAGGAGTTAAAATTTCATCTTTTCTGATGGAATAGGTGCATTTTTTTCTATCTGATAATTTCAACTGTATTGGACACGAGCCAAGATAGTTGATATTTTTAATGACTGCATAAAGAACGCATGGAGTCTTGATGCGCTGAACACAGAAAGAATCAAGAAACAGAAGAAAAGACTTTGCTAAAATTCATGCTTGTTTTAGCTAATTCTTCAGTGAAATTCACCTCTCTCCAGTGGTTTTTTCCCCCTCTTGGACATATATCCATGATTTCCTTCTTTATCTAGAACATTGGTCCTTTGGTATTGATATTGATATCTTCACACAAAACCCTGCAAACGAGTGCTAGTACAACCTTAGGTTTGCTTTGTTACTCAACATGAAAACAGAGGCATGTGCAGTTCCACTCCTTGCCATATACTGGTGTTCTGGGCCTTGTATTCTTACCTTCAATTTGAAGAGTAACCCCTACTTTCTCATGTCCATGTTTGTTCTTATTTCACTCATCCATTTTATCCCAGTCTCCAGTATCACCATCATCCTCCAGTACTGTTCCCACTCGTTCTCCATCAGAACAGACTGCTCAAGTTAAAGCATAACTTCATCCACATCAGAGACCCTCTCTTGTTAACACTTCCACTTTGCTCAGCAATCCAAAGAAACCTATAATCATGGTGGCTGGAATCATGCCTCACATAAAGTGTTTTTGACTGAGATCTCAAAAAAATGAATAGAACAAAGAATAAGAAGTTTAACAATGAGTAAGTGGAACAAAACTACTTAAGATCAATCCTTCTTTTTTCCTGCTGAACTTCAAAATTACTCTGTAAATGCCACCCTCAGCGAAAAAGTACTATAGCAAAAAAAACCCTTAACATTAGGAATTTTCTTAATTATGACATGTTCAGCTACAGTCAGAGTCTCTGCATGAAATCCACATAATGCAGCCATACACAAAGGAGTTGCTCTGTCTTCATCTGTTCCCTGTTGACTGTAGTTAAGGTGAAATTAATGCATTAAATGATGGAATGTAACTCAAATTTGCTACAGCTTTTAGGAAATCTTAATACTGAAGGTATTTACCCAAGTAATTTTGTTGTAGATGTATGTAACAGCAGATGCACCTGATATCTTTTTCTGAATAGAAAGTATTGACTTTAACCATTTAACAACTGTGAAACGGGAAGTTAGACAAATGGGAGGTGTAACTCCTCATCTGAAATCCAATGGTTTTGGTAAGTTACTAAGTAAAAGTTAAGGAGAAAATGTTAATTTAAAAACTCAGCCCCCACTGGAAATGACCAGTGGACATTTCAAGAGTGACAATTCCTGTTTTGTTCCAATTTTGAACAGTATTTCAAGAGGTATCAGATCCTTATGAAAAAATTAACTATTAAGTTGTCTGAAAATTTAACTGCTGCTCTCTACTGCTATCTACCTAAGTTACTTTGAATCTACCTATTTATTTAGCCCTGGTGACCAGGGGCTGCAGAAGCCACATGCCTGGGCAAGCTGCAGTGCTGCCCAGGTGCCTGCTGTACCACTGCCCAGCAAGCTGGGAAATTGTCCTTGCCCCTCAAACAATATTTCATACCACCTTCTAATTATACAGGCAAACATCACTTGGCCCTTCCCTAATAACCACCAAGAAAAAATGCTTAAGTGCATACATGACTGCGTGCCAGCTAAACAGTTCCTACATCATTAATAACCTGTCCTCCTCGCTCCATTTATCCTGCACATGATGCCCATGTCTTTTTCCATAGCACTCAAGACATTTATATTCTAAGCGTGACTTATGCCCTTCTTCTCTACCAGCAGAGTGCAGACAAACCTTCTCTGCAGCAGGAACATGGTGCATGGCTGCAGTGGCATCAGATGAGCCTTCAACCCATGCCTTGACAAGGTGGCAAGAGCAGGGGCACCAGGGGACAGAGCAGCAGGAAAACCAGTAGGCAAAGTGGAGGAGAAAACCATTAGAAGCACAAGCACCTCAACCTCCTACACTGCCTGACACCTCTCTGAGAAAATTTGGTCTGAGAGACTTTGCTCCACAGGGGAAAAACAAGGGAAGCTGAGACTGGGGAAGGGGGAGGATACATGTTTTTACAGGTTTGTGTGGCCTCATATTGCTAATAGCATGGTTTCCCCTATATGCTAACTATACAGATGGTGTAAAGGCTTGCAGGGTAACACTTTGGTAGAAGAGACGCCTGAATTTGCAAACAGAAAGTTTTTGGGGGGCTGTAAAGGAAATGAACATATGTTATTCACAAAATTTAGTCATGTTAAAGCTATTTATCAGGTAATGTGGATAAAGTAGGTAATTAACCCCTGCTGGATTGTGGATTGATTTTTTTGATTAGTGCAAGCATGAGGCACTTAGGGCATACATAGCTATGCCCTGCTGCCCAGGATATGATTCACAGATTTTGAAAACTAGAAGCTGGCAGTTTAGGAGTCTGGTCATTGTTCTCATGGAGGGTGGAAAAAAATCTGGACATCTGAACATATGAGAAGGATCTCAACAACTGGAAAAAAAAAATCTTCCAGGGGCCCCAAGAGACCCTTTTCTTTCAGGTGATATTTGTGTATGGTCTTAAATAAAAAAGCTAATGATCACACTAACTCATATTGATCCAGAATTTACTGTGAGGCCCATTTCTTTTATTACCTCAGCCCTGTCTCACTGAAATGTAAGGATACATTGATAGAAAGGGTAATTGGTTTGTTCAAAATTAAAATCAACAAGGTATTTTTAAATTCCAGCTGTGATAGTCAAGAAAAATTAATGCCTGTTGTACTGGAAAGAAAATATCACCGCATAGTACCAAATACACAGGTAAGTGATGTCCAAACTACCAGGCTGAGGCACTCTTTGATACAGCAATTCTTTTGCAAATCAGCAAATATCACTGCTGGTAACAAAGTGATACCACTGCTGTTTGCGGTCATAATTTTACATTAAGTTCAATGAAAAAAAGACGTATTTTGAGTTTCTAGGATTGTATCCATTGAGATAACTGTGTTTTATTCATATATTCTGATGCATCAATAGATCTCAAGGCACTATAAAAATAGTCTCATATATATTTGGGATATGAGGCATAGGTGCTGAGATGTATTAAGTCTTCCACCAGACCAGTTGCCAAAGCAGGAGCAGAAACCAGGCTCTTCAACCTTAAGATTTTACTAAGCTTTCAATTTATAACAACATCCTAGTATGTACTTACAAAGTGCTAAAGAGGAAGTTCATACAATGAAAATAGTAAGATTAGTGGTGTAGTTCATATCTACAGAAGGAACTGGATAATGAATATTAAACTATAGAAATCATAATTTTGAGGCTTGCTACTTTTTGTTCCCTCCTAAATAGCTTTTAAGAAAAGAGTTATCCATTCCTTCATTTCACAGGCAACTGAGTTAAAACTTTAATACTCAAAACCCCATAGTAATTAATTTTTATGTCTCCAATTCCACTTCTTTGTTAACACCAGTCCAGTCTGAACAGTTACTGCCTTCTTTGCCTGGGTTAAGAAATTCTTATATCCTTATGTGCAGTACAGCAGTTAAATAACCTATTTATTATTCTATTCCTACCGTGTCCAAGCCCTTAAAGCTGTATTGCAGAATATCAATCGTCGTTCCACTTGCTGATAGCACGTCGACAGCAATGGTACATGCTGATGTGGGACTCCCTTCACAGCCTTGGTTTCTTTTTTTGTTGTTGCTTTTTATGTGTGTGTGTGTGTGTATTGGTGGTGGTGGTGTTTGCTGGGTGTTGGTTTTTTGGTTTGCTCTGCTTGAGGCTGATGGAATGGTTCCTGGAACTGGTACACGGAGTAGGCCGCATGTGCTTGGCATAGGAAAGGCCAGAAAGGTCGGGCTGTGGGCACTAAAGCAAGAAATGGGGATGAGCCCCTCAGCAGGGGCTGTGGCGCAGTTACAATCCTTGCTGATAAAAAGATCTTCGGCAGCAGCAGAGAAAGCTCGCCAATCCAGTGGGAGTCCCTGCCCTCTAGTGGCACTGCTGGAGATCAGCCCTGCCGAGCAGCGGGAGCCTGCGATCACCGCCCGAGAGCCCTCACAGACCGTGCTGGGACCAGCCCTATTCCCAGGGCAAATCCTGCAGAACATGGTGTTTCAGGAACTGCAAGAATAACAGAGAACTAAATCTCAAGTGACATTTGCTATTGACTTCTGCAATGCCTTTCAGATGTCTGCCTACTTCTCACCTTGTTCAACACTGCAAGGGTTAGTCTGAAGCATCTCCACATGCTATTACAGTCCCAATCTGTTTTCTTCCAGTGAGCCAATATAAGGAAGAACAAAGATAATAAATGTGTTACTTTTGTGGTAGTAATTTTCATTCCACTATTAAAAAAAAAATAAATCCACACCTGTTTAGCATATTTCAACAAAAGATTTCAAAGTGTAATTTTGGGTTACTGTAGAACTGGACGTGTTGAATGACTCCACTGTTATTGTATTTGAAAACTATTCTGTTTTTCCTTGGAAGCGGGGCATGATTCTAAATATTGTGTGGTAAATTTTATTAGATAACTAATAGAAAACTAATTTTTTGAAGAAAATACAACTTTTTTTAATGATTTTTTTAGTATGATAACATCTGTACAGTCCCAAGTAAGAACTACGATAAATTCAGCTGCTTAATATATATGTAAGAAATTAATAAATATTGCATTCCTTAAATTAAAAGAGGATAAACTTCTAACTTTTACAGTATTACAGTGTTGGTAATCATGCCATGTAAATGTAAAATATGAGCAATTCAGAAGTTCTCATCAACACTAGGGTGGAAAATAATCGTGTATTTATTTCTGCAATAAGCGGAAAGATGTGCCTCCCTGATGGGGGGGGGCATTGCACTAGATGATGCTCAGAGGTCCCTACCAGCCCAAACCATGCTGCAATTCAGTGAAAATCTTCACAAGACAACTAGTCTCCATTAGTGTGTGGGCACTGCAGGGAGTTCATCCACATGGAACACACCCGCACAAAGACACATCTCTGCTCCTCATTGCAGCACCACCAGAGCTCTGGGCCAGCTGAAGGAACCAGGCTACCCAGATGTTTGCAGTGCCAGGGTGGCTTTTTCCCCTGCACAATTAACTGAAATAAAGTTTGGAGAGACACAGGAATAAACTGGCCATAAAAAGGCTCTTTAACATCAAACTCCTCAGGTTAAATCTCTCAGCTTTAGCAGCAAGCTCGACAGACACCTGGCTCAGTGTCATACACTCACCTCTATTTCCACTCTCCAGCTTCAATTACGTAATTTTTGTACTTTCTGCTCATACCCACAAACTGATGAAAGTTAATCCAGAAATCTTGCATTCACAATTATGCTTTAACACTATTCACTGTTTTAGCTAGCTTGGTAAAGGGAAGTCTTCAAATCATGTTAATTTGTAGTATGATAGCTACCCCCTTTTCCAGAATAATTGAGTAGAACCCTAGGGGTTCATTCCCTACCAGTCCCTTGCAGTTTTTCGTCTGTACTCTGAGCCTGTAGAAATTGCTGGTGCAGCAGCATCACTGCAAGCTTTTCACTTAAAATCAAAATCAGATTTACAAACTGACAGTCCTTGACTGGTTTAACAGGACAGAAAAATTCCCCTCTACCTTTGCACCCAGCAAAACAAAACAAGAGACAGTCATACCAAAACAGGCAATCATTCTATGTTAAAATTAACATGGGCACACAGTGAGCTTTTCCAGTGGGAAGAGGGGAAAGGTTTCCTGACTCATGGCAGTGAATCATTACCCAGCACAAACCTGAAGTTAATAAAAAGCAGGAATGTGCACGGGACAACAGACACACAACTTTGCGTATTCAATTGCTTTCAATACATTCCCAAAAACCCAACAATACTGATTCTGTGTAAGTCTGTGCTCAGAACAAGTAATGCTTGGAATTGTATTTCCATGTAACATGGTTGGATTTAAGAAAACATTTGCCTCAGCTGAAGGCCTGCCTCTGTGCATGGCTAATAGGTCTTCAGTACACATAGAAATGTATTTTATGCATGATCAAAATTAAATAAGTAAAAAAATTAAGTCCTTTACCCCGACTGAACTATATGTTCAATTAAACCAATTAAAATGTTATCAAGATATTGAGATTACAGTAATGGAGAGAGTCCAGTACATAAAACAATATGTATTTTATTTAGCACAAAAAGTTCCATTTTCAAGTGCATGTATGCATTTTTCTACTACTTTATGGCACTTTGCTTTATGAAAAACTCGAGAACCATCATGACTAAGAGAAAGACATACTATTCATTTGACAGAGTGACTGTTTTATCCTACAACTGTAGGCCTGAGAGCAGCTTATGAACTATAAGGCAAATTGGGAATTCCTTCTCAAGTGAGCAATCTCTACTCAGATTCATTAACTCAAGTGGAACATTCACAAGAGAAGTGTTACAGGACTAGGACATGATATGTGACTGCAGTACTTCCTATGGCTACAGCCACCATAATATGCAGGGGTGGGGTTATATTCTCAGACAGAAAAAGACAGAATACTGAAAGATTTACAGTAAATTGCCAGAACCACTTAACTGACAGAGAAAAAAATCCAACCATTATGTATGCAATCACATGACATAGGCACAACTCCCAGTTCACAGAAAACAGGTAAGTTGCCATATAATGCTCAGAACTAGGACATCTATAGACTTTAAAGCCTGCAACTTTCATTTAGAGACAAGTTGGTATTATTTGGTAAACAAATGCTGATAGCTCACAACTGACAGCACAGAAACATTACTGGAAATCTGGAATTCCATTAATGGAATAACTACAAACACTGGATACAGACGACCATTCAAATTACACTGGTGGACAGATTTTCCACAGCTTCTCCTCTGCTGAAGTTTCATCACTTTAAGTGACCGACATCAAAGATGTGCTGCTGAAACTAGTTCAGTCTTCCCACCTGTAGTTATCACCTGGATTAGACTGCCAGAGCTTGGTCGATTCTTTCCTGTTACCCAGTCATAAAAGGTTCTGTTTTAAAATAAATGGATAAAACAATGTGAGAGAGAACAAAAAAATTACAACTACTATCAGGTATGTGGACTGGAAGAATAAAATACAAGCCTACTATTTTTCCTTCTTTTCCTGCTGCTCTCTCTAGTGATTTCTATGTGATGTGATGTGATCACTGGATTCAGACCCCCACAACTGGACAGAGGGCCCAGAGAAATCCAAGGGGCTTTAGAGCACACAGGCTTTCCAAAATATCTCAAAGGAAAAAGCCAGAAGCTTAAAATCTCACAGTGGCTGGATTTTTTTCCCAGTTAAAAAATTGAGAAAAGGAGAAGGAGGAGCTACTTTAGTTGCCTTTCTAGCATATATATAAAAGAAATACAGTTTTATGGCTAGGATAGAGTTGCTAAACCCATTACTCTGACAACCGGCCATTAGAATACTTTGATATTTAACTGTGCAAGCGGTCTCAGTGGGAGGAAAAAAGCATTAAGACATCCAAAACAGTGCTAGGATGGACACAGTCCGGGTAGCAGACCAGAAGACTCCTTATCAAAATGCAACATAATCTTCTTCCTCAAAACAGACAAGAGAAAGTGAAGTATATTTTACAGGTCCTTCAGCCCTTCCAATAGTGCAAACATAGCAACTGCCATGTTGGAACATCCTACTATCCAACAAGAGCTTCCAGGGCACAAAAGTCAAGTGCCATATGGGAAAGGATTTCCTGCCTCCCTCTCGAGATGCAGACATTGCACGGTGAGATTTTCAGTTTTCAGAGCACTGGGGTTAAACTTTAGGGAACTAGAAATAAAACAAACCAATAAACTGAATTCTCCTATAAGGATAAATTACTTAAAAGTTAAACTTAAAAAATAAATTTGCAACATCTAGCTGAGTTGTCCCTGGAGCACAGTAAATTAATGATCTTTTTCTGAACATTTTCAGGTCAGCTAAATTCAATTGATGGGGTCTGTTGTAAAGAGCCTCATCAGACAACTGCAGTGGCTTAAATTAAACAGACGCCAATCAAAACCATTTCCATCTCTGGAATTCACCTTAAAAAATCACAAAAAAGGAAATCTGATATCAGAACTAAACTACTCTCCGAACAATTAGCAATAGGTAAATTCAATTCCACTGTCAGTTCTAAAAGACTAAAAATGTGAGTTCACCCTCAACAGAAACTCTGCTACTCCCCATCACATGGTAGAAGGCAATACTCACGCTGCACCTTCTCTAACCCTGAGGAATGAGAACAGTAAGGCAGATAATCTCAGTCTGCCATTGCATAAGCTACAGTTGAAATTTCAGCATTTTGCATATCATTCAGGACAAGTTTTTGTGGATAGAATTTTTTTTTTTTATTGAACTCTTCTGAACAAAAGAAGAAAAGTTGCCAGCTGAGAGAACTGAACTAACATGCCATAAACTGGGCAGTAAAATGTGTTTAGAAGAAAAAGAAGCCTACCTAAGGTGACATGCTTATTTGCAGTTTATCTTTAAGCCAGGTGTCTCCTGCACCTGCTGTCTGCAATTTAATTTGTCTACAGGCTTTAGGAAATTCTCCAGTTTCCAGCTGCTTAAGGCTATCTTTCTTGCTGGAATAACTCATGTAGAGAAGCTGAGGTTGATGGAGTTAGGCTAATTTTCTCCAGTTAGGAAGCCTGTGTAATTAAACCCAATGTGATTTAGAAAGATACACAATAAGATGATGGAGGAAAAAAATCCATGCAAATCCAAGATAGCTATTTAAAAGGAACAGGCACTGAGATACAGCAGCAAGAGGGACAGTGAGGAACTGTTTAGTTATCCCACAGATACTCACTCTGCAATGAATTCTAAGGGTGTCCAGGAGCTGAAATCTGCATCAGGCATTGATTTCCTGTTTGCTGGTGTATCTAAGGTAACCCTGTGATTAAAAAAGATAAGCAAGCCTTTTATTAATTTATCATGTTTCTGATGAGCACCACCTGCTTCAATTCACTGCTGTAATATGTGCTTGACTTTTACACTATATGGTATGGATTTCCCTTGCATCCCCCTGCGTGCTAACAGAATACAGTCATTGGTTTCAGTGTATATCCAAGGCTCCATCTAAGGACCCCCCAGCCCCCTGGCTAGCTGAGGAACTGCCCATTGGAGCCATTACTCAGCTTGCAGCTCCCTTCCCACCTCTCTCACAGTGATGGGGAATGGCAGCAATAAGCTTGTTCACATGTACTGCACAGCACACATCCCCGCTTTTGAGAGACTTAAGTGCATAAATATAGGACGTTTTGAGTTTGACAATACATATTTATGCTACATACAATGACATGAAAGGGTTAACTTTCCAGAACTCCCCCACTGAAATGCTGTTGACAATCCAAGGTATATCTACCCTCTCAAAAATTCACTTAAGAACAGAGTTTTGCATGAGAACTACACAAGAACAGCATACACAAGAATCCCATGACCCTGGCGTCTGCCTGCCCATAAAGCTCTCTAGAAGGTGGTGTCAATTATCAAAAAAACACATTTAATGCCATTCCTGTCTGATCTGAAGAAGTGTGTTAAGAGTCTGTGTGAGGAAATCAGAAGTAGAGAATTCAGATAGTGTACCAAATCTCTGTACAGAACTCTTTAGACTTCCATTCTGGGTCCTGAACTAGATATGGACCTGGCAAGAAAAATACTTCTAATTTTTTCAACAGAATTGATTTTAAAAAAAAAAGAAATTAAACATAGTGAAGACCTACTAGGCCATCTACTTTTTACTAGCTTTCCAGACAAAAATGAAAGTAAGCTAAACTTTTTTGGTTTACATGTCCTCAAAGTAACCTGATTTTACCAATCGAGCATAGGTATGTAGCACCTCATGAAGAAGCATCTTTGATCAAGTGAAAACCTGTCAAGTAATCTTTGCCTTACTATTATCACAGAGCTAAGTCTAAAACTTTGCTGAACAGTTCATCTCATTTTTACAGTTCTGTCTATACTGAAATCATACATTAATGCATGGCTACAGTTAAACTGATTAAAAGTAAATCAAATTTTAATCCTAACATCCACTACTGTTTTGCAAAGGCAAATAAAATAACGTAATCATTTCTAGGGTGACTTGTGTAACACTTTGTTCATTCAGTCAAGATGCATCCTTTCTCCGTGAGTAGGTCTGAGAGGCTGTTTGTGTGCTGTCAACAGGACACTGCAAACAAATCTGTGTGGCTCTAGCTTACAGCAGTAATTAAATAAAACAACACAGGCAGAGACAACTAAGCAACCACTTACGGTAAAATGGCAACTGCAGCAGAACCAGATGGCAGCCCGCTGCTGGCACCAGCCAAACTCTGACAAAGCTGATGCACTGCTCCCTTGGCCATGCCATAGGCAATCATCCCTAAAAATTAAAACCAGGCAAATTAGAGCACAATCAGATCAGCCATCAATATCAGCAGTAATATGATTGAAACAAAGACTGTTTGATAAATATTAAGACCACTTATCACAGCCAGAAAAGAATCAGGCTTTTAAAACATATTAAAGCATACAAATTAAAAGAAAAAATTATTGTATTAATAAAAAAGCATTAGCAGACCTCCAGAAACTATCACAGAACTCAGTCAACTCAGCACTACAGAAATAAGCAGCTTACCAAGTCAAGCATGCTTAGTCAATGTATCCAAAATGCACCCTGAAGGTTGTGACCTATAGGGCTAGGTTTACAAATTTAACTGAGTAAGATGCTCATAGACTTTAATTAGGCACTCTTCTATTAACTTTCATTATATACTAAAGTACTTGTGAGTTTGGACCCAAACAGATACAGTTCACTTAACTCTCACATCTGGAATTCTATTAAAAAACCCAACTCTTATGGTAGAAAATTAATAAATAATGTGTAGGGAAAGCAAGCTTCTTCCTAAAAACTGCTGCCTTCTAGACAGGCAGCATTTAGCAGTGTAAGAGCAACAGGAACCAGAGGATAAGGCACACTGCTCAGGAACAAGATCTGGACAATCAAGGTGCTAGAGGTCTTAGATATCTCAAGGCCAGAAGTCAAGAAGTCCAGACACAAGAAAAGCACCTAAGAAAACCTGAATAGATTTTTGTCTACTACAAACTACAAACTACTACAACTGAATGTCTTTCTCCCTACTCATCTGTACAGCTATTCAGCCCCTTTCCAATGTTCCTAATGAAGTATTTTGAATATAATAGAAATACTCCTAAAATGTAATTAGACATATTATATAACATCCACTTTTATTTGGAGGAATCATAGTCAGCACTAGCTAACTTATTGTTATGATAAAAATATTCACATGTGTATCATGTTCCTCTCTCATCTTGCCTAACCAAACATTCTAAATCTTCTTAGAAACCTTTTCATGCCTGATACATTTCTCAGACATCACACCTGCACTGCTTCTGTCACTGTTCATATAATTTTCAGTGTTCTTCAGTTTGCATTATGTGAGGCAAGATTTTCTCATAGGAAAAGAAAAACCTCACAAAGAGCAAACAAGAAAAAGATTATTTCTTCCAGAACAGCTGGTTGTAACAAGGCTAATAAGGCATATTTACAAAAGTTGAGTAACAGCTCTTTCCCAATTCTTCCTAATGTTAATAAGTTGCATGTGTTTGCCCAAAGCACTGCTGTAGCTTTCAGAAAAATCCGGACTAGCTGAAACCAGCTAGTTCAAAACTGAAGTGAAGGAAGGCTCATCACTTTGATTCCTGTGTTGTGGTCCCTACCTCCCAAGACCACCCAAGCAAAAATTGTCAGAGTTCGCCAGAATTCACATTTTTTTCATTTGTGTAGAGTCAGTCAGCAGTTCACTGTAAATTATTCATCTGCTTATTCTCAAAAATAAACCTTTTGTCTTTGACTATAACAGATGCTGCTTTAAACACAAAAGATTAATCATTAACTAGAAAATGTATAGAATATTTTCACCTGAACAGTTTTAGGCAAAGCTTTCAGGAATATTCATAAATTGTTAATGATTTAAAATCTTAGTATCTGTGTCTTAAAAATATTGTTGAAATTACACTCATAAAAGCTTGGGAAATAGGAGTATTTGTCTCAAACTTTCCTCTTCCTGCTTGTGGGCTTATGTGGCAGTGCCTTAATTTTTTTAATTTTAAATTGCTCCCAGATTTCTCCCTCCATGCAAACCAACATGGTTGAGGAGTGAGATTAAAAAGCCAATAAAGTTCCTATTAAATAGCTAGCTGAGGACAAAGCCAACAGTCAACAAGCTTATCTATGTCCAAAGCAAAGACTGGAATCACAACACGAACAGGACAAGCGCGGTTATCAGAATCAGCTGAGTCATCACCAACAGAAAGATTGGTCAATTAAGGACTCTGTCTTTCAGAACACAAATAGGAAATTTAACTTTGTCTAAGCATTGTACTTACATTGCTGTGTGCTTCTGTCTTCATTATCTTCCAAACTTTTTTCTGTATCATATACTATCCAAGTACATTTCACCAATGCATGTCAAATACTATTTGAATAATGATTCTATGTTCTTGCACTACAGCTTTGAGAGACTCAATATTGCTACTTCTAAAACCACTTTTCTTACACCTTTGAGCAGCAGGGTCCCATTTGTGTTAGATGCCAAGAACCTGGGGTGGGAAGCTATTGCTTCACAAACAAGAATGCTTAGATAAACAACTGTCTCTAACTGCTGGTGTTCCTGCAGCAGTCATGCATAGCATTTTACCTGGGGTTCCAGATAAAGCAGCTTGAGCTCCTGTCAGAGTCAAGAGGCCACCTTCTTTCAGATGTTTAGTGGCAAGGTGGCTGGAAATAGTCGATGTCCAAACGCTCTGCTTCCACATCAGATCACAGTTTTTGTATAAAGCTGATTAGGAAGAGAATTAGTGAAATTAGGCAAAGGAAAACTTTTAACTCTGATTTCCTCACTGTTACACAGAGTGCAACCATTTTCTACCTCCCCATTGTAAAATATTCATTTATGTCTTTTTTATCTGCTTTCTCTTTGAGCCTGTAACATCCTAACCAGAAGCAGGAAGGAAAGGACACATTTTACCAAATTTACTCAACAGAAAACAAGGCTATTTTTCTTCTTGTATCTCTACAGTAGTGGAAAAATCATAAATTCCGTTATGAATATTACATGTTTAAAAGCTCTTTTTTAATATGAAGGGTTTTTTCTGTCGCATGATTAGGCAGTGCCTTCCAATATTGTATTGCACAGTAACAGCTCAGAGAACTGCAGGAAGCAACTGAGGTTTTACACATAAAGCAATGACTTAGGAAACAACATCAGTGTGTCTTTCATTACTTGCCTGACTCAGGTAATCTCAGCAAAAGTCAGCTCATAGATAACAATGCTGAGCTCCTCTGGAAACCATATCAAAACTTTTGGTAAAAATTAGTGCAACAACAAACTTTACTGAAGAAACTAAGTGCTGTGCAAATTTAACAGAAAGCAAAACTTCAGAGAAGCACTAAGAAACACTGTGACTAAGCTATTTTGTACTTCTATGCTTTTGTCCTCTTCTGGACTCAGGAAGAATTTCAGTTAAGGACTTCTCTCAGATATTATTCATGTTTTCAACAGCATGTCTGTACCAAAGGCTTACACTTGGCTTTGGCGCTGCCTCCAGCCCATCCTCCTGCTACACACAAGATTGCATCCACCTTTTCTTCACCAAGAAGTTTTCCAACTTCTGCTGTCACCTTCAACAACACATAGAACAAGAATACACTGAAAACACTGGACTGATAAGGTAAAGAGGTAAACACCAAAAATGCTTTAAACATTTGAAATCAAAAACTCATGAACTCAAAACAACCGTGTTAAAAAATAACTATAGATGAAAGTCAGATGAATGAAAGCCATACAGTGTGTGCTGTCACTGAAAATAAATGATCATCAGGGCTGAAACACCTGACCCTTATGCCTATTGTTAGCAAAAAGTATTATTGACTTGCTTTTGACAGGTTCTGAGTATGGTGTTGTTTAAGATGGGAAATGAAACTCCATTTCTGACCAGGACTGCTGGTGTCACTTTTGATGACAGTGCAAGAAAAACAACTAAAGATTAGCCTCTTTACTGCTTCTGTCTAGACCACAACCATCAGTTTGAGTCTGGCCACTAAATTTGAGCTTGTATACTTTTAGATATCTATGATTGGTTCCCTTTCAAATATAAGACCTTGCAGCTGGTAATAAATGTATTGGCTACGCATTTTCTCTGTCAAAGTAAATAGCAAACAATCCATCTCTCAACAACTGAAGAACCACCAATAGCTTTTGCAAAACCATATTGAAAATTATAATGTAAACATTCTTCCAAAGGTTTAGGAGCTGTGTAGGTATAAAAAACCCATACTGGCTAAATATTCAGTATATCAGTAACAGAAATTGGTTCGAAACTTAAAATGTAAAAAATGAATCCTATCTATTGAGAATAAAGCAAAGTATTTTTTTAGGCTGGCTTAGGTTGTGGTTGTCCCACATTCACTTTTGTGGAAACCAGTGCATTCCCCTAGGGATCCCTTGGGGCTTAGGTTCATATGTTTTGAGCATGCCATCTGTTTATCCACAACACATTTATAAGTTAGGGTATTTTTAGGATATCCTTACCCATCTTCATTACAACTCACCTGGTTCAGTCTGTGACTTTTAAAAGTCAAGACAAAAACAAAACCAATCTGCCTTATGTGTTGAGCCTTCAATACCCCGGATCAAGCTCTTTCTGCATATTCAGTTTAAAGGAATTACAACAAACTAAAAAGAAGCGACGAGCAGAAGCTGAAGGGCCTTGAGGTTCGCGGTACGGCCGCACGACCGCTACCGACCGCGCTCCTGCTTCCTGCATGGAGCCGGAGCCATGCCTGCAGCCGCCTGGCTCACCGCGGGCGGCAGCGAGAGAGATGCACAAACCCGCGGGGAAGCTCCGTGCACTGCTCGGCCCAAGGGATGCGCACACCCAGGGGAGGTTGGCTGGTGCACTGCTCGGCCCAAGGGATGCGCACACCCGGGGGAGGTTGGCTGGTGCACTGCTCGGCCCAAGGGATGCGCACACCCAGGGGAGGTTGGCTGGTGCACCGCTGCACCGCCTCACCCGGCACCGGCCGCCCCCGCCCGCCGCCGACCCACCTGCTCGGCCTGCTCCGGGAAGGAGTCGGTCGGTCTCACCACCACGCTGGCACTGGCGTCCGCGTTCTCCGCCAGGTCGATGCTGGCCACCCACTGCCGCGGCAAGAGGAACGGCGCGTTAGCGGCCCGCGCCCCGGAACGCCNCGGGCCGTGCGGAGCTGGGGGGGGCGAGGGAGAAGTCGCAATGCCTCGGCAGAGCCACGGCAGGGGACCGTGTTACTAGTCCCCAGGGCTCCTGCTGGTTCATTCATTAATTAGCGGTTCTGAAGGTCCTCCCAGGGCTCGGGTAGCAGTAATCGTAGACATGCAGGCAAAATGCGGCCGGTTTTCTTTAGCGCTCGTGGATCGCACCTGTCGCTTGAGTTACACCTCATGAGTGCCCCGGGGTTCGGCACGGCTGGGCAGGCCAGGCCACCCCGGCTGCGAGGGGCTTCGTGCGCCCCGCTGTAATCCAGAAAATTCCAGACCCATCATTTCTGTCCCTCAGATAACTCTGCCTGCAGTGACATTTAGAAGCTGGGTGGGAGCAAGCGCCGGGAAAGCTCAGCACGGCTGAGATGACAGCAGAATCCTTCAGCCAAATTATGCTGTTTCAATGCTTTGTTCCTTGCACACAGATATTTACCCACCTTTTTAAATAATCTAAGAAACTGGATTCTTCTCCAAATTTTCTTCACGTGAGGTTGCAATAAAAAACTTGATGTCATTTGAGCAGGACAATTAAACCCCTAAGGAAATATTAGACAGGCCATAGAGATAGGATTACTTGCTGGAGAAAGAAGCATCACCGCACTGCAATGTAATGAAGCTGTTACTTGCAACAGTTTCAGGATGTTGTTGCAGCAAAATGTAATTTTTGCCTTGATTTTTAATCATACTGATTAATTGCTGGACCTTCAGAATACAAAGAGAAGTATTTTGAAATGCCTGGTATTCAGCTGTGGATTTTGGAGCATGATGAAAAACAGGAAATATATCTGACTACTGCAGAGAGGGCTTGGAGATGATCCCTTGAAAGCACTAGGATGCCTGGCTGCTTTAAAAAGACATTATTTGCCTTGGCTTCTCTAATAAGTTTTGTGTCTTTTATTTTGATTGTTGTTGCAATGGGGACTCCAAAGTGGATGACTGGAAAGATCCTTTGCAAAACAGGGGCTGATTTGGTCAATGCCACAGATCCAGAGCTGGTCAAGTTCATTGGAGAAATTTACTACGGACTCTTTCGGGGCGGCAAAATACGCCAATGTGGCTTGGGCGGGCGGCGCTCCAAATTCACAAGTAAGTACCATTTTGGTTGAATATTTAATGTAATATCTAGTTCAAGTTTAGCACTTTATTATTTTTGTTTACAGAACTTCAGAATGCAAATTATTATCATTAAATAAATATGCATTCTTCATGGTTTGATGTTTTAAGTGTGAATGTAAAATTTCTATCATTTCAGGAATGCTTTTTCCTACAGTTATATTCTGTAATCCTGGAATCAAGTTAGGGAAAAAAATCCCTAGGGCTAGATACAGAGTTTCTTTTCAGCCTTGTGAAGGGGGTGAAAGTCATTTGGAGATGACCCTGTAAATTATACTTTCCCCTTGACTGACTTTTTCCTATGCCAGGTTTTGTTCTGCCATCTCTCTGCCTCTGTCCTTGTCTTCTCTGTTGAACCCTCCTGAGATTTTTTTCTCTTTAAGAAGCAGAGATTTATTTAGCTGGATGCATTTCTGTATCTCTCTGGCTGTCCTAATGCAAATGTCTACCATAGCACATATCACTAACTAAATTAACATCTTGAAGAAATTCTTACCTTCTTTTTTATTAAGCTGGGAGACAAAAAATTGCTGAACTCTTAATAAATGTAGAAACTCTTCTAAATGTTTTCCTTTTAACCTAAAAGATTCTTTGAGGTCGAAGCACTGAGCTGTATGCTGGATGATTTCCAAATTTCACTCATCCTGTTCTGTAGTGAAAATGGTAATTTGCATTGAAGATTTTTAGTTCAGTGTACAGATTTACTGAAATTTAAACCAATCCTATCTGAAGCTGTTGCAGTCTCACCCTCTCCCTGGCCCACAGCAATGCTGTCCTGTCCCATCCTTTGCAATGGCTCTGGTAGTTGAGGTGAGGCAGTTCAGAAGTTAAACTGGCCAAAATTTAACCTACAAAAATAAATACTTGTTTTCCCATACAATCATGTCTGACTACACAACTGCACAAGCACTTCTATAAAAACCTGAAGGCAGGTGTGACTGCGGGACTTCAGAGGAAATGGAGAAAAGAACCAGAGCAACCTCAACTTAGATCAGTATGACCAGGTGTTAAATTGGATGAATTTGGACTAGTCTCTTTTGCAGTAACCAAATTATTGCTCATGCTCTGATTGAAACTGCAACTTCATTACAAGGACATAGCAGTCATGCTCATCCAGTCTCAGTTCTTTCACTCCATTCTGGCAGAGAGAATGAGAAAAAAAATAATCAATCTCCTTTAAAACTCTGTACAACTTTCTGGACTATTCAATGAACTTTCTGATTTTTTGATGTGCAACCTGAGAGGAAGGCATTATGTTCCAAAGTCACTCTGGAGTACATCAATATGCAATTGGAGGACATGAGCCAGCACTCCTTAGAGAGAGCTCTCATTGAAGCTAGTGATAATTCTCTGTTAGAACTGTAAAACATTAAGTGCAGTAGACACAAATACACACTTTGGTCACCAAGTGTTCCAGAGATTTTCCCTTTTAAGTACTTTAATAACTCTATTGAGTTTGATATTTTCACACTACCGGTTTCAAACAATACACAAAGCTGTTACTTTGGCACACTGGTGAGCAGGACTGGGGGTTCTGAGTTTGATTTGACTTTTTTTTGGTTTGAATGTCCCCCTTAATCTCCAAGCATTCTGAAGTTAGCAAGAGCTGTGAGACTTTTAATGCAGAATGTGATGATATAAATGGACTTCACTGGCACCACAGATCAAGACAAAGCTAACACATCATATGGTGCAGTATTGCAGCACCTCTGACACTTCAGAATTCCAAATTGCAATAATTTACTGCTATTGGTACATCGCCTTTTACTCTTTTAGCATTCATTAGAGTAGACTTATGGCACACTCTCTTTTAGCTGGGACAGTGACAGCATTCAGTTGCCATAATAGGTGTCCACTGCTCTTTTGTACTCCTCAAGATGAATCATCTAGCCTCCAGCTGCAGCTGGAGCTCCTGGAAGAAGCTCCCATCTATAGTATTCACTATGCTATAGTGCAGCATGTACGTTAGACACACGGGGTTGTTATGATGGTCCTAAGGCACATAAGTTGGCATAAGATGCTTCTGTTTTGACAATTGAGTCAAGCCCTGAGAACAAGCTGGGGAAGCCACGCATTTTTCCTGTGCATAGCAAACACTGCTGGGTTGTGTCAGGACTCCCAATGGCAATATCCTTCTCATGGATTCTTACTTCTGTCTACTAAAACTCACTGGGTAGGTCATTGGGACTTGGCTGCGAGACTCAAAAAAGAGACTAAATAATCCTTACAGCTACCCTAAAATCTCTGATGATTTGTAAGGCGGCTTAATTCCATGTGCTTTATTGTTACAGTGCCAGTTATTTTCCAGTCAGAAAGCAACCTAGTTTTTGGATTCCCATTTCTCATATATACTTATGATTCTCATTTACTCTCCTCATTTCTTGTTGTCAGAGTGTTCTGCAGCTCTTCTGTGCACCAGGCCCAACTACAATGCCAGAATGAGGTACTGAAAGGGTAGATCTGTTGAATCACATCATTTTTGTATGGGATTTGTACAGTATGATTTTTTTTCTACAGAATCTACTATAATTCTCTCATGTCATGATCAAATTATATGCCTAAAGTTCATGGTGACATCTACCAACTATTGCTGCCTATTTTTCAGGTGGCTTGTTTAGACTTGGGGGTTTTTTTGTCAGTTATGCAGCACAGGTAGGAATTTATTTATTTATTTGTTTACAACATAGTATACCTTCTTTGTAGTAACTTTCTGGAAATTAGGAATATAATGTAAACATACATGTATGAGTGAGCATGCTATGCTAGCTGAATTCTCCTCTTGACCACATTGTATTTTAGGATTCCTCTAAATCAGCCTCTCTCTTTCCTATCAGTCAGCATGTCACCTACAACTCTCTACTCACATTTCTTCTATTACTAGAGGGCTGCAGGATAAACTAAACACTTGGGTATACATTTCCTGCTGATGGCCAATCTGGCCCTCCAACAAAGGAACTGTGTCTGTGAAGACAGAACCAAGAAAATAACTCTCCTCTGGAGACAAGTGAGCAACAGGCTGCTGAGGGAGAGCTTGTGCCTATAGCAAAACATGGGAGCGCTTCACCTAAAGCCCACCTAACTGTAATATTTTACAAGCTTCCTACATCTGTCACTAAAACACTGCAGAATGCCCAAAAAAGTATAAAGGGGCCATAAACACTAGATGAGAAATCAAGAGGGAAATCTTAAAGGGCAAACCTGTGGGATTAGGATGTATGAAATCAAGGCAGATCTCACTGGAGTCAGCAGTAAAGAGAGGATTAGAAGAAAAAGAAGAATAACATGAGAAAATAAACACAAAAAAAGGGTACTATTTTAGGCAGCAAGGGGCCGAACAAGGAAATGGAGACTATCAGACTTCAAATAGATGAGATTAAAAGCATGAGACAGGTATAAGAAGCTCAAAACCAGGAGGTACAGAGAACAGTGGTGAAAAAGAGACAGGAAAGTATGTAGCAGACAATGCAGCAGCAGAGATAAAGACATTAACACCACTAGACAGATAAATAAACAGGACTTAAGCCTGAATCCTTATTCATGGATCCTGTGTAGAGGATTATTCCTGTAGCAGAATATCCCTGGTTTGTCTGATGCACAGAAAAAAAAAGCATCAGGAACTGAGATGTGTGCAACTAGCTGGATTCCACATCTCTATAAAAAATAGTCTTCCTTAAATATAAGTTGAATTTGAAGCACCAGCACAGTATGATGTTTACCATCATCAAGAAAACCTATACACTGAATAGACAATTTATTTTTTTCTTGACAGTTTTCCCACACATGGTGAAAAAGTTGAATACAGGTCTGCATGTGATGATCATAATATTCCTCTGTGTGGCCATTTTCTTTTCTCTGGTCAGTTTTGGATTCTGCATTCTTAACGCAATAAAAGTTCCTTACCGGGCTATTAATGGTCCAGCAGGAGCATGCCTTTGGAACTTCCTTGCAGGTAAAGTAATTTTCCAGTGTTTTTCTCTAGTCACATTCATAGAAAATGATAAACGTTCTTTCTATTACCTTACTAAATACCGCTGACTTAAACACTTGTGAATACAATGAAGTTGGCAGTGAATTCACACCTTTTAAAACAGAACTTCCAGGTGGCATCTTGGCTTATTGTGTCTAGTCAACATTTAACAGGAGCTATGAACACTAGCCTTTGGGCTTTATGTCACAGATAAAAGTATGCTTGCCCAGACAATAAAGCCTATGCATTTTGAAGGTGTTTAAGCCATGCCTTTGTCTATCCCTACTCTGTATAGTGCTCACTGATATATTCAAGAAGTCTTTTGAACATGATCAAAATATCTTTCTTGTTTTAATTTGATAATGGTGAATACTTATTTTATTTTATTGCAGGTGGATTTGTAGTACTTGCAGTCACCAGCTTCATGGCTGCTGTGAACCTTCATCACCTCACAGAAAGAATTGCCAATTTTCGGGAAAATGTCTTTCGGTTCCTTATCTTAGAAGAACGCTTTGAAGACTGTTTCTGGATTTGTGTGGCAAGTGCCACAGCACATGCAGTGAATTTGCTGCTAATAGCCATTAGTGAGATTCATTTCCCTAAAATTAAGACGAAAACAGAAGAAGTGAATGTTACAGCAGAAGATATCATGTACTAACAAATCTACACAAAACTATTTTGGTCAAGTAAACTGTTGTGACAGGAAAAGCTTCTTGGCTCTTCAGCCTTTGTTTTGGATAGATGATTTACATATAAACCTGAGTAAAGATGTCATTCTACAATACCAGCAACTAACATGTCTGTGAAAAAAATTTCTGAAAAAATGCTATAAATATTACTCTCAAAACAGATGGATCTGCAGTGAATATATGCTGTTTCTCAGTTTTTAGAAAATTTGTACTTTGGGGTATTTTAGAAAACTAAGGTAAAATATTTCATCAAACCAAATGTCTTCTTTATGTAGAAAGACAACATGTTTTTCACAAATCTTTGAAACTATAACTTTATTTCAAAACAGAAAGGATGTATATTTGGCATTTAATTTCACAGACTCATCTAGAGCATATTGAGAGGGACATACACATTTGGTGATGTTATACAGCATTGAAAAACAACACATCATCTGTGAGGCTAAAGTTAAGGGGCAGCAAAGGCTGAGTGTGTGTGTGAAATGTTTTCAAAACAGAAATTATCCAATACCACAAGACAAAGAAGTGAGAAATGTCAAGTATATGGCTTGCTATTACTCTATGAAAAAAAAAATTATTAGCTACTAGAATGTTTCATTGCAGCTTCTGGAAGTAAACACATTAAGGGTAATAGTGCTTTTAGATAATCTGGAAAATATTAATCTGACAGATTAATTTTCTTCATAACTGTGTTGTTAAGTCTATCTGAAATCAAGTAAAAGTGATGCATGATGAAACAATATTGAAATTAATAGAACTGGCTAAATGGATGGAAAAGTTACTTCCTTAGGAAGTACCATAATTTTGACATGGATTTGACCACTTCATGGGTTGTAAGGAGTGAATGTTGTGAGAGAAGAATATGGAATATACCATTAATAATGGATACAGTGGCCTCTACCGCCTCTACCATCTCTGGGTTTGGCTCTACAAGGTTACCAGGATTATGAGGGAAGCAGAAATTTGTGAGGGTGCCTCTGCAATAGGCCCTACCAACCTGTCTTCTTCAAGACACCATGAGCCACCTTTTTTTTTTTCAAGAGCACTAAAATTATTTTTAAAAATTGAAGAGATAGATGGAAAATTATGATGAGTCTAGAAAACTGTTACAATTTTAGCATAAAGGAGACTTAATAAGGCAGAAAAAGTTCCTATTTTATACCATCCTCTTACTTTATCGTTCTTCTAAATTTACTGGTGCTTTCACTCAGACTGTACCCTGGGCCACAACTCCAGAAAGATGGTGCAATAGCCAGTACATGGATAGGCAGCAAACAAACCCCCATCTACAATAGTGTCTTAGATGGTAACAACACAGTACTGCCCTGAAAACTGTCCACAGGGCCCTCTCTGTTACCACCACCTTACCCTCCCAGAAAATTGTGTGGCTTTGAGATAAAAAAACTTGAAGTGCAGCATGATTACACAAGTGGAAAATGTAATACTTGTCATTTGTAACTGTTCTATGAACGTGTATAATTTAGATGTAGTTACTGTACAGAAAGAATTAGATCATGGCATGTAACTTAGCTTTTAATAAATATAATTCTCTTCAGGAGGTGAGAAGGAAGCATATTCTTACATCTTCCATACTGAGTGATTGCTTTGAAAATGCTTTTCAGTAGTATTACTATGCATGTATTGCAACACATTGTCATACTGATAATGAACTGCTTGATGGCCCCCAAATTTCCACCCCTTCCAAAAATATTATTGAATAAGAATCATGGGACTATTTAGGTAGGAGAAGATTAGAGATTTGTTGGAGTGGATTCCTAGGTAGGTCACAGTATCTCTGAAAGAACCTGTAGAATGCACTGTACACATGAAGTTAAAAGGGGATAACTGGGCTGAGTAGCATTGTAATTTCCTGGTTTGAATCGATTCAACAATGGAGCATACTCTGCGGTAAAGGTCCAAGAGAAGATTTCTCTTACAGCAGACCTATGAAGCACCACAGTGGGATACTGTAGCTGCACAAGTTAAATGACAAATAACATTATCACCCAATGACTGTGTTGTGACCTATGAGAAAATAGTATTTTCACTTCAGAGTGAACAGAAGTATTGCCATGCATGAACTAAATTTAATGAAACAGATGTAAGGCTAAAATAAACTTTCAGCTGCAAAGGTCATCTAACCCTGGGGGCAAAAGGGGCAGCAGTCAACCAAGGATTCCTGCCAAGAGGCTTCATTTCCACAGAAAACTTAAGAACCCTTCTGGCACTGCAAATGAACCCACCAGGCCTCAGCCTGTCCTTCCAAAGTTTCCATCCAGCACAGCCCAGACAGAGAATGTTCCCCTTCATCCACCCCTGCCTGCAGCTCCAGAGGAGCTCTTGAAAAACACTTCCCTGTCCAAATTCCTGATTTTGAGGATGTGACAACAACAAACCTTGGGGGTTCCAGGGACTGGAGTTAGTCCTCTGCAGGCAGAGCTCATTATCAACATAAGGCCAGCTCCATTTGATGCTTCCAGGCAGGCAGGGAAGGAACAGCAGTTCCTTACCACAACCAGGAATAATGGCGCAGAACTTGGACACCAGAGAGTGGTACCTGCAGAGCCTCAGTGGCCCCAGGGTCCCCTCAGCAGCCATATCCAAGGGCCATGGTCATTAAGGAGAAATTCCAGCAGCTAGCAAAACTCAGCCTCATTTATTCCTGGATTTATTCTTCCCTTTTTCCTCCACAAATACTTTTTCTGAACTTTGTACAAGGGCAGAGCTTTCAGAAAGATATTCACAGAGCAGTTCTATAGACTATCATGGCCTCCAAACTGTTCATTAACTGTACAACTTACAAGCATTCAAAATCCCTTATTTCTCCTTCATAGCTGGTAACTGTCTTAACTATATTCTGTTTAACACTAGTTACTGTGTTATATAGCTGAATAATCTTTTCTTCTCTTGATACTTGAGTCCCCATCATTATGTTTCCAGCAGCTCACTGGTACTCCAGGTGTGAAAATCAAGTCCAGACTGGCAGCTTGACCTGCTGCTCTCAGCTTTGCTGGGCTATCTCTGCTGCACCTTTCCCTGCAGCTCAATCGCAAATCAGGTTCAGTGTCACTATATGTCATTGTAGAGATGGCCACAACACTCACAGTGTTCCAGTAAATCTTCAGAAGGCTTCAAGCGCCAGCACCATGTTATCTAGAAGTCTTTCATACATACTACTACTTTCATACTACATAGCCTCTCATGGGCTGCTCCACACAGCTCTAGCTCTTTCTCTCCTTCTTCTCTCTTCCTTCTGCAGTTCCAGCTCACACCTTCCTGTCCCTAGCACAGCAATCTAATCCTATCTGTTACTTGTACAATGTCTTACCCTCTCTGTCCCTTGCACAACCTCCTATCCCTTCCTTCTCACAGCACTCTCTACCAGCTAATTCACTCTTTTACGACACCCATAACTGGGAGGGCAAAGCTGTTTCCACTCTTTGGTAATTAGCACAGCTGCAACATATAGGAGGCAAGATTGCCTTTAGCACTATCTCTGTCTTCCCAGAACTCCCCTTTTCTTTTTTAATTATGAAGTTGAACATTTCTAGAAAAACATAGTTAGGTAAATTAACTTTAGAAATTGTTTCATATTTCTCTTAGGACTAACAGTTATATAAATGTTTAAATACAACACATATTTTACTAAACTAGCAAATAAACACATTGTACTGAGTAATAGAATTGCTCTGTCTCCAGTTTCTTCTGTATCTGCTGCTTTGATTACTTTTCTTGTTCCTTCTTCAGCTTTGTTGCTTTGCATGATGTTCTCTATCTTCCACAAGCTGTCTCATTTCCCTGTTGCAATGGTCCTGCAGACCCCACAATTGGGGATCCCTCCTGCAGACCTCAAACCCTAGGGTCTATATGGGCTTTAGGGTCCCTTCCAAACCTTTTCAGATTCCCATATCCATTCCCAGCAGGAAGCATCCCACTATCCCCCAGCAGCAGGCAGGACCACACCAGACCCCAAACTGGGAGCAGTGGAGTTGGGTGGGGCTTGGAACAACCTCCCAACCCACAGCATCTCAGGACTGTGTGACAGCACCAGGGATTGCAGGAAGGGAATAGGAGAAGGGGATGAAAAAGCAAATAATGATCCTGAATTGGAGCAGCTTGCCAGGGATGGCATTTCCTGGGATGTCCCTGTTTAAGCACTGCTAAGATAGACTAATAGGTCAATGCATGGAATATTTGCCCTGGGAATTTTTTTCTGGAGAAAAAAGGTTAACTGCAGTCATACCTATTTGAAATGTACAATTACAAAGCCCAGCCTGGGGTTAACCATATTTAAGTTTATCACTTAGACCTTTTCAGCTTTCTCTTGTACCTCATAAACTAATTTCAAAAATGTGCAACCTTATATGTGTGGTCTACTTTATTTACACATTTTTATTATGTTTCACATAGTGTGTCTGATCATATGCATGCTCAACATGTGGAAATGAATACTTCTCTGGGGGCACTTCTTACTTTGGAAGATCAGAAATCCCAGATGAGAACATTTATGAGTAATATCTGCCCAGAACTTTGAAGACATTATGGATCCAATCCTTAATCTTTTCATAAAATTAAAGACAACTTCATACATCCCAAAAATACCCACTTAATTTGTATGTGCAGAATAATATCTAGAAGCAACATGAATGTAGAGAAGCTATGGAGCTATGGAGTTCAAAGAAGTAAAAAACTGTTCATTGTATCCAAGCGCCTTGCCAAAATAAATGAAGGTAAAAATTAATTACCACTTTCATTCTTTAAATAATATTATGGTTTAATGTTTAAAATTTTGATTTTTACAAGATAAATCAAATTGGATGCAATTTCCCTCAGTCATTGTTTCTGTCCTGCTGCTGTTCTTAATCAAACATGTTATTTGTCCCTGTAACACTTCATGGAAAAAGCTGTGAGTTGGGAAGTGCAATGGACTCCTAGAGAACAGGCCCAACTCCTTCTAACATCATGTTCTGCTGGTCTAACAATGTAACTTTACTTAAAGATGTATGGAAAAGCAAACACTGTTATACATATTGTCATAAAGTGTCTTATTCCCATGCATTAAAATGAATTACTTAAAATCTATGCTTCACATTTCAGGGACAGGGAAAGAAACAAAAATGTCTGGATCACCTTATATTAAAGTCCAGGACATATTCAATGCTCTTCAGACTGACAGTACAGTAACTGTCAGCAAACTCCAACCAGTTCTTTTCCCTGTAGTACTTTTGCTGAGCAAAATCTACTTCTGATATTATAGCAATGACCTCATATTCTGTTGTGAATTTTTCTGAGAATATATAACCACAGTCATTCTCATTGGGTTAGATTTTTTTTTTTTTTGCATTTACCACATTTTGATTTCTTTTTTGTAATTTCGGCCTGAAATTGTTACTGCTTTCTCGTAGATAACATGCGTTTGCAATAAAGTTTTATTTTTCCTAAATAACATTTTAATCTTCAATATGCAAATTAAGTATGCGGTATGCAGATTAGAGCTGCCTGTGATAAAACCCTGAGATAAGCACGACCACCTATAGAGAGCATGTCACAGAGGGGAAAAATCTACTGAACACCGACCCNCGGGCTGATGAGGCGCCGTGCGCGCCGGGCCCGGCCGCGCTGCTCCTTTCCCTGCTCCTTACTGGCCGCCTTTCCTCCGGCCGGCTTCCCCTGTGCCTCCCGTGCTCGGTGCCATGCTGCTGCCCTGCGTGCGGAGCGTGGCTGCGCGCCGCCTCGCCCGGGACGTGCCCCGAGCCTGCAGTTGCTCAGTGCAGGGCCCCTCGCCGCGGGGCTACAGCCGCAGTGCGGCCGGCAAGGTGAGGGGCGGCGGGGGGAACCGGGGCGGGGGTGGCGTTGTCCCTTCCGCCCCTCGGCCCCGCGGCTCTCGGCTGAGCTTCCCGTGTGCCCTCCAGTGCTGAGTCCGCTGAGCAGTAAAGTTTGGTGCGGCTCTCTTGCTCCTCTTGGGTGTACAAGACTGGAGGTCTGCACTGGCGGAAAGAAGCCTTTTTGTACTTAAAATTACTAGTTGAAAGACTTTTGTCTTTACAGGATCGGCAAAATTCTTGTAAGTTCAGTGATGCTGTATCTGATTTCTTTTTCATACTTTAAAGTAGTTGAAGTAGTTGATCCTGGTTTCCTGAAGTGTTACTCTGCATCACGTTAGATAAATTCAAAAACTGAGATAAATGCATACAGGTGTAGCAATAGGTTGAACAGTGTGCTCCCTGCCTCTCTGATGAGTCTCTAAATTTCGCGTTGTGTACATTAACGTGTGTCCTTTTCTAGGGTCTTGTTCTGGGAGTCTACTCTAGTGAAAAGGATGATGGTGCTGCCCAGTTCACTAGTGCAGGAGATGCTTTTGATAAGCTTGTGTCTGGAAAGCTGAGAACACTTCTGTCACTGTAAGTGTGTGATAAGCTTCTGAAATGGACTAAAGTACCTACAAATACCAGTAGGAATGGGTTTTTTTGTTGGTTTTTTTTTCAATATTGTTGTCTGTGTCCATATCACTGTCAGGCTGGTATTTGCTTTGACAGTTTGGAGAGGAACTCCCATGATAATACCGATCACTGAGCAAACATGCAAAAATTTCGTGGGACCCGTCCTCTGCTCTGAAGCAGCACAGAGCCAGGCATCCCAGTGCATGTGTGGCACCCTCTATGGTAGTGGAGGAAATGTAGTACTATAACTACATGTGTCACAAGTAAGGCCTTCTGTATTGAAATAATCTTTTTGTGTCCTAGATGTGGGCCACCTTTGAAGAAGGGCAAAACACGTGTATTTCATGGTTTGCATCAGGTATGAACTTTGTGGTTTTGTATGCTGATTGGTTGATGTGTGAAGTTTGTCCTTATGTCTAATTTTACGCTGCATTCCCTGCTGTGCTTGTTTAAATGGCCTGCTCTTCTTCCCTATTCTCGACCATTTCCACTCCTGTTCTGCACTATATCATGTTTGTGCAGCCTTTTGCACAGTCCTGTACTCCCTCCACTGTGCTGCAAATGGAGAGGGTGTGAACAAGTCTGCTCCAAAAGTGCTGTACTCTGAATAGATGCTTCCTGAATGAGCTAAAGCATGGCAGTTTTGGATCTGACTTTTGTGCCTCCTGTGTCCAGGAGGGATGAGTGTGTTGAGGAGTTACTGATAGGTGCAAAGACTTTTCAGACCTGACTGTTCTAGAACAAGGTAGTCCCTTCGTAGGTGCTTGAAACCTCTGAAAACAAGAAAAAGTCTTCAAGCAGGACTTTTGTTTGCACAGACATGGTACATCACAAGGGTATGAGATGAGGATTCATCTGCTCAAAGTCAGGCTTTTGGTGCCATTTGAGAAACCAGGATAGACCTAATGCGCATATGTGAAGCTGACCAATATGGAATGATTTGTGCTTTTTTGGAGTCCTAACTAAGGCCTAGGCAGGCGTGTGATGTGACACTAAGTGTTCTGTTGAAGTAACTGAATCTTAGATGAAGGCTATTTAAATAATCTGAAATAAGTCCATTTGTAGTGAGAACTGCCTACCATGTATAAATTCCTGTGCGGACACCCCATGCAGGTGACACTGGACTTGGTATAAAGGCTCTCAGAAATTTCATGGAAGCTGAGTGCTCTGAAGGTCCCATTATCCCAGTTCTGCATACAGGATGGGCTCTGAAGTGAGTAGCAAATCTCTGCAAAAGAAGACAGGAGAATGTTAACTGGTATCACTGATTTTCTGGAAAGCTAACACAAGTTTCAGCATTTTGTGGACTAAAAGACTTTACTACACTGTAGCAGTTTGAAAGCTGATTGTTAGAGGCTGACAGAGATGGAAGGGAAAGCCTAAGACTAACTTAATTTTGTCTTAAGAGCTATAGGAACATTATATATGTTCAGATACACAGCTTTGAGTTTTATACACATTTGACTTCACTCTTAAAAGGCTCCTTTAATCCTCATTGCTTCTTTTTTCCTTCCACTTGCATGCAGCTTATAAGGCAAGCATGTAGTGTGCTGTGCTGCATTGTTTTCCTGAGTTCTGGAGAAGTGTACTTCTGTGCAGCTTTGGTTTTCTAACCAGCAAATCCTGCTAGCAGAGCTCCTGAGATGAGCTAACACATTGAGCTTTTGAAGTGATTTTATTTTCTTGAACAGAGTACTGTGCTAAAAAAGGTTACAATTCTCCAGATAAGTTCTGACTTTTCTTACATCTTGAAACCTGGATCTGCTTTCCAAGGACTTTTACGCTTGCTTTTGGGAGTATCAGTATTTTAATGTGTTGAGCATAAAGCCCTGTCTGCTATGTGCAATGCACATGATTATTAACTGGACAACAGAATAACTGACTGCATACCTGTGTCAAATGATTGGGAGCACAGGACAGCAGCACTGTGCAGGCACTCTTAATGAAAAGTGCCTGATATAGAAAAAGTACTGCATGTATTTTAATGCTATGCTTGGTTTGATTTGGAAAGTAAAGTCTTCTTAACAACTCTGCTGAGGCTGTAACAATTTGGAAAGTGAATCTGTTTGTGTGTTGGTTTCATCTAGGACTTTCCAAGTGTGGTGGTAGTTGGCTTGGGTAAGAAGAATGCTGGAATAAATGAACAAGAAAACTGGAATGAAGGCAAAGAAAATATTCGTACAGCTGTTGCAGGTTAACTAATTTTTAATTTTTTCAAGCATTTTGTCTATAAAGCAATTGCAGTTCTGGAGCATGTTCCATTTTTGAAGGCTGAGTCTAGGTATGCCTTTGTATGCCTTTGTTTTGAAATGCACAACTGACTGCATGGTTTGGTAAATGCATTTACTTGTCACTGATACTCATGTAAATTTTTCCTTAGTGAGCAAGGAGTTAGCAAGAGTGTAAATAAAATCCGAAAACAAGTAACTTCAGTTATTTATATCAAATAACTTTCCTAAACAGTATGATATTGAGAAGGCAAAACTTGTCTAATTAGTATTTTGGAACCAGGGACCAATTCACTTTATGGTCACTCTGTACTTAAGTATGCACATATATTTACTTCTGCCACTTACTTCACAACTGAGATGTTTGTGTTACAAACTAATGTCTTTCACAACAGCAGTACTATGATTCAGTATGTTGTCTGTTAAAGACAGAGGAAGGCTTATCTTAATCAAGAATGACTGCTGCATCTAAGTGTGTAAATTAGAATTAAGAGTTCTCACTGAAGACTTTACAGTCTGTGATGGGATGACAGCTGTATGTCCAAAGTGCTAGCCTGTAGCTGCCATTAATGTTGTTAATTAACATTCACTTTGTAGCTGACATAAAGCATTATTAAATTAATTGGTAACGAAATAGAATTTATGGAATACGTTGTTTATAAAAGGGTATATAAACAAATCTGGAAGAACAGAAGAGTCATGTTCTTGGCAAAAAGCTAAATTATGACAGATTTCTGATACCTGTAGATAGTCATAATTCATAGCACTCCAGAATAATAGAGCCTTGCTTTGCTACAGAATGAGCTTTAAGGAGTCAGAACAACTGTGATCTTTCCTTTTTTTTTATTATTGCAAAACATTTTAATTATTATAATTAATCAACTGTTATTTTTAGTAAAATTTTGCCAATATATGGTCATTAGCATTTTTAATTCTTCTACTGTGTGATCTCTTTCACTGACTTATTTATAAACCCAGATATCTTGAGTTAAAATTATTTTTTCCTTGCAATGTCCCATTGATCACCTTGGACACCTGTTGTGCTATTCTGTGTCATAGTTGGTCTTCAGTTCTGTGGTATATTTTTCAGTTGGCTGCAGGCAGATCCAGGACCTGGAGATCCCTTGTGTGGAAGTAGACCCCTGTGGAGATGCACAAGCAGCTGCAGAAGGTGCTGTCCTTGGATTGCATGAATATAATGAGCTGAAGCAAAAAAAGAAGCCTGTAGTTACTCCTCAGCTTCATGGAAGGTGATGGCAAAGGAAAGCTTGCCTATTTATTAATCTGTTTGTTTGTTTGCTTATTTATAAAACTGAGTGCATGGCATGCTTGTGCATGAGAAAAACAAAACTGAAAGAATATGGCTAACAACAGTACTCTTCTTAACTCCTACTCATTTGAATTTCCTGAAGTATTTTACATCTCAAGTATATTTATAGTGTTTGTTCCATGTGTTTTGATGCCATATTCAGAGGTTAAGGGTAAAGAAATGCTGCTTCATAGAAAAGAAGGACCAGGATAAAAAGAAAAGTAAAAGCTACCTGAAGAGAAGTTGTGATATACTAGGACTTCTGTTGGTATTGTGTGCCAGAATTCTGGAGAAGAGTTATTTCAAACTCCATAAATGGATAAGTCCTTTGGAGAATCGGGAATTGCCAACTGACACCAGACCAATGCACTATGGATATACTTTGCGTAGTTCATTTGTTATATTTTTATTCACAGAGTATAATGCAAGAAGAGCAACCTAGTTTCTTTTGGTCTTTATTAAATAGACATCACTTACTGAGAGCAGAAAGTAGAACCAAAGCTTTTGGTTTCAGAACAATTTGATAATTTGATAGATCTTGTGTATAGGATATTCCGTCATGCAGGGGAGAGGTATTTCCTGTATGTACTTTAAACAGGAACAAAGAAGTTAGTGGAATAAAGTGGAAGCCTCTTGAATACGCATGTCCTGATAAGCTGTATGTGAAATAAACTCTTCCTATTTTGTAGCATGGCAGATAGTTTAGAAACTGATTAAATTTGTATTAAATAAATATTTCCTGAAAACATAGATGGTCCTATGATCAGTTATGGAAATAATTTTTTATATAGTAATTTAGGTTGGAAAAGACTTCTGGAGGTTGTTCAGTCCAGCTCCAGCTTGGATTAGGGATAAACCTGGACATTACATCCAATATTAAAGCTTGGTCTGGTTTATCAGGCCTTTGTTTAGTCCACATTTTAATATCTCCTGAGTTGAGAATTCCACAACCTTGCTAGACCATCTGTCTAGTGCTTAACGACACTCATAGTGATTTTTTTTCCTTTGTATCCTATTGCATTTTTCCTTGTTGAATCTTGGGATTGTTGTCTATTACTGTCTTAGTCGGCAGCTCAGAGATGTGTGTGTGTTCAGACGCACCCCTGCTTCAGTTCATGTTTTCTCAATTTGTCTGCAAGGATTCTATGTGAAAACCTAGCTAAAGTCAAGAAAAATCACGGAATTGTTTAGGCTGGAGAAGACTTTCAAGATCAATTACATCTACTGTGGTCCTCTGTGACAAACCCTCTCATCACAGAATTCAGTTAAGTTGGTCAGGAATTTATGCAAATCTAAAATGATGGTTCCCAGTGACCATCTTGTCCTTCATATACCTAGAAATGGCTTTCAAAATTACTTTCTCTGCAAGCTTCTAAGGAATTAGTCTAGGATAACTGGCTTGTAGTTCCCTGTATCCTCCTTGGCATTTTTAAAGATTTGTCTTTTTCAGTCATCAGGGATCGCATTCAGTTACACCTTTCAAACTGAAAGAGCCTAGGCTTGCAGTGATGCCAGCCAATTCCCTCAGAATCCTCAGATATGTAAGTGCTGCCTGCTGCCAAGGACTTATGTATGTCCGTCATCCTTAAGCTGAGTCCGAAGTCTCTCTTCTTGTCATGAGGTGTGCCCTTCTTCCTCAAACTCTGTTGCAGAGCACAAAGAAATGGAGAATCCGGAAGCAGATCTTTATAATTATTAAGGCTGATGCAAAGCCAGCATTGAGAACTTTAGTCTTGTCAGTGTTCAGTAGGTTGCCTGCACCATTTAGCAAGTGAACAGTGTTATTCCTGCCCTGCCTTTTGCTGATGGTGTACCTGTTGAAGTCCTCTAGGTACCTTTCCCACTTCTTGCCAGTTTGTGTCAGCTGACATTGGGCTTCTTAATTACATCCTTCCATATCCAGGCAATATTTCTATATTCCTCCTGCATTCCTCTATCATTGTCCTGCTCTTTTTAGAGGCAAAATCCAGTTCAGTGTCTTGCCTTGTGATAACTTACAAAGCAAGTAAGTTGTCTCAGTAAAATGAAAGGCTTTGTACTGGTTATCGGGCAAAGTAACCAGAGAGACTTCCCCATTTCCTACACAGGCAGCTCTGTGAATGTTTGCCCTGTCATTTGTTAGTGAAGTGCCTTGAGTGCACTGGGAAATGAGATCCAAATTTCACTTTACTGCATAATCATATTTCAGTAAAGGGAAAAACAGAATTGGAGACTTTATATGGTAAATAAAAACTTCCATGGCTGTTAAAAGTTGATTACAAACTTCAAAATGGTATTAAACCTTGTGTTTAAGGATTTAAGCCAATCTTTCCTTAGGATAAGGATTAGGTAAGGATTAGGATAAGACCTAATGAATTGCATAGAGAATTTTACATCTGTCTACTCTTGGATTCTCCTAGCTTTCTCTGAATTATTTGTCACTGAGTAGAACCAGAGATGAGTGACTAGACTAGAGTTATTGTAGTAACATACCTGTGATATTCTTAATTGCTCCAAATTAATAATACTGTGTTTTAAGAAAGAATATGTGAATGCTGAGAACATCATCTTGCCTTTGCAAAAGTCTACAATCCTGTGTGTCTGTGATCATTGTGTGTTGTTGTTTAGGGCTGAAAGTGAAGCCTGGCAAAAAGGTGTTATCTATGCTGAGGGGCAGAACCTCGCTCGGTACCTTATGGAGGCTCCAGCTAATTATATAACTCCAATCAAATTTGCTGAACATATTGAACAGAAGCTCAGAAGTTTCAGCAATGTAAAGGTCCACATAAGGTAAATTCCATGGAAATGATTCCTCTGTAGGGTAGAGCACCACAACAGTAAGATACTTTCCAGGTTATTCAAATCTGAACTTATTCAAATCTCATTTTCCCTTTGCTACTTCAAATGACAAAAGCAGGGGAAGTGTTTGGGGAAAAGGTATGAGGGGTGCCCAGACCGCAAGCTGTTGTCAAGGCTTAAGTGAGCTGCTAGTCTGCAGAGGAAGCAAGATATTGTGATGCAGTAAAATCATTAACTGTCAATTAGTCATGTAGTCAATTACTGCTTAATTAACACATGTGCTGTGAAAAGTAGCCTCAGTGAATAGAGGGCTAATATTAAGTACCTTTTGTTTTCTTCCCAAGTGGGTTTTTTACATACCTTTGCTTTTTTTGTGTGTAGATGTGGTAATAAAACATCTTCTATTTATTGCTGTTACTATTGGGATTTTTAAAATAGTGTTTAAAAATATGAGATGGAGCGATAAAAGCCCTTGCAAGTGAATTTGCACAGCTGGTGCTTCTTGCCTGTGAATTTCGGCTTTCTGCTCTATAGTGGAAATGGGCTTACTGGTTGTGCAAGTGTTGGAAGCTATTTTGTTGACAAGCAAAAGACTGGGGGAAATTTTGCTAGCAGAAAGCTAAATATAACCTGCTGCAATATTGTTATTTTGCATACCTTCAGCATCTACAGCCTCATAGGCAAGTAGACAAGCTGTTGTTTTGTTAAACAAGTCAGAACAAATATCAAAGAGCAACTTTGAGGAAGTGTTTTTCTGCTTCACCAAAAAAGGTAGTAGTGGTTGGATTTAAACTACATTTTCCAAAATAACTAATGAAATGGTTTATGTACAAACCTTCAAGAATCATGATCTCTTTAAAAAAAAAGTGCCCAGTTGAAAAAATAAAAACCAAAAATAATACATGTTTCTGTTCCAGACCGGAGTCTTGGATAACAACACAAGAGATGGGAGCATTCCTGAGTGTAGCTAAGGGTTCAGCTGAACCTCCCATCTTTCTGGAGATTCACTATTTAGGGGGTGCCAATAAAGATGACTCCCCGTTGGTATTTGTAGGAAAAGGAGTTACATTTGACAGGTATGTATGCTTGTATGCCAATATTTTAATTACTAGAGGGAGAAGGTGCTTTCCTGCTATTCATGTTCAACAGGGAGCTGCATTTTCTTTGGTCAGCACATCTTCCAATGCCATTCCACTGAACTTGCATTATATAGTAGCTTATGCTGCCTTTTGTGGCAATGAGACAACATCAATTTTACAAAGTAGGAATTAATATGCCATCATCTTGTAAGATGAAGAAAGAAATTCAGAGGGAAAGAAAATAAAGAAGGTGCTTTTTTTGTTTCTTGTCCTGAACCAAGCCTGTGGATGAAGAATTTGCATGTTTAGAATTGCAGTATGTCACTTGACATCTAGATGATGTTTAAGGAAATAGAAAAACAGTTCATTCTTTGCAGCAGTTCTTTATAATTACTTTCCATGACACATACTACTGAAGAATTTATGAGTCAGTTCCCCATCCATATGCTGATTTTTACCAAGTGTACTATTTTGTTTGTTTTGTGCACTGCTGTTGTGAAGACCAATGAGTTACTCCACTGCAGTTTACCTGGATTTTTATGGTCTCCTAATTATGAGGAAGTAATATTTTATCTGAAATGAAAACCCAGATACCTTGCTTTCAGTATGCTTACTAGGGTTGCAGAAGTATTTGGAGCACCAGGTCTAGCATTTACTGGTATTTGGTGTTAACACATAGTGATGGACAGAACATCATCAATGTATGTGACCTTGAACTGAGCTGTTTGTTCCAGTGGTGGCATTTCCCTGAAGCCGTCCTCAGGTATGGATGCCATGAGAGCAGATATGGGAGGGGCAGCAACTGTCTGTTCAGCCATTGTGACAGCAGCAGCTCTAAATCTACCTTTGAACATAATTGGTAAGTGTTTTTGTGTGGAGAATCAAAAAAATCTTAGTTCTACAAGGTTTTGTGAGAGAGTATTTTTCTAGTATTAGCAGTGGTGAAAGCCATGTACAAACATTATGGACTCTTGTATACCTTCTTCTCTCATTCCCTTGCTCAACCTCTCTTACATTTTTACTTGAATATCAAAAAATTACTATTCTTTACTTGAATAAAGTATTGGAACACCAAATCAAGACTCTTAAGGTATGATTTTTACATCTTAAGTGGGAAATGTTTGTCAGTAAAGATACTTTCAATGAGTCTTTGAAAAGTCCTGATCCTTCATTACAAGGAGGAATGTGCATCCCTATATAAGCAGTTAGAATGAAAAGGAGTCAGGAGTGCTGAGTTACCTCCATGAGTGCGTGCCACAACTGAACAGGAAGAGGGATCAGCTCTAGTTTCCTTAGGTGAATATCTCAGCAGAAAACTAAAACAAACCAAAAACCAGTCTGCTGCTACCATTTCGTATGTGCAATGATTTTTTTTTCTGAAAAAAAGTTTATTCTGCAGAGGTAACATGAAATGAGCTGATTCAGATACTGTGGCAAGACCAGTTGGCAGTGACATGGAACGTGGTCTACGATAAGTTTTAGTTTGAGAAGCTCGACTTTGAGTTAACCGGTATTTTAGACACTTCTGTGCTTCAACCAGGAGAGGGCAGCGATGCCCACACACATCCTCCTGGCGTTCCTCACCAGAGTGTGGGATGGGGAGGGCTGGCACTCTGCCCATCACACCACTGAAAAGTGCTGCTCCACTTGTGGCCCTTGTGCCAGGTGCAGGTTTTCCCTAGGAGTGGTGAAATGCCTTTCATTCCATGATCCCAATCATAGCTGCAGTTTTGACGCTGAACCTGTTTTTTGCACATTTCTAGGTGTTCTTGGTATGGCTGGAGTGACGTGACAAGTCCTTGGACCACTCTGGACATTATACAATGAGCAGAGCTTGAATGGCTCGGAGTGTTTATTTGAGAAGTTTTTAATTTCAGAAAGAAAGAAGTTCCTTTATATGTGAATAATTATATATGGGAGACATAAAATAATATTTATTGCTCCTCTGGTATCACTTGTCTAGGAAAAACGTAGATGAAAACTCTAGTGGTAAAGTAGTGTAGGTGAGAGAGCCTGGTGCTGCATCATGCAGAGGGAGTTTCCCTGATTGAAAACCGGACCATGTATCTTTCATTAACTGGGAAAATTTGGATTTTTGAGCTTAATTTCAAAATTACACTCATATTGTTTCCTTAAGGAGGTATTTGGAGTTTATCTAAGTGGGTTTTTTGTAAAGTTTTTGTGAGAAGAAAACTAATAATTCACTTTTCTTTTTGTCTCTGAGGTTTGGCACCCCTCTGTGAAAATATGCCCAGTGGTAAGGCAAACAAGCCTGGGGATGTAGTTAGAGCCAAAAATGGAAAAACAATACAGGTATGCATGTGAAACTTGGATTTTGAGTACTTTCAGTGAAGTGGTTTAATTAACCAAGGTGACTGCAGTCAGAGTACACTTGAAAAAAAACCCTTAAAGATAAGCAGTGCAAATGTACTGGTTTTAAATTGTAAGAAGCATGTTACTAACTAGAAATTGCTATCCTAGGAGTTTTTCAAATACAGATTGAGGAGATGGGACATGTTTTATAAATCGCTAGGAAAAGCTGCAAAGTAAGGTCATTTATTGAGCATGCTAGAAAAGCCTGTTTGGCACAAGAGGTTGTTACAATGCTCATAAATACAGGCTCTAAGTCCAAACAAATAACGTTAATTGCTTCCAGCAGACCCTTCAGGACAATTCCTTGCTCTCTGGAGTAAGACATGAAAGTAAGACATCAGTTTCCTGCTGATGTAACCAAAGTCTTTACACTGCCAAAATGCTCAATACAATCAGAATTATAAGTCATAGAGGCTGTTGGTTCAAAGGAGCTTGCCAAATCAGTACCCAAGGTACATTTTATATTTATTACAAATGGTTCCATACTCGTCTAATAGATTAAATATTACTGGAAATCATTGTGCTGTAGATCACTGATTTAATGCAGAAGTAGATGGCTTTTTATCTGAATTTCTGTGATTCTGCCACTTTTGACTTGCTGAAGCTTCTATTTCTGACACTCATCTCTGAAAACTGACTTCAGTCAGCCCCTGCTTTGAGGGAAAAAGACTGGGCATGTATTCCCCCACCAAGAAGAAATCTGCAAGAAAGTGCTGGTAGCTCCAAGCACATGATGCAGCCTGTGTGCTCCCCTGAGACACCTCCAGTCTCCAGGCTCTTCTGAGGAGCCAGCAGTACAGAGACTCAGCATGCAGAGGAGGTTGTAGTGCTGAAAGATGACCTACCTCAGCTACAGATACAGTTTTACTTTATAAACATAACTGTATATCAATACTGTATTTTCTTTTTTTTTTTCCAGTGTAGTTTGGGTAAATTTTCATTACCTGAAGTTTCTAGGGCCTCTATCCAACAGCTATTTAAGATGATATGTGAGAAATACATCAGTGAAAGAGACGTTTACAGTACTTTATCTGTTTTTTAACTGATTTTACCTTGAAGGTAGATAACACAGATGCAGAAGGAAGACTGCTGTTAGCTGATGCTCTCTGTTATGCCCACAATTTTAATGCAAGGGCTATTGTGAATGCTGCAACATTAACAGGTAAGCAGTGTCCCTTCCCTGCTCATTTTGAAGTCAGTTTTGTGTTACTCATTAGTTGGGCTGTGGATTAGTTGTGTTGTGTGTATAAACCCAACGTTAATTCAAAGGCAGCTGAGATGGTTTTACATGTTTCAGGACAACAGCAAGCACAGCTTGTGTGTCTGGAGTGGGGAGGGGACATGCAGGGTTACATGCTCAGCAGTGCAGATGAAGCTGGGTTGGCTCAGCCCAGCTGGAACCAAGAGCAGGAAAATCTACACAGACTTCAGTGTTTCTGCAGAGTGTTTTCCTGTGTTTCTTCCATGTCTGAGCCGAACCCTCTCAGCTCCCAGGCCTGTGTGATGCAGAGGTAGTGACATGTTCATGGAAGAGTCCTGCCCACACCATCGGGCACAGACCACTCTGGAGCCCAGACAGGTTCCTGGACAGTTTGGTGACTGTCTGAGCTCTGACTTTGCCAGTGCCAGTTCTCCCACTGAGCTGGCTCAGGCCTCCATGATGACAGGAGAGTCATCATCATTCCCCAAGAATTCCTTTGACTGAAGTACCTCCTATTTTTTGTGTAGTCTGCATACTTGTAGGCATTATGAAAGTGTTTTAATTATTTCATATCTACAGTTGAATAATAATGAAGTTGTAAATTTAAATTTAAAACCACCAATTGTGTATGCAGCTCATGAACTCACTAACAAGCTGTCATGGGTGAGGTGACTGCAGCTGAAATAAAATCAAACATGGAAGAGTAATTCAGACAGGACTCTACTGCATTGCTTAATGAATATGCTAAGCAAAATAATTATGCTTATATAGATTCTCTGCTAATGCTTTAAATTATGTTCCATCAGTTTTACCAGTTCAGATGCTGTGGAAAATTTCAACAGACAGAAGGGAAACTGATTTTATGATTGTTGGCTTGTATAAAAGTATTCCTGTCTGGGATCCTTGGAAGCAGGAGGAAGGAGGGGTCCCAAAGAAATTTCTTTGACATGTTTTGCTAAACTACTTTTTTCTTTTTATCTCACTAAGGATTGACTGTTGGTATGAGAGAAGCAGTTCTGGGGCATCAAATAGATAAATATCTAATCCCATGGCTTAATATTTTGATAAGGATCATTTTAATAAATTAAATATTTAGTAAAGTAAATTTACACATTATATGCAAAAGTCTATGTAAGTGAAATTCACAAAAGAGAAAGTATCAGCTCAAAAATTATAGAGGTCTATAAACTGGAAAAAGCCCATTCACTTGTATTTTCTTCATGAAAATAATAATAACTAGAGGGGTTTTTTTTTAGAGGATACTGTTATTTTTAATACATTATCTTAGAACTATTTCTAAGAAACATCAATCTGAATCAAAAAAAATAGTTTAATGGGAAACAATATAATTTTTATGATTTCTTGTGTTTATTAGAATATATAGATGTTTTTAAAATGTTTAGACTTTCAAAAATGTTAGTGTACTAAAGTCTTCAGGTTTTGCAGTCTGATAAATTCCTGTTACTGATAATAGGAATTAAAAATGGAAAGTTCTGTGAGGAGTCAGGACGGAGGGAATAGCTCAGGTCCACCTTTGCCTTTGTCATATAAACTTGAAGGTGTGTTTCTTTAGGTGCCATGGATGTTGCATTGGGATCTGCTGCAACTGGAGTGTTCACAAATTCATCTTGGCTTTGGACTCACCTCTATGAGGTAGGCTTCATATTTTTGTTAAATCATAACAGTTGTAATTCAGTGGTATATTTTATTGAAAAGTTAGTACATTACTGAAAGTCTTTATGTAAATCTGAAAGATGTGATTATGTTTTGAAATTTTAGAGGAATGATGTCAGTACTATATTGACTTGAAAATAATGTTGACTATTAATTATTAGCTCTTCAGTGAGAAGTAATATCATACACCAAACATCTCAAGGATCTCCATGTTCTGATAAAACCTAAACAATAAGAAGCATGCATAAAATAGGGCTTACAAGTGCAGTTAAAAAATTGCTCAAAATATCATTGTTTCTTTTTCAGGCCAGCATTTTGACAGGGGACAGAGTTTGGAGGATGCCTCTTTTTGAGCATTACACAAAACAAGTCACAGACTGTCCTCTTGCAGATGTGAGTAACATTGGAAAGTACAGCAGGTAAGATGAACCAATACCTTCCATGTGCCCCTTTCTTTCAGCCTATTTGTTTAATATCTGTGCTGTTGGAATTGCTTTGAAAACAATACACCTTTCTGTTTCCCACAGAGCTGGAGGAGCATGCACAGCTGCTGCATTCCTGAAGGAATTTGTGACTGCCTCTCACTGGGCTCATTTGGATATAGCTGGGGTGATGTCCAATAAAGATGAGGTGCCGTATCTTCGGAAGGGCATGGCAGGGCGGCCCACGAGAACGCTCATAGAGTTTGCGGCTCGATTAAGTCAAGACAGTCACAATGCCAAATAAAAATACTTCTTCTAAAATCATCCATTCTGCCTTAAAAAAAAAAAGTCTTAAAAGATATCATTCATAAATGAATGCCCCAAGCATATTTTCACCATGGCAATTAGCAAAAAATGCATTTTATAAATTATTACGTGGGTAAGAATATCTCAACTTTGAGATTTGTCATCTCAAATGAGATGACAATATGCAGCTTAAATTTATGCAGCTGAAAATAAAAAATACTCTGTTTTAACTATTGAAATATTTAATATTGAAACATGATAATGGAAATTATTGAGACACCTATTTTATACATAAAGTAGGCAATTGTAAATTTATTGTAAGCAATAAATACCTTATTTGGATGTGAGTTTTGATTGAGAGAATAAACAATCTGATGGATGTACCTCAGGTCTGGGTAAACTGTAGGTGGTGTCAGCGGTAACTCTGCAAAGTTGTTTATAAAAACACCATTCTGGCATTTTTTCCTCAGAAAAACTAAACTGCTTTTGGTAGGTAACTGAGGCAGAAATGATGCTGTGTGATTAGCATTAGCATGGTTTCAGCACAGAATTATGTAGTAAGTCATAAACATGTCAAGAAGAGTGTATATTGTAATTTTTTTATAGAAAGCTAAGAGTGCAAGTTAGTGTTTGTGTATTTTTAGGGGTACCTGCCCCTATCTCACATGGTTTTTGTCATCCTTATAGTTCCCCTCTTTCCTGGTGTGAGGTTGCCACACTCCAAGAAGGGACATTATTCTGAGAATCAGTTCAAACATCCTGAGACTTAAAACGTGGGGTGATGTTTTCTTGACAATTTGGGGGGTCCAAGCCCATAGGGTGGGGATTTGTTTTGGTTTAGGGTGGGTTTTGGGTTTTTTTTGTTAAATGCTGTTGTTGAACAAGTGATGTTGAAAGAGTGCTTACCCAGGCTCGCACCTGTGAGACACAGGCAGGTCAAGGACTGAAGTCTCTGCTTGCCTTGTTCCAGCAGGGTCAGTGGTATCCTGGTGTGGAGTGGGAAGGGTGTGGTCAGCAGTTTGGGGAAGGTGAGCCTCCCCACCTCCTGTCCCCTAGTGAGGCCACTTCGGGAGGGTTCTGTCCAATTCTGGGCTCCTCAATGCAAGAAAGACACGGAGCTACAGGAGAGGGTCCAGCAGAGGGCTATGAGGAGGATGGAGGGTCTGGAACGTCTCTTGCGAGGAGAGACTGGACGAGCCAGGTCCGTTTAATCTGGAGAAATCTAAGAAGGGATTTCCTCAATACATTAAAATATCTCTTAGACAGATGCCAAGAGAATAGTGCCAGGCTCTTTCCAGCGGTGCCCAGTGCCAGGACGAGCAGCCACGGCCACGCACGAACCCACACCAAACGGGNCGCCCGGCCTCATCCCGCCGCCCGCGGGGCCCCGCAACCCCAACAACACGCTGGTGGACGAGCTGGAAGCGTCCTTCGAGGTGAGGAGGGGCAGCCGCGGGCCGGCGCTGCCCTGCCCGTGCCGGCCCCCCGCAGCCGCTCAGCGCCGTGCTTCCCTCTCCGCAGGCCTGCTTCGCCTCGCTGGTGAGCCAGGACTACGTGAACGGCACGGACCAGGAGGAGATCCGCACCGGTGAGCCCGCGGCAGGAGCAGGGCCTCGCCCCTTCCCGGTGGAACGCTGCTGGGGGCATGGGCGGAAAGAAACCCACCCGGGAATGCCCGGGGTCTGGTGGGAAGGACGGGGTGAACCAGCTGGCTCCTGGGCTGGGGTGGGCTTACACCGGCGTGCACTGAAATGCGTTTCAAGCGCCAGGGAGGTGATGGGGTGCATTGGGAAGCTGTATGAGGCAGTAACAGGAAATGGGAAAGGCCAGGCCAGGCAGCTCAGTAGCGGTGCTTTAGGGCTGGAGTGACGCACCTCCATGGAGGTGGAATAGATATTGGTATGAACAGGAGTTTGAAAAGTGGCCCTTGACTACTCCTTAGAAGTGCAGTTGTCCCTGAAAATTTTCTGAAACTTCACTCACATGGCGTTTCAAAATCGACATAAATGCTTTTCAAAACTCCTTTCTGGATATTTGGTCATGTTCATGCTGGCATGGAACAGCTTTTACTACCAAAACAGTAGTGTGTGGTATATGAGGGCAGAATATTCTCAATAAATGTGTAGTTTAGAACCCTACCCTGAGCTTGTTGCTTAGGCATGCAACCAAGTTCCATTAATTAATTTATTACTCCTTGTCAGAAATGAAATAAAACCTGGGAGGAAGTGGTGTCCTGCACTTCTAAAATAACTTGAAAGTTTGCAAAGCAGTGTCTTATACAGGGTCTTACTGGTTTATAAATACATTATTTTAGATATTCTGAAGATTTTCGTTCTAGAAAGTACTGTGAAAAGTGTTTTTAATAGACGACTACCATTACCAGCCTGAAATCTTATATTTTTGGAAGCTGTTCTTTCAATCCTGTTGTTATATGTTTAGGTGTTGATCAGTGCATCCAAAAGTTTCTGGATGTTGCAAGACAAACAGAATGCTTTTTTCTACAAAAAAGACTGCAGCTGTCAGTCCAGAAACCAGAACAAGTGATTAAAGAGGTATGTTAATTTACCTGTCCTGTGCTAGATCAGATAAGGTATGTACCTTAATCACCGTGTTCATAATTTTAGGTTTCTCAGCATGATACTGTACCTTAAGGTGGTAGAACTTGACTGTTACCATAACTCTCAGCATGAACCTGGAGAAGCTGAATACCTGCTGCTATGTGAAGTATTGGAACAGAACTGATAATTCATTTGAAGAGACAAACTAGACAAACTAGATCACCACTAGAGTGGTGATCTCTGAAATATGTGGCATAGGTCAGCAGCAGTAATGCATTCACAGTCCTTCCCCTCTGTATCATTAGACACTTTTCCATTATTCCATTTTTCTACTGTAAGATCAGCTTGAAAGCTCAAGGTCTAAAAAAGTTAGATGCTCTTTTTGTGAGGTGGTTATCCTTTTCAATACTCTCCATTTACTAATACACGTTTTTTTCATCCATAGGATGTTTCAGAACTAAGAAATGAATTGCAGAGAAAAGAAGCTTTAATTCAGAAGCATTTGAGTAAACTGCGACACTGGCAACAGGTCCTGGAAGACATCAGTGTACAGCACAAAAAGCCTGCAGAAATGCCTCAAGGTCCATTAGCTTACCTAGAACAAGCATCTGCAAATATTCCTGCTCCAATGAAGCAAACATAATCTTCAGTTTTACATAGCTGAATATTTTAAAAGCAATGGTGTTCTTTGTATGCTTTTTGTATAATGTAATTTGTACTACAGATATAGTTAAAACAGTTAAGCCAAATAAATTGTCTTCTTTTTTTCTTTTATTACAGAAATACAGATTGGTTTTACATGTCAATGGAAAGTATTCAGAGCTGCTGTTCAGGGTGTTTTTTGGTAGAAGTGTCTCTTCCAGAATGTATCCTCTTCCTTCTAGAGAGGGTGGCCCTTGCTTTCCCCTGTGTCTTTTTGGCATGATCAAAATACCTGCAGAGATTAGTGTTTGATTTTACTAGAATATATAAATGTTTTGTGATCTAGTCATTATCCTTGAGTACCACTGCAGAAACACCCTTAGAATTGTCTCTACGTAGGTCAGATCACTTTTTTTTTTGAAGTGAATTGTCACTCTCCACTGGACTGGCTCAGCTCATGAAAGGTGTCTTGGGATATGTAAATTTGTTTTTTATGGGATGAATTGAAATGGACAAACGCACACAAAAGGGTGGGATTTGTAATGCAGGCCTCATGTTACTGATGTTCTGACTCTCAGGCTACTGCAGAGGTGTTCCAAAATACCTATCCCCAAAATACAAACCACCCATTGCGGAGGCAGGATCATCACCACTGTCCAGTATACAGAATTACCTTCTATTGCAGTGCTCTACTTAGTAAGTTAAATGTAGCTGAAAAACATTTTGGAAGTAGAAATGGCAAAAGAGTCCTGTCTGTGTATTACTAAGCAACAAATTGCATTCATCCATATAACCACTTTTCTACATACACATTTTTGGGGGCAGAGTGGAGTAATTGTTATAACCCTAGAAATAAGAATTGGTCATTGTATATTGAAATTTCTAGTGTTCTTGAGGCAGCAGGGATGAGAACTAATGAAAACAACACTCTACATTTCCATCCTCACAGATGCCAAGGTACCCATCAGTGTTACTGTACCATTTATTATTTACTGTACACTATTTAATCTCTCTCTTGATTACAATATGAAAAGTGCCTTTTTGCCAAATCTACTGCTTTCAGGTTGGATTTCTGAGATTGAGATGGTTAGAGTCCTTTTTGCCCTCCTGGAATCTTTGAGCCAGACGCAAGAAAGAGACGGAGGCTTCAAGCTTCTGTTTTTCCAAGGTCTATCACTTTATTATTTCTTATCTCACAGTACTTTCTGTGCCCAGCAAGGTCCGTTCTGCACCTCGGCCATCGCACAACTCTCTGCCCCTGGGCAGTCTGAGCTTCTTTGTACCCCTTCTTACATATCTTTATTTACATTTATATGCCAATACTTACTATCTATACTAACAGGTCATCTCTACTTTGACTCAGTCTCTCCAAACTATATTGTGCTACGTCACTGCAGAAGATGGAGGTGAAAAAGAAGAACTTTAGGGACCGCCCCAAAATCTCCATCTTTGCTTTCACCTACCTCCATTCTAAAAACCCATAACTACACATTTCTCACCCTGTGATAAGCTAAACTACTGTGTTTCACACTCTTGAGACTTGTAATTCATCTCTGCTTTGTGCCAGGGTCTGTGATCCCCATGGACAGAACTAAAACCCCCCCTGTTCACCGCCCTGGACAGAACTCATACCTCCTCTGCTCAGTTCCCAGACTGCCCTGCCAGGGTCCCTGAGCTTCCAAGGTAGCCAAAGGGATGCCCTGGGTTCCGACATACTGCCAAAGACTTTTTTTACAACCAAGCAGTTCCTCTTGGAAAAAATACTAGATAACTGGGATTAAAAGTATTGGTACGTAGAAGTGTTCTGCCTTTCCTTCCACCTTTGCACCACCAGTGAGATGCAGTGGCTGTTTCGTATGAAATGTTTGCATCTGTTGGTGTAGCTCTTGCTGGGTGTTGGATGTAAGAAGAGGTTAGGCTGGAGGTACACCTCTTTGCACACATAATATTTTTTTAGGTAGCTGGGCCTTGATGGTTGAAGCTAAATGAGGATTGAAAGCAACTGAAGAGCAGCTATCTTGTCCTAAACAGCAGGCTGCTGGTTGTACAGTTCCCTGCCTATCACACTTACTGGGTTAACTGCCCAAGAGTCAGCTTCATGGGTTCTTTCCTGCCAGCAATGAATTAGCATGATCTGATAAATGTAGTCATTTCCCCACTTTGCTTTTACGTGGGCATAAAACTACTATGGAGTTAAAAGGTACACGGGTGCAGTTGCCATCACTCTGGAACTCAGTGTACAAGTCTGATGTACTTCAGCATAACATAGAACTCTTTTGCAAAACATAGAAATTGGACAATTTACAAGCTTTAATGTTCATACTTACACATCATCCTAATTTATCAGGCTTGTACATATATTGAAATTCAGTGGGAATACTACATAGCAATGCTGACTACACACAACAGTTTATGAAGCAAACCAGAAATTATTTCTAAACCAGCCTGCTATAAACATGCTATTTTTGAATGTGCACCACATGCTGTACAGCTTAAAAATTCATTTAATAAAAAGCATTAAAAACTTTTAAAATTACATTATTACATTTTATATACAGAACTTATTTTAAACAGGTGATGATGCAAGCATATAAAAGTACAGAAGGAAGATCTTTTTTCAGCTGGTGCCAACTTGACAGAATGTATCAGAGTCCAAATTTCATATTTAATGAAATTGTGGAGTGGTACAGTCTCTTGATGAAAAAGTCTTTTCGCATAGCTGTATCCAAACTTTTTATTTTTTTACAGAAGTTGTTTTTAAAAATGCATTTACCTGAAATTCATGCCTGCAACTCCATACATGTAAGAGAGTACAGTATTTCTTAACTTTACTTAGAAATTACTATTTTTTTTCTTCTCTTAAATCATCTACTGGATAATCATTCCTAAAAAGAAAACATTAATTACTTTTATAGTAATTCTGAGAAGTATGGAAATAGTTCGCTTTAAAATGAAAAAAACTTAGTAAACCATTCTTGATGCTGAGGGTCTTGTTTTTGGTCATCTTTGGTTTGTGCTGGTTCATTGCCATGTGTCCTGTGCAAACAAACAAGCATTAGCATCACTGGCCTACTTATTTACAATCTTACCAATATGTAATACTTTTCCCAGAAAAAAAACAAAAACGCATCATCCCATGAATGGTTCTGTGCTCATATGAATGGATGAGGCCAAAAGGTGCCAGCTACAGTTTTAGTAGGATCTGTGCCAGCCAGGTAACTGGACTAGAAGCACTGGTTGTAACATAAAGAAAAGCATGAAGTGGAGCTTAACAGCTATGGAGAAACATTTGAACATAGTTCTTGAAAGCCTCAAAAAATTAAACAAAAGGATACTTCAAGGATAAGAAGTCTTGAAAATCAGAGAATGGCAGCTGCAATTTACTCTTAAAAATACAAAATACAATTGATGTATTAAAAATATTTGGTTAAAGTTCTATTTGAAACAAAGAATTTATCTGAACACTACCTGGCATTCATAATCAATCCTATTACATAGTCCCTGATTTTCCACCATTCCAGATTTTTTTAACAAACGATAGCAAATAGAACTTAACTTATGATTGACTGATTTAAAAGAATTAAGTGAGTACCAGCCTAGTGACCCTCAGTCTGTATACATTTGTTTCCCTTTAAAACAGAAATCCCATTTGCCTTGGCAGTCATCTGGCATGACACAGCATGTTTGTATCTTTAAGAAGTGGGAATTGCCAAAAGGGATCTAAGCCTGTGTCCCAGGTTGTCCTTGTCAGCACTCAGTACCATCTGCCCCCAAGGAAAGAACTGCACACAATTTCCAGGATAACTAAATCTCCACCAGGAGATAGGCTGGATTTTGTCCTGAAATACAATGGAAAGGTTTGGGGACTTTTTAACTGTATATTAGCTACATACATTTTTAACTGTTTCTTGAAGAGAGAGAGTTCATGTTATAAAACACTGAACATCGTTTACATAACTCATAAATTTGAAGAATTGAAGCTTCTCAGAGAGAAAAAAGCAAAGACATTAAGTATCTGCTGATCAGTTTTCAATTCTCTAACCTTTACCAAATGAGCAGCCTAGATTCATTCAAATATCTCCTAAAATAAAAACATGCCATCTGCATCTACCAAGTACAAGGTGAGGCAATAAAAATAAGAAGGAAGACACATCCTTACCAGAACCACTGAAAGATGCCATGTTCACAATTAAATACATTCTTAGTTAAATACTTGCAGCTCCTCTTAAAATTTTTTAAAATTATTTTTTAGTTGTGTATGTGTGGTTTTTTGTTTCTGTTTGTGTGTGTATATGTGGTTTTTTGGTTGGTTGGTTTGGTTTCAGGTGGTTTTTTTTTTCCTACCAGGAGGGGTTGCAAGCATAAGGTCTGCTGGGCAGAGATTATAGCCCACTTTTGCAATAAAGTTCTGGATCTGTCTGCAGAAAACCAAACACACAGAGTTCATTGCACAGTAGGAACCTTGTATCGTTGTGTATTTCCACATGTCTAATATGCTTGAATTGCCTACAAGATTCTAAAGATGAATTCATTTATCATCATACAAAATGGACAAATACCTTGTGGCAGCACTGCTGTCTGAGGACTGTGTTGATGGAGAGCCCACCCTGAGGCAGCCAGGACTCCGGTCTAAGCTTGTAGATTTTGTTATTTGAGGAGCACTTCTTTTCGATCTCAAGTCACAGCTCAAAAAGCTCTTTGCGTAGGAAGCTAAATTCGGCACACTGACAACACGACTGGGCACCTCAACCGTTTTCTTCTTCTGCTTTTATTGTAACAGAAAACTTCATTACATACATTTTTTATGTTTTATATTATAAACCTCAACAATACCTCATTTCCAAATATCTTCTGAGGAACACCCAAATGGGAAGATTTCTATCTTTTTCTATAGGCATTTAAATTAAATTCTCAGGGTATACTGTAATTCCATGGGTTTTGTCATCCAATTAAAACAACTTTTTGTGTATTTGACCCTGACATTTTAGACACATCAAGGTGATTTCCACCAACCTGACCTCCCTTCTTTCTATGGCTTTTTGTGGACAGTATCATGCTGAGGGGCCGGAATGACAAAGGGCAGATACCAAGAAACTCAAACAGATTCATAATTTTTCTTGATGCATGCAATATGCTGATTAGCAACTCCCAAATCTGCAAGCAATGGCCATGCTTATCCCAGTGGAAGACTGATGTCAGAGTTCTAGTGTTTTATATTGGCTTAAACACCTGTTACCTATGTTGCACATATACTTCTACTGAATTTCTCCTATGCTCAACAACTGACTGTAAGTTGGTACTGGAAAGAATTCTACTGAATAACATTATCATAAAAAATTGATAGTGCTTTTATTGTCCTGATTACCTGTATGATTCAAATAATAATAAAAACTATCACAATTTGTGATTTTAATTGCATTGCTCATCTTACCTTCATTGAGGGAGTCAGGCATGCTGTATTAGGGTTGAAAGAAAATGACCGATTCCTGTAAGATTCAGTGTTGGCTGAAAGTGAATGCTGACATTTTCTTCCTTCCTGAAGGGAAACAAAGTTATGTGTATGGAAGCCTGTATTTGTTAGAAGCTGATACGGAAAGATACATTTGCCAAAGTATTCCAGAACAGAAAGAAACAACCAGTCTGAAGCAATGTGTGAAACACTGAATAAAACCTTGCAATAGATTCCACAATATGTATGTCTATATAAAAAGCAATCTTACCACCAGCTGCTTGATAATCTCTTCTCTCTCACTTAATTTGTCTTGCAGACAGTTTATAAGGTGTGTATCTTCAGGCCTGGACTCCCATTTTCTTGACTTTTCTTCTAATTCTTTAAATCTGTATGAAAGAAAATGCAGATCAGAAAAAAATTTCCTCAGATTAGGTTCAAGAGACATCTCAGATGTACTCTTCCCTATGTTCCAAGCCTAAAATACAGGGACATAAACCAGGATTTTTTTAAAAATGGGCATCTGTACATGGTTTGTGTACAGGTAAAGTAGAGAATCTTCTGGAGTTCCAAAATAAATTGCCAGGGTTAGTTCACACTACTTGTCTAGTGTAAAATCTACCCCCTTGTGTAACATAGTAACAAGCTTGCACTTCATGTTGCTAGTCCAGTTTCCTAAAGAAAAAAATCAGTGTTGCAGTATCTATACATATCTATATTCAGCTACTTGTTCTCTTTTCTGACCTAGTAACTTTGGGATCCTCAGAATTACTCAGTTCCTGTAACTTTCATGAAGACAGGCTTGAATATACATGCTGTTTTAGTAACCCTGCTAAGTCAAAACCTGTAGTCTGAGTTCGGCTTTTAAAATTCCTTCATCAGGAGAAAAGATTCAAATGCTTATTACATGTTCTTAGATATGGTGTGGAAACATACATTTGATTGACCCATGAGAACACAAGTCATTATTTCATCAGCCAGGTTCATGAATTCTGCTGCTTGAGAAACTGAATGCTATGAAGTTCACCTGCCATAACCACAATGCATACTGAGAAAGAAAGGTATTACAGAATACAAACCACCATTTTGTGGGTTTTGGTTGTTTTTTTTTTTTTTTTAATGTGTGGGTAAACATTTTTGAGAGGACCACCCCCAGTCTTATCATCTTAGAGTTATCTCAGAGTTAAAATAAAAAGATAAATCTTTACATCTGTAAGGTTCAAAGGTTAGAGGCCTGCTTACATGCCAAGTCTCTCTTCTGGACTTCTGCCACAGAGTTGGGATAAGAGAAAAGGAGGAGGAATATATATATATATATATATATAAAGGATTATTACTAAGGGGGTCTCTCCTGTACAATCCAAAGCACTGCAGAACTTCTCAGCTCCACAGGGGGCTGCAAACTCTGTTTATTTACACACAAATAACTTTCCTTGGAAATTTTAAGGGAAATGAGAATGAGGTTAAGAAGCTTTTACTTAACAGTGCTGCTATGCTGAACAAAATTAAGTACAAGATCATGGATCAAGGCCTCTGGTGTCATCTGTGACAAAGACAATTTTACATTTCACAAGATTTCTAGATCCTACATACAGGTTTTTATTTAGCATTGTAAATTTCATGTATAGTGCTTTAGATTAAACAATATCCAGAATTTATTCCAATGTATCTGTGCTTTTTTGGTTTGCAAAGACAATAACCAATTCACTTCTATTTTGATCCTTATAATATTTTATTTATAATTAGTAAAAAAACTGTACATACTAAGAATAATAAATACATTGCCAGCATAAGCCAGAGTTTATTGTTAAGTTACTTATGCAGTTTCTAGGGAGAAAATCTTTGCTTGGAGATGTGCCTGAGTGCTGCTGAAATCAGATACTATGTTTTCAATTTCCTTCCAGTGATCCCCTTTCAGTATGTCCAATTCTTTTTATGCTTGATACTGAGGTCTTCTACCAGTAGCCTTTCATTGGTATCAAAATATGTCTGAATTCCCATGTTTCAGTACTAGTTTATTATCATTGATCAAAGCATGCAGTTTTGAGTTGTTTTATTGACTGCAAAGACAGTTGACTGGGCAAAGATCTGGCTTCTGCCTACTGATTTGACTTTGACATTTTGGTCGCAATCTGACAACAACATTTTAACACTGAAGAAGAGAGAAATTACTTGGAGAAGTACTTGACCTTCACCCTTCAGGAAATGGAAAGTCTGTTCTATATAATGGTGCTATTGATTGTCCAGGGTTAGCTTGTACATCAATCTTAATGGTAAAACATGACAATGAAATATTACAGGAACTTATTTGTATTAAGTAAAATTATGTTGAAATATCTGGGCTTTTAACATGGCTCTCATGATACATTTCACCACATCATGACACCAGAAACATTTAATACTGCCTATCATCATCCTAAAACAAACAAAAAAAAAGTGAAGAAATGCTGTAACAATGCTTTTAAATAAAACATTTCTCTTTTTCAGACCATATATTTTGCAAGATACTGATATTAGAAGAGATAAATAAAGAAATAATATTAAGAAATATATTAGAAAATATATATTAACACCATAAACTGAAAACTAAAAAATGCCTTACATTTTTTCAAGCCTAACCACAACACTGCATTCTAATATCAATCCCAAAAGCAACAGACATTTACTGAAGAATCACAGTTTGATTTCTTCCTATTGTTTTGTTAAACCTTTGAGAAACATTTTCATTAACTCAATAGAGAGCCCATGTTCTATGGTTTACTGATTAAAACAGACATGCTCATCTCAGCATACTAACAATTGTAATTTTCACAAAAGACATTCAGTTTACCTTTTGTTTTCCCCCATTTTCTTTTTAATATATTCCCAAGCCTATTTCACTTGTTTCTGAAAGGCTTCAGGAAAGACCAAAAGGTCCATGAAAGGTTTCTCCCCTTGAACTTAGAGCACAGCCATGGAAGTGACTGATTTGGTACTTAGCATAAAATAAGCAGCCGAAGAACAAGGGTAACAAAGGGAGAAGAATCCCTGAAGTGAATCTTCAGGAGCAGAATATTCTCCTTCAGAATAGCCATTCTGGGATTTGTTCTTTCTTCCCATAAAAACACCTTTGTCCGCTCTCATCCTAAACCTTGTAAAAGCTTTCTGTGCTGGATGTGAAATTCACACAATTCAAGAGAATGGACAGAGGAATTATTACTTCAAACAGATTACTGGCTTCACTTACTTGGCATGAGTAGGACTAGTAATTTTAAGTAATTTATCATAAAAAATTATCACATGCAAATAACAAATCACTATCAGCTTTCAAATCAGAGAAAAAACTGGCATAAGACAGGGGCACTGCTGTTAGAAGTAAAAATTGCAATTACTTATATGCACCAATTTAATGATTCCCCTACACAAATTATTAGTCCTGCAAAAGCAAAATGACATCTGCAAGTTTCAGGTCTTCCTGGGTTAATGGTTTAATTTCAGAGCAGCCTGTATCAGGTGCCTCAGTCCACCCCAGTGCTTTGGTCCTACCTCCAGTTATTTGCAGGATTTCTCCTTACATAATTTCTATTAATGCTTCCTTCCCAAATGCTTACTGTAGTAGAGCTACACCACTTATTCCCTGTAAAGAAAATCCTCCAGCCCAGCAGCCTTAGCATTTGAGGCCTTTTAAACCTCATCGCTGACACGTGAATAATTCTTCTCTTCATGAACAGAGGCTCTAAATTCCTTCAAGGTAGCTTCAGGGCATTAATGAAACTCTCTGGTTTGCAATTCTCTCTGTTGATACTGCTTCAAAAGCTTGAAATGAAATTCACTTTGAAGTAACTCTCCAAAGAGTGCAATGGCAAAAAAAAAAAAAAAAAAGAAAAAAGAAAGAAAAAAAAAGTTACTTATTCTTTAAATATCTACTGACAGGTAGACAGGAATGGAATTACTCTGGAGAGAGTAATTGGAGACACTCTATCTATTGAGTGCTTTTCTCTGGACTACATGGGCCATAATTTTAAATATTTCTTTAAGGACACTCTTCAGAAATCCTTTTATATATACAGCTTGAGTAGTTAGGGACATACATTCTAGACCATTGCAAAAATGAATTGAAAGGTACCCACACACCAGATCCCTCAGTTTCTCTGCAAAGAGAATGTGCTAAGTATGTTCATTAAGAAATTTCAAAGGATTCAACAGCCATACAAATTGCAGTGAGCAGTGAAGCCAGTCTTGTCTCCTTTGTAAGTTGCACCAGGGGAGGTTTAGGTTGGATATTATGAAGAATTTCTTCAAAGGAAGGGTGATTAGACATTGGAATGGGCTGCCCAGATGTGTGTAAGGAAAGACTGGAAGTGGCACCCAGTGCCATGTGTAGTTGTTGTGGTGGTGTTTGGTCACAGGTTGGACTCAGTGATCTCAGAGGTCTTTTCCATCCTAATTGATCTTGGGATTCTGCCCTTTTTCTGTACAGAAATGGGAAGATCCATTTGTACCACGTGTGCTGAGCCTGTGGCTACACTAAGACATGGTTCACCTTCTGCAAGACAGCCAAGACTCAAGTCACCTTTGCCCCTCCTGACAGCTTCTTACAGTGCCAGGCTCACCATGAGCCCAGAGGCACTGTCAGTATCCACTGGCACTGCCCTTACTTTCCCTGTGCAAAGCTGGCTGCTACAGCCTTAGCAAACTCTTACAGGGCATATAGGGCACTCTCAAGTGTTCCCTTTGGAATTAACAGTCCATTGGTTTCAGCTAGAGAGAGTATGTATAGAAACCTGGTATTTATTCTCAGAGACTTCTATTTTTTTAATAGCTCTTTGGTGAGTTTGGAATTTATGTCTTCTAGTGCCTCTGAAAGGCTGACATGCACATTTTCTCAGGTCACTCCTGTGGGGATATACTAGACATACTTTTCTGTGACACATAATGAACAATTAGTTCAAATACATCTATTATGGCTGGAGGAAAATGTGAAATGAACTACTGCTTTTGCAAAATTCCTAGCTTCTAAAATTAGTGCTTTGGAGAGGAAAGACTCTGACATGCATCACACTTAGAACACCACTCACACTGGCATTATTATCAAATCTCTAGATAGCACTGTCAAGTGTGAATTCAAAGCAAACCTTCTATGCTGTTTATCTCTGTCCTGAAGCTGCACAGCTTCTTGCTTCTGTGACTCCAACTCAGCACTTAGTAGCTCCATTGTGTCCTTCAAAAGTAAATTCTCTTTCTTGAGTTCAGAAATTTCACTCTGACATTTTTCCAGTTCATCGTGAAGAGATCTGATCTGGCTTTGGCTACTTCCTTCCTAAGAAAAAGGTCAAATTTAGTTATTCACAACCTCCTATTTTTAATGTGAACATCTTCCTGGTACTGTGTGCATTGAATTTTTGTGATATGATTTTTAAATTATTTGTGCCATGTTATATACATGCAAGACAAAATCAGTGAACAAAATTTCCTGAATATATTCTATAGTCTCTACAGAATTTATTTTATTGTATCATTCATTCATTTACTTCTTTTGTAGATTCTGATCTTTAATTGGAAAGAAAAAAGCCTGCCTGTCGGGGAAAAAAATTATAAACATTTAAAGTGAGACAAAGGCAGAAAACTCATTCCATTTCTGGAAAAGACTGTATACTTTTATTATTGCCAGAGAGAGAAATTCAATACTGTTGCTTTTGGTAAACACAACATGGCAATGAAGTACAAACCAGTCCCTTGCCTGCTGCTTCTTCAGTGTCCTCACACTCCTCAGCTCCATTTGTAGTTCTTCTATTTGTTTTTTTAGGTTTGTGCATGATGTCTGTTGCTCAGAGAGTTCCATCCTTAGAGATCCTAGTAACAACCAGAGAGACAATCATTCAGGCAGTCAGCAGCCAGCTGGATGGGAAAGGCTGGTACAGGGAATGTAGATGAAAACATAAATACATTACATTTTGCTTTGCTCCTCAATTCCTTCCCCATTAAGCATAATGGCCTCCTATTACTAGAGAGGTAGCAGCTGAGCAATAGTAGGATGACATCAGTCAACATCAGAGTCAGAGAAGTAATTCTGTGGCAGTTGTATTGCAGACTACATCATCACAATTGTTTCTTCTAATCTCGAATTTTAGTGGAACGCCCCTCAGCTTCCCTGTTAATTCCACTGGTGTTTTATAGAGGCCCATAAGGCAGACTGAGGAAAGCTCTGGTTGTTGTGTTAGGGAAGTACAGTGCTTATGTAAGATCATCTGTCATATACTGCAATATAATCTTTAGAGAGCAAGAAAACTTTCTAGCAAATTTTAATTTCTGGTGTAAAAAACTCAAGAATAAAATTCAGTTTGTATGTAAAATATTTTCAAATCATTTTTTATTTAAGTAAAAAAAAATTTATAGATGAGCATTAATAACCTGAGATTAAACCTGGAGATATTACACATCTGCCTAGTGCAGTGTTCTGTTTAGTTCCAAACAGTTTAGGGCACTTTTTAAACTGAGTAAATAGTACACAGGGAGCAACTGATCTTCACAGATGAACTCAATAGAACAGACTTGAAGCATGTATAATAATTCATCTTAACATAGAAAAAAATAGTAAGGTCATATAAACTAACCATAATTTTCCAATCTAATATACCCAATAATACATGTTTGAATGCTGTACACCAGACTATTCACTCAGCAACATTTTGCTGCAGACAACTGAGGGCTTGGTTAACAAAGAATATTAAGTCTATATTGTTGAAATTGCAGGGTATGGAAAAGGAGATTAACAAAGACATGAGTTCCCAGAAGATGGGAAAGAAAATGAATGGGATGAAAGTCAGTGGTTCTCAGGATATATATATAACCAAGCAGTAGGAATTGTGCATGACATGAGACACTATACCTAGCAACAGGGTTTGCTGCTTCTGTATCTGCTCAAGTTCATAATGTAATTCTTTCTTTGCTTTCTCTTCCAAGGTTTGTATTTCCAGCCTATGAGACTGATGTTGGATCTTGAGAGTCTCATTAAATTCTTTTTTCAAACGTTCTTCTGCCTCCTGTAAGCAAAAGTCCCCCCGAAAACAAAGTAGTTGGAGCCTATTTATCAGCTTGTTGTTTTACTTGTAATACTAGGATGAATCTGACCTTTCATTGTAGAACTTTAATTTTCATCACCACTTTACAAGACATTTTATCAATGTAAGCATAAAAATGAGCTGAAGTTAAAAATTAACATTTAATAGGTACAAGACAAATTATCAGTGTACTGCCTCTTAGATTTGTTGTGCATGATGAAATAATAACACCGACATCTATGCACCATTTGACATTAGAAAGAAAGTTTTATTATTCCACATACCAAGCCCCCCAGATCTGACCTGTTTGTCATTACTTATCACAGTGTGTGAGACAAAGGTGTCTGTCTTTCCTTGTATCATTTTTGGGTCATGCTTCCAGTGTCATTAGAAGTACTGCTGGTACACTGCAAATGATGGAGCAATTGCTCTGTAGTGGCTCTGAAAGCAAACGCCTGTCCTCAGTTTCATTCTTAGCAACTCACTGCCTTCAGCTTGGTTTTGTCAAAACCAAATATATATGGAACATGTATAAACAAGATACTAAATTCTACTTGGGGTGGTTCTATTACCTATGTTTCATAAAGTTCTCTAAGCTGTGGGAACCAACAGGGACATCTGAACTCCATGTCACAATCACATATACATTTTTCGAGCTGATTTTTTCTTGGACAGCAACAGTCTTTAGAACTTCAGTATATTGCATTAACGTTTTGTCACTGAAATCAATTCACTTGAACCTTTGGTTAACCACTTAACTGAATTGATTCCTTGAAAGTATATAAGGCAATACAGATCACTATATGTGTCTATTATACTTTTTCTTAAGTATTTATGTATAAATTAATAATGGATGAAAAATAATAAAACTAAGTCCTGTTATTAATACACTCAGGAATTCCCTTGTATTTCCAAAGCAGGTGCACAGCTTGTATTCATTGCAACCTAACCATAGGGTATATTATATTCACACTGTGAAGTTAAAATATTAAAATTATAAAAAAACAAAACAAAAATCCCACAAACCACCAACCAAACCACATGTTCCAGCCTGATGATGAGGTTTCAAAATCACAGAATAATTCATTATGTGCAACAATAGCAACCCATCATTAAACTAATTGGATGTAACTGAGTTTTAATAATTGGTTCTTGACGGTTTACCCCATAAATATATATACATTTTTTACATTAGTATGTAGTAAACTGACCTTGAGTTCCTGATTCTTGCTTTTCTCCAACATTTTTAAAACTTTTTGATGTGATACCTCCAACTGCAGTTTAACATTTTGGTTTTCTTTAATGGTGTTTTGAAGATCCTGCAAAAGCTTCTCTTTTTCTTTGTTGGACTGCAGATTATGTTTCTTCAGTGACTCCTTGAAATTATTTGCTTGTTGTTCTAATATTTGCTTCAGCTGAGCCACCTTCCAGAAAAGTAAGTCAACAGGATAGGATTAATGACTGCATTTGCAATGGAGAGGAATTATGTAAAGCTGAGTACATTTTATGAGCTTGTGTTGCCCTATGAAAAAATAGCAAGATGCTTGTTTTGTGCAAGGAACCCTTTTTCAGTGAAGAATGACAACATTTTTGCATATGCTGTCTGTTGCTCATCAAGGACTTTTTAAAAATTTCAAATTGTCTCCATCTTGTATGTGCAATCTATAGTTCAATTTACACAGTAATATGACACAAACCAGAAGGCAGGCCTAAGGCTCTGCTGAAGCAATCCAACAAAACTGATATATTTAATTTGAAAGAGTACTTCATCTGCCTCAGACTGAGTTTAAGATCACTATTCATCCAGTTATTTCTTGGCTTCTTCCATTGTGTCATCCAACGAAACACACAAAAATATTTGTCTGATCAAGCTAGTGAAGAATAATTGCCAAATACTATTCGTAATGAAAAACACTAATTGTCTTTAATATATCTGTGTAATGGGATCTGTCCGTGGCCTGGATGCACTTCAAGAATAGGCTGATGCCAGAGCCACTTGCCAAACATACTTTTGTTTCAAGAGATTATGAATTTTTTTAAATTACTTTTTAGAGAAATATATGGTAAATCATAAGATTTAATCAAAGGGGAACTTTGGTTTTTGGTTACAGACAAAAAATATACTTTGTCTTCATACCTATTGAACTCAAGCCAATGCTTTCCTTTACAAAGAAACACTAAAGTTTTTAGGTACTGCAGTTCCTTATAAAACTAACCTTTGATGTGAAAGACTTAATGCTGTACAGTCCCTCCTATCAGCTAACACAATATGCATCAGCATCACTACACTCAAGTATGCATTTTTATGGGCTTCATGAAATAAAGGGACTGAAAAAAATATGCCAGAAGAATAATAGGCTGTGTATTTTATAACAGAAAAATATGAAACAGGAAAAACAATTCTTGGAATACTTCTTAAGCAAACTGGTCATCTAGATAGGAAAGATGAAAAGAGGCCTACATAAACTTCATCAGAGGTCACAACATTATGAACTTCCCCAACTTTCACAGACAATTATTGGCCCAAAGCACTTCTAACATGAAACAAAAGATCATAATAACTAGAAATAGGCTAAGCTGGGAAGACAATGTAGTAAGAAATCAGATGGAAAAGTAGTTTTAAAACCATTATTTTTCAGTGATTAAGGGGAAAAGCCCTACAGAAATGTACCAGGCATACAAACACATTCTTTCTCTTGAATCCTGGTACTTCTAACATACTAGAGGTTAGGAAACAAACATTTCCATCCTATCAGGTTTCCTCTTCCTATCTTGTAATTAAAAAGGCTTTCAAATCCACCAGTGAAAATGCTTCTCCAGAATGTTTTGCAATGCCCAACTATTTTTTTGCACTTCCTGACTTCTAAACAGATAGCCAGACCTTCAATTTGTTTAAGTTGGTAAAGCAGCATTTAAGCCAATGAAACTATGCCAACTCAAATCAGTTCAGACTCTATTTGGGTATTTTCATTATTAACAAAGCAGCAACACTGTGGGATTTTGTGTTTTATAATGTCCTCTTGCTGCAAAACGAAAGTTCTTGAAAAAACTGCACTTTAATTCCATTACTAATTCACTTTTATCCACCAGAAATGCATATAGTGATCTCAAAGGTGCAAATATTACCTAACATAACATAAACAGTAATATGGCGTAAGAAGAAAAAAAAAATAAAAAGAAATTGTACTTTATTTTTTTAGGCTTATTTCAGAGTTACTTCACTTAAGTTCACACTAAACAATATTCCTAAACTTGTAATTCCTGACCAGAGGAATTCCTGACTGTGCTCCTTGGCTGCTGTTTGGTGAATTTTCAAGATCCATAAAAACTCTGGGCATTACTGTGCTAACATTACTCAAAGATTCATCATGACAAGCTGATATTTGCCCTTTCATTTTATGTATCTTCTAATTCCAGAACAGAATAGAATCATAGAATATTCTGAGTTGGAAGGGACCCACAAGGGTCATAGAAGTCCAACTCCTGGCCCTGCACAGCACCATCCCCAGGAGTCACACCATGTGCCTGAGAACATTGGCTAAACACTCCTTGAATTCTGTCAGGTTTGATGCTGTGACCACTTCCCTGGAGAACCCGTTCCAGTGCCCAACCACCCTCTAGGAGAAAAACCTAGCTCTAAAATCCAACCTAAACCTCCCCTGACACAACTTCAGGCCATTCCCCTGGGTCTTGTCACTGGTCACCAGAGGGAAGAAATTAGTGTCTGCCCCTTCACTTCCCCTCATGAGGAAGTTCTGGACTGCAATGAGGTCTCCTCTCAGTCTCCTCTTCTCCAGTCTGAACAGACCAAGTGACATCAGCTGCCCCTCATACAGCTTCCCCTCAAGACCCTTCACCATCTCTGCAGCCATCCTTTGGACACTTTCTAATAGTTTCATATTTTTCTTATATTGTGGCACCAAGATCCTTTAACACATGCTGAAGAGATCCTGTAGTTAAAACCCAAGGAACTGGAGGGCTCTAATGAATTAGCATTTAACCTACACAGGATCTCACATCCTTCCTTCCAAATGACCAAACAGTCTGATCCAAGTCTGATTTCTTTATCCATAAAAATCTTATTAATACAGAAATATTGCCACTCTGAAGTATAACCCCAGAGAGATGAAATTATCATGCTTCTGTCTATTCTGCACAGTGCTCCAGCTACGTCAGCCCAACCAAAAAGGGGTCTTAGGCAGCCAAGGAAGCTATTTTTAGATCTGAAATTGTATCCAGGTTAGAACTGGATTAGTAACAGCACATTACTTAACCTTTGAGGTGGAAGCTCTGAGCTGAGCCCTTGCAAAAGGTTTCCAGATGGGAAACATGCCCTCAGTGAAACATAATATTATATAGTAAATGGTGCTTTCTTGGCTGTGAATATTCATGTACCTACAGCAGGAAACTGTTACAAGCCGAAAGGACTTCACTATCCTGGCAATACTGCCGAGTAATTAGTCCAGAAAGTAACTTTTGGAATAATCAAGAAAAATGCAAATTTCTCTTCAAATGGAGCATTTCTTTCTTTTTGAGAGCTGTCAGATTCTAAGGTATGATAAAATGTTTCTTAGTGTATCTGTTCATAATTACCATGGAGCTGTGGATATAACATATGGCATGCTATGTACGACTTGATATTATTTATGTTTATGTTTACAGTGGCAATAATTTACCACGATCTTGTGACGCGAGTGGATGAGCAGTTAGAAAACATAAGTTTCTTTCATATTTTACTGTCCTAAACATGTGATTTCAAGAAAAGTAATCTGATGACCCATAACCTTATTTTTTGCATCTGCAAAGCCTGAGGAATAAACCTTGATGTCATAAACCTTTCACTCTGAATAGGCCAACATAGGTTGGATTGACCCAAAATTCTCAGAGAAGAATCTGCAGGAAATAGGGGCATGCAGAAATGTGTAATGAAACTTAAAAATAGCTAGAAATTTCAAAACATTAAACTACAATTAAATTCTGTATTTGTAAGACTGGGAAGTAGATAGAAGGTCAGGATGTCACTGTTTGATAACAGAGTGCATACATATGTTTTAGAGGAGAAAAGAAGAAGAAAAACCCATGCTGCACTCATAACTATTATAGCTAGTATAGCACAGATGGGAGAAAAACCAGGCATTGCTTATTGTAAATGAGCACAGCACATGCCCTCATTGCTGGAACACGCACACCAAGGGGTAGTAATGGCATGGGGGAAAGTGGAGGCGGTAAAGAGAGGACAATGGTTTGCTTAGCCTCCTGATGAGCCTATCTGTCCTTTCTCTGTCTTTAAACACTCAACAAGAGCTTATTAGGGCCACAGAGTCTACAAACATCAGCTGAAGGAGATCTAGGTCTTCAGCTTTTGCAGAGTTGTTGCCATGCAAACTCCCAATGAACTTGGAAGTAAAAACTGGTTAGAATCAGTGAAGATACATCTCTATGAATTAAAAAAAATCAGAAAGTTAACAGGAGTTATAAGGAAGAGTCTAATCTCACTTTGTACTGTAAACAAACAAACAAACAATCAGAGTCACTCTGCAACCCTGATACAGCCAAACATCTCACCTTAGTACATGTCCAAGGAGTAATATATGAAACAAACAGGCTTGTCAAAATCGTCATATTTTGCAGGAGCAGTTATTCTGTTATTTCCATCTAGAGTCCTTGCATATTTTATTGAGTCACAGACACAACAAATAGTATTAAAATCTACTCCAGAATCTCTCGGATGGGACAAAAAAATGAAGACATTTTATTACTGCATTACATTTATGCCCAGTTTACCTCAAGTGAAGAGTTTTGAAGTTTCCCAGTTAGAACTTCTTTCTCTTTCTCTAGTTGCTTTAGTTCACACTCAGATTTTCTTTTAAATTCATCTAGCTGTGTCTGGAGCTCCTAAAATTTAAAAAAAAAGAAAAAAAAAAAAGGAAGAAAAGAGAAGACAAGAGCATGCAATAGCTGGGACAACACATGCAGCATGAAAAAGAATGCATTTCTTTTACCTTAAATGTAGGTAATACCGCACTGTACACAATAGTACATGCTCCTGTCATTTAATGTCACTCATGTTATTTAATTTAAAATGCATGAACAATTTGGTTTGGTTCTTTCTAATATTAGTGTGAGACAGTACAGTTCATATTATCCTAATTTTCTACTGAAAACTTCCCTAAGGTGTAAAACTGAAGAGTCAGACTGGTTTGCCTTGAATGGTGTTAAGGTTCAAAAATAATTTAGTATGCAAGAGTCACCCACAAGATCTGAAAAACCATAAATATACATTGGCCATATAAAACCAAGATGATAAATGGGCACTTAGTGCAAAAGAGAATCAAAGGAAGCAATACCTGACAGCATCCATAAAGAAAATCATGGTGAGGAAGTAAAAATAAAATAATAATAAAAAAATTAGGATTATAAAATTGCCATGTTGCTGGAAATAGTTAAAAAATTAATGAGAGAATCAGTTCCAAGACAGTGACCAAGAGCTTGTAGCAATTGTTTGCAGAAAGTGTTACCAATTACTTATTGTAGAAAGACTGAATGTGCAACTCCTGGAAACTTCCTGAAGTGATATGCATTACAAGTTTATTAGTGTGCTTGCTCTTCCTATTTGTGCAAATTTGCTAACTCAAAAAACATTCTACACTGTCTTCAGATGCTATAAATGAAGGAAAAAATAACTATTTAACACCTCCCCCATCCTGTACAGCTCCTTCTCACACAGCCCTGTGTAAAACTGAGGTAGCAATTAAAGGATGAAATTAAACAGACACATGAATATTACAAGGGAGGAACTGGCTTTAGTTTTGCCTGTACGAAAAGGAGGAGATATAACTTTTTGATTAAAACGTGAAGATCAGGTGCAACATTCCCACTTAAACTCTGTCATCTGACTTTATTCTCTGTATCTTAATTTTTCTATCTGGAAAAATATAACACTTCCTTAACAGCTGTTACAGGCCTTAGTTGAATAAGAAGATATAAACAGCATCAATAATTTTAAAAAAAAAGTAAATTTTTTTTACCAACACAATATTTTTCTGATTAAATTAATATGAATCTCTAAGAAGATATTATTATAAGCAATAATATTTATTGCCTATAAAAAATAAATGTCTACTACTATGCCTTTTTTTCTAAACTATGAAGTGTTTGATACTTAAGTTCAATCTGATTCACATGTAGAACTTCAGCCTGGCATAATTTTAAGAACACATGTACCAGGTAATAATAAGTAGAAAACACTATATAAAAGGCAAAGTCATTTCAATAAGGCTTCACTAGTGTAACTATGGCCCTTGAAGCACTGCATCTTCAGATACTGATCACAAGTGAGCCATTCCACAAGCCGATAAAGTAATTTACTCACCTGGGTTCGATTTTGAGAAATAAGTTTGTATAAATGTATGAACTCCAGCAGCTGCATGGAAAATAATTCTTTTGGCAAGCTCTAAACACAACTCCTAGTCTCTAAGACTGGGAAGGTACTATGAAGCTCAACTTTTAGGGACAGTAGCTGCTTGCTTTTTTATGACTTCACAACTTCTCAGCAAGTGTTTGACTATTCTCAAGTAAACACTGAACTCAGAAAGTTATGACAAGTTGATTCATAGGACCAAGAAGGGTCTAGAAACCACTCAACCAGTAGCCTGATTGATCCATTCAACAAACTGCTGAAATTAACCTTCACTTTCTGTCTAGAATATCTTCTAGATAGAAGTCCAAAGTCCATTAGGAGTCAGAAACTAGCATCCCCCTTAGCTTACACTCAAATTTAGCAAATCACTTAGACATGCCCTGACTTGTGAGCTCCACTAAATACTAAAGCACATGCTTAAAACTGACCACGTGTTTCAAGGTTATCCTCCCTCTGAATAGAATTCAGCTGACCTTTAGGTTCCTACTGCACAGAAACATAAGAGACGGCAAATTTCCTAAAGCGAAAAGATACAATCGCAGACAGCAACTCTGATGACAGTGAAAGTCTTTGAACAATCTCTTAAAACAATTGCTGCTAATGCATATCAACAACAAAAATAATAGCTTAACCACTTAAAACACACTGAAAAAAGGGTATTGCTCAGGTAAGTTGTTTGGATCTACAAGAAGATGAGCCTTCTTTCTGACTGAAGTTAAAAAAGGATGTATAGATGTACATATGTATGCATTTGTAAATAGGTGTAATTTCATTGGTAATACATGCAGTCTGAATTAATTTACCAACACTTTGCAGAATTAGATCCTCTGCCTAAACAATACAAAATTCTGATTAAATCAATTTATCTGAATACTTCGCACCAACAATCCACGAAAATTTAATTCAGAAATTGGAATAACACCCACAATACATTCTTCTTCAGGAACCATCTTATATAAAACACTAACTGCCACAGGCAAAGCATGCAAGGATAAGTATTGCTTAGAAGGCCATTTATCACATCAAGGATAAATTCACCTTCCTGTCTTTGGAGCTTTTCCCAGAAATACATCCGTCTGACCTTTTTTCTTTCCTTTTACTGATTTTTTTTTTCTGTAGCAAGAAAATCCTGGCATTTTATGTTGAAGTGCCTACAGTGAGCATAATTCAAATGATGTTGCTGTGACCAATAAGATTAAGAAGAGATGAATTAAAGCATCTATCAATAGAAGAACATTCCTACCGTCTGCCTTTTTTTTTTTTTTTTTTTTTCCCCAGATATCACAATGTTTTAGTCTGGCCTGATTTCCTTTGTATACTTCGTTACATGATCTACCACTCCTTTTAACAGCTATTCCTTCCTGATGATGGATTTTACAAATGAAGTTCTCTTATTCATACCCTCCTTGTAAACAACTACAGTTTCCATAGTCTATAAAACATGCTAAACATACTGTACAAAAAAAAACCCCCTGGGTAGAACTCTGGGATCACAGTAGTCTATTTTGCAGTAAAAATGCTGTTTAGGTAGTAATACACCATTGAAAAATATTGGCTTTATTTTTGTTAGAAATGTAGAACTGTAGTGACTCAGGATGGTAAGCCTCTTCTGCAGTCTAGGAATGATTTGGGGTTTTTTGTTGTTCTGGTTTGAGCTTGGTTGTGTAACTCACTTCCAACCACACAGGCTGCCTCAAGGACAACCTTAGTCCTGCAAAAAAGCACATTAGATGATCTGCTGACTCTGATGCCAAGTCTAATCTCCCTGAATGGTAGTTTAACAATAGTTTAAGAGAACTAAAAAGTATAGAAAAGATTCAGGGCTGAACAGTTACTTAAGGGGAGAAAGTCTGCCTTAGATATTGTTCTCTTTAAGGAGTTGGTTACAGAAGCAGTTCAACACTATGCCCTGGTTCAACACTAGCCCAAGGATGTCTGCAGCTCCCTTGCTGTCTTTGCAGAAACTTGTGTATTTCAGGTTATGAACACAAGACCTCAGAGATCCAGAAATCTTCTAGGATTGACTTCTGTACAATAAAGCCCTCAATCTTAAAAAAAAAACCAACCTACATTGATCTCAGTACTTTTGGTATGCCATGTCTTTGAACATTTAAGAGCAAATCACCTGTTAAAGCTCTTGCACATCTTCAGAGCTGCTTTTTTTCTGGCTCTCTTTGGTATAAGTCATTTGCTGCAGCTGCGTTATTTGATGTCTCAGTTCATCTACTTTTATTAACAGCTTTGCTTTGGGAATTCAATATAGTTTCCATATCTTCTGTGGCACCAAAATTTACATTTCAAGTAGCATAAATAACTTGCAGAATTTCCAGTATCAGTGACTACTAACACGGGAAGTACTTCAGACTGACATTAATGAGCGTCTTACCTGCTTTATGCAGGATTTCCTTTTCTTGATGTGAATTTCTCTCTTTGACTACACTTAGATCTTCTTCCTCTTTTTTCACTATACATTTTGATCCCAGAATTTCTTGCTGTGTTCGCTTAAGCTACACTTCCAAATCCTAAAATATGCATGACATTACTTTCATGTTTATTACATATGTAACTTCTTGCAGTAAGAAATAAATGGTCATTTTCTCTCTTGGTGTTCCATGATATAAATCACCTACAGAGCTGGTTTAAAATGCAGTTTTTGCTCTTCCATACCCCCAAACTGTTTCTGCTGCCAGAATATTTGTGACCTGAAGCCCTTCCCTCACATATAGTTGGCATAATTTTAAAGTGAATACCCATCAATAGTTACCATCTAAAAGATGTCTGAGATTATCCTAAACTTGAAATGGGTTATACTTCTAATAATTTCGTGACAACTTATGAACAACAACAACAAAAATTAATGACTATTAAATAGGGTTTCGTCAGTTGCTGAAATACAACAGTTTGTAACGTAATCTATTATACAGATACCCAAACTTAGAAAAAATTGGGCCCTACAGACTTTGCTGGGAGTTGTCTTTCCATTATTAATGGAAAAAATTTGAACCATATGTAATGTTCTATTTCTGAAGGTTCTAGTTGCAGTTTCAGATGTCTAGCATAATACTGCAATACTCACTCAGATAAAAATGCCATTTTTTCCCTATATGAATGTCAAGTAAAACCTTGGGGTTTAAAACTAGCTTGTATTTAACACTCTCTGCAGCTCAAAACTTCAAGGTAAGCTTGTTACTTTCACATCTGCCATATATGCCAGAATTCTTCCAAAACTAGACTGAACAGATCAGACTTAATGATTTGTCAACCTTTGTATTCTCCCTTCTACAGTAATAATAAATCTGTACTAATATAATGCCTTTCATCTAAAGGTCTCAAACCTCTTGGCATACACTAAGGAGAAAACAGGAACATTAATCTTGTTGAAACAATGGTCCTTTTACCATTCATGCCTTATAATAGCTTTTCCTGCTAGTATACAAATGCTCAAAGATATTTCTGATTAAAAAGATGTTTCTATTTCCCTGTCTGCCATCATCCACAGAAGTCTGAAAAAACTGTATTTAATGGTGGCATAAGAAATAGTCAATTTAGAAAGGAGAAACTTTTTTTTTGTTCAAACTTTAAAGAAACAGAAAACAACAATATGTCTAACTCTTTCCCTCCTTCCAGATTTGTCCTAGTCTGAGAGTATATCTTCAGAGATTCAAGGCAATATGCTCCAGTGGTATGCAAATCAGCCTCATTCCACACACTTAGAGGATTTGAAATGTACGAGTTGAGCATACGTCCTTCAGAAAATACTTCAGTTTTATCCAGCTGATACTGAATTTAGAAAATAAGTTGCTAATGACACCACCCTCTTACTTTTACTTCCTATCATATTTTTCATTATTTATTCCCAAATTTCTTATACAATAAATCAGAAGAGTAAACCATGTGCATAAATATTCATGTGTTTATTCTTCATTTTCTATGAATGTTACCTAAAGTATCCACAAAAAAAAATTTAAAATCTTCCTTTTTTTTGTTCCCCTCCAATGCTTCCAACTTCTACAGAGCCAGGACACTTTTCAGTATTGAAACAGATATTACAGATTGAGTCAATTTTAAAAAAAGGGCTTATCTGCATCTCTGGCATTCATGGTATCCTCTCCACTTTTCTGTTAGAGGTTGTTCTGCTACAGATCTACACACTGAGACAATGAAATCTGAATAATGTTTGGGAAGGTGTATTCAATTCATCCTCTGATCTTGTAAAACAAAGAAGTAGTGACTGTACTGTAGGCTGAACTCCCTCTAAGAACATCCTCAAAGAAGTAGCTCAGAACTCTGCATTATCAGCAAAATGATAGTGGCAAGCAAGATGTGAGGGCAGATGGTGAAAACAGTTAAGAGCTGCCTTGGAAGAACACAGCTGACTGGGCTGACCCTGTTCCCTGCAGAACTCTGGAACTCTCTTCCTCTAAAGGAAGAAAATCTTTGCCTTTAGGGAAGAGTTTTTGTTATTCTGTAATACTCCAAGTCTAGACCTTCAAGATATTTTCTTATCTAATGTGCAAGATTGCTGTCACAGGCCTGAGAACATGTCTGGTTTATGTGATGTAAAGCACCAGAAGTATCAGAAGGAAGTTGAACTGTTGAGCACAGAACATGGCTGGGTGCTTCAATTTCAGCACTGTGCATCAGCATCTCTCCTGCACTCTGACCTTACGCACCAAAAGCAGCTGTTTGGCACATTTCCCATGATATGCCAACCTCTGAAACTGCATCTGACACATGATGCAACCAGGAAAGGTCTGCAGAGCTGTGCTCCAAGTGTGAGAGGCACAGCAGCGAGGATGGGCAAGCAAAGAGCAAGGCGAGAACCAATGGTGAAAGTCTCATTGCTCAGCACATAAAACTTCACAAGTATAAAGGACACTCCATTAAATGGCACTTGTACAAGCTGCTGCCACAAGAGTCTACAAAGAACTCGATTCCTAAACTGCCAGCTCAGGTCTCTTATCTAACCCCCTTCATATCCATGCACTGAACTATTGACAATCACAAGGAAAAAGGAGAATGTACTCTGTAAACACTCACTGGTAGCAGTAGTCCTGCTTGCTGTTCTCTTCACATTTCTGGGCAGGAAAGGTAAAATTCTGATAAGCCAACAGACATATTTTACTTTACTCCTCCCTCAAGGAATACAAAGTCTAGTGTTTGAAGTGTTCTCCTAATGAGTTACTAATCATCTTAACTCTTTCTTTAAAGCTGTCAGCATTATATCACTCCTATTTCAATTCTAAGCCTCTAAAACTGCTATACTACTTAAAAAGCATTTGAATCAACATGATATTTAAGAGGCCCTCCTCACCCAAATTTTCAAGAATTGATAATTTTCATTTTCTCAGGCAGAGATAGAGATTACATAGTCTCATACTCTACCTGTATTCGCTCCTTCAGCTTCTGGGAATGCTTCTTCCTCTCATTTATCTTCTGGCTTTTCTCTTCTAGGTCTGCTTCCAGCTTCTTTACCTGCTGCAGCAAAAAAACTTCCTCAGTCTCTGAGCTCTTGTTTTGCTCTGTTTCTCTTTGCTGACAGTTTGTTTCTACCACAGACTGCTGCATCACTTTTTTCAAAACCTCTTTTTCTGTCTCACAAGGGGCTTGCAGCTTTCTTGTTTTCTGAGTACATTCTTCAATTGTTTCCCGGTTCTCGCTCTTCAGGTTTTCCATTTCACTTATTACAGTGTGTCTTTCCACACTACATTTTTCATCTAGATTTACTTTTTTATCTAGATTTTCTCCTCTAAATGCTTTGCATTCATTTAGCAGTCCATCAAACTCCTGATTTAAATGTAGAAGTTTGTTTTCAAAGCCTGCATTGGTATCTACTGTGTCTGTAGAAAGGCCCGTCTGTGCTTGTTTCACTTCTGTTCTTGACTCCTTCTCTTCCGCTTGCTTTTTACACAGTATTAGCTCTGCCAAGGCTTCTTCCTTCAATCTCTTGTGTTGTGCTACTGCAATTTCAAGGGCCTGAATATGCTTTCTCAGTAACTGTTCTTCCTCAACTTTGCTTTTACACTGGAGAATTGTTTCTCTTGTCTCAGCAAGAATCTTCTGAATTTCTTCTTCATGAGCCTCTCTCAGAGCCTGTATACTGTCCTCATGTTCATCATTCTTAGTGTTCAGGGCATATATCACCTATTGAATGAGAAAAATAGAAAAATAAAGTATCTTGTGAACAGTAGCCATTAATCCAACTACTGTAATTATCAAGGTGTTAAACACTAAAAGAGAATTACTGCCATAAATTAATATTTTTTGGTGGTGGTGGCTCTTTGTGTTTGATTGGTTTTCTTTTTCAGGAAACTAGGAATAGAAGGGACAATTATAAACTGCAAAACCTTTTTAAAAAGGAAGGCAATACTGTGGCAAACAATATTTTTTTTCACTCTTTGTCAGAAATTTCTTTTTTATTCTTGGTGAGTTGTCCCTTCATTTCACTAGTTTGATTGCTAACACGAAGAAGGAAGTTGGGTCCCTTCTCTAGCTAACTGGCTCATTATTTGAAGAACAGTTCATCTGACCTTCAGTGCAGTAGGACTACTAAAGGCAAAATTGCTGGGGACCAGTAGTGCCAAATCTCAACAATGAAACCTGGGGTCCTGACATCCAGTTCACAAGGACCAAAATCACTTTTTGATGTAAATGGAAGTATGAAAAGTGGATTAAATTCTGCATTCCTGGCTCCAGTTAAAACACCATGGAAGATGCACTCCTGCAATCACATTCCTGACAAGTCAGTTTGGTCAGCATTTCAGAGTAGGTATTACCCAACTACAAGCCTCTTTTGACTTGATTCTGAGAAGTGTTCAGGAAATGTGTTTCAGGGGTTTTTCCCCATAATTTCAGTAAAGCTATAAATCTCAAAACAGGTTTTAGCAGATTCAAGCAAGTCTCTGATAACAGTAAGTAATTTTTCCAAACAACTTATTTAAGCCCTTTAATGTTTTATTTTCTTTTACAAAATGAAGAATAATAATTCTCATTACTGTAAGACCTTATTACCTTAAGCAGGCTTCATCTGTTATCATAACTTACACCGAGTATCTCTCACAGAAGCTCACCCTACTATTGCTTCAAAAAGAAAATGTTATTAGAAGCCCACAGTAGCCTGAAACAAAGAGTAAATGCCCAAGCTAAATTTACAGCTGTATATAATTGCACAAAAGAATAACTGCCTTGAAAAGACATATGCTTGTCTTTTCAGACCTCCACTAGGACATATAGGGACTAATCCAATTTCTGCTGGACATAGTTATCTAACTCAAGAAGAGCAACATGTTATGTATGAAGGTTTTCAACTTGCTTGGTTGCTTAGGGCTTTTTAGGGATAAATTACTGCTCAACAAAAAACTAGGTTTCGAATTTGTACAAGTTCTGACAGATATTTCAGTCTGGCCTGAGCCCACAGAAATTAATCAAAAGATTCTTATATAATGTTTAAGAAAATCATAGCCTTAAGTCAGTAGATAAATAAAAAAACACAGAAACAATGTCACAATTAATTCTTTAATTATACTACAGTTGTGGCTCTATAATCTTAAAGCCTTTATCAGGGCAAGTCTCAATTGAGAGTCCAGTAACTGTCTTGACCAGAGTAAGTGTCACAAGCCTGCAGTGTGTTATGTAAGTCTGGAAAAAGTCTTCAGAATTACTGAATTTGCTTATCTCTGTATATGAACAACATATTGAATTTCAGTCAACCATAAATTAAAGCAAATACATTTTGTGTATAGTCAACTTCCTCCCTGGCAGTCATGAATTAGGTACAGAAGCCTTAAAAAGTAACAAATGCAAAACATGGTCTGAATACATTTCTTGATAAACATTTGACAAAACAGAGTAACAGCATCATATTTCGGAAGAATATCAGACAAAAAGTAATTGTCTACATTTAGATAGGTATATTTTGGGCCTTAGATTACAAGTCATTAATTCTTCTCAGTTATTTTTAACCATTTTCCTTTGAAATGGAAAGAGTTACAGTATACTGGCAGATTTCTTCATCCCACCAACTAAAATCATTGTATGAACAGTTATTATCTATTCTGGAGACAGACATAAAAACTCCAAAGATTATTCTTGCTCACATTTACCACACTGACCAGTAATTAGGTTGGGTAACTCTTCACTTAACTAGGTCAGATGCTCATGATCATTTTTCTATATTTCATTCCACCAGTAAATCAGGAATGAACATCTAGCCTTTGTGACTCAGACTTTCACTCAATGACAAATTTATCTAGTAAATCACCATGGTCTGCCTCATACTAGGTTGTGTTCACGATTCCTCTAAAATCTGACTTAATCATACAGGTTTCTTAAATTCCACTAAGCATTAGACTACCACCAGCACCTTAGGTGAGTTACCTAAAACAATGGAAGAATCTGGCCTCCTTGCCCCATCTTTTAATCCTACACTTCTGTTCAATACTGGCTAGAACCACAATGAAGCATTTTGATTTGCAAGCCCTTAAATTTAATCTTCAAGCTTGAGTGCTGAAACAGACTCCTCCATATCTTAACCTTCTTAAAAGATTTAATTTTGAGACGGCTGCTGCTCTCTACTTTATGAATTTAAGCCCTTCACATGTGCCTTTCATTCCCTACTGAATATAGCTCCTATATTCCTATTCCAGACACATAATTTTGAAGACTGGAGTTATAGGACATGAATCCAGTGCTTTCAGTGCTGAAAGAAAAAATACTGAAAAATTATTTCAGACCTGTACATTGTGAGTGTACACTAATGTGGTATAAATCCCTTAAAAGCTGTGTTGATAAACAGCTTTTAAAAAGTAGCTCTAAAACTGATTATTTGACAGTACATACAGAATAGCTTTCAAATGAAAAGAGCACACCATTGCTGTTGGAGTCACTACCATACTACCAACAGCTTCTGCCTCCTTACAATTCTCCAAAACCAAATGGACTTGGGAACACTGTACTGAATTTATAGCACCTGAGTGTTGCATGGCAGGTTGGTTAAAATATTATTACTTACATACACTTGAATATTAACAGTGCAGTGAATGTGAATACATCTTATTTGTCCTATTTCATCCTTCAAATGCTGTAAATCTAAATAGCATTTCCTTTCTCATTTTCCTTATGGTGATGTAAAATAACAAACAAACAAACAAAAGAAGAAAAAGAAAACATTCAACTGCACCTTAACAGTGAAGACAGAGTTAAAGCACTCAAACCAAAAATTAATCTCTACCTACAGTAGTGGTAAGTACTATTCTTAGAGGAACCTGACTATCATAATGAAAAAAGTGGTTCTAGCAGGTTGCTTTTCTAGCTGAATAAGAAGTAAGACAGTTTGGTATGGAAGGTGAAGAGTGAGGATGCTAAGATAAATCAAAGAAAACCAAAAGATCATAAATGGCCTTCCTTCAGGCCCAAGCTAGTAGACACAAAACCATCCTGACCAAAA
>VWYP01033139.1:50780-66273 GCA_013400435.1 Pycnonotus jocosus | reverse complement strand
AAAAAAAAAAAAAAGGCAGCCCTGGATGAAGGTGCCAAACAGGGTATTCCCAGCAGCACTCTACATAAAGCAGGGAAGGAAAACAAATTTTTATTACTAAGGAAGAAGTTTGCTAGAAGGTTATTGATGCCAGGTGACTCTACGCATCATCTCCTTTTCACTAGCAGCAACAACATCTTGTTTTCACTAGCAGGTAAAATTGTTTCTGCGAACTCATCTTGTCTACTTGTCAAGCAGAGCAGAGCAAGATACTGGTGATAAACACACTAGCCTTAAATGGTCTCTTTAAAAGCAAAGGACAGAGAAATTACCAAAAATAACTTCACTTATTTAAACAAATGGCTCCTCTATCCCTTAGCCTCATTTGTCACCAACTCTACAGGTTTTCTAGAAAATAAACCCACCTCCCACAATTTACTAATAATACTCTAACCAGTCTCTCATGTTCCAACACTGAAGAATAATGTCTTTTAATTAAAGTACAGGCCTAGGCCATGATTACCTTCAATGCTGATCTAATTTTACACCTATGCTGATTTCATACATGATAAATGATACTGCTCTAAGGTATAACCTGGAACCTAAAGAACCAAGTCTCAGCTCTCTCCTTGCATTCTCTGTGGTTTCGTGAAAGCACAGGAATAATTTCACAAATCTAAAGATTTGCAGCAACTGTTCATAATGCAAACACATATGTAGTGTCGTGTAGTATGAGAGAAGCTTTAAAAAAATTGTCACTCCAAACATCCCAAAATGTTTCGTAAGAGGTGCATGGCTTGTATCCTACACCAGAATGAATCCTAATTATGATAGCAGAGAAGGATTTTGCTCCAGAAGATTCCCTTTTATTTCAGGGTGAATCTATATCCTTTCATCCATGACAATAAAGCCTTTCCGACTCCGGAAGACTGAGGTGGTGCAGCACAGAGGTAGCCAATGGCTCTGTATGAAATCCACCTGTGTTTAGATAATCTGATACCTCTTGGGCAGAAGCTCATGGTGCAATGTCTCACCCTCCTGAATGCCTCAGGCTTCCCTCATCTAGAGACTCACGGTAGAAGACGGCAAGTTGATCTTACATTCTTCAAATCTGAATATATCACCCCTTTTCCTACACTATCATGTATTAGCATCAGTGGAAAAAATATAAAGAAAAACTAAAATGTATCCAGAAAGCATAAGCATAAAATGTCTACAGGTTCTAATATATTTTGGCACATTTTTTGACTCTTTCTGCTACTCCCTTGGTTGTCCCTCTCGCATTTTAGTTTAAATTTAATACAATAAAATAACACAGGTACATTTATTTGGTCCCATTTTTTACCTTTTTATTTTTCTCAGAGGCTTGGTGTAGTGTAGTACTCAACACATAAAATGGTAGTTTCAATCTCTCAAGTGTCATCTAACATAAAATGAGTTCTGGCCTAAATTTTACTAAAGAGACATCCAGCTGTCCCTCTGTGTTTTACAGTTTCTAAGAAGTTACAAGAATAATTGCCAGGCAATTTAAGAATTAGGAAGGTAAAGCTATATCACAAAAATATTTCCACAAACAGAGCAGGTGCCAAAAAAGGCACCAATCATTTCAGCAAAGAAAAAATATGCTGTAGAACCACAAAAGTTAATTGGGAGTCCAGAAAGTGTCTTGACTGCAATAAGTGTCACAAGACTAATCTGTGTTGTATAAACCCCAAAAATGTCTCCAGAACTACTGAATTTATTTGTCTATGTCTAACCACTTTTGTGCTATCTGCATATGAACAACATATTGGGCACCAATATTACATCCCAACAATTTCAGAAAAGCAAGAAAATATTGTACACTCACAGAAGTTAATTCTAGAAAGAGACTCCTCTGCTGGGAGAATACCAGGCAGTTTATTACTGAAATTTCTTCTGGAACTGTTCAATAAAATCTACTCAACTTTAATGCCTTCTTTTTACACTGGTCACAAATCCATCTGCTATGACTGGTTGTAAGCAGTGCCTCCTCAGCATGGCAAGAAATAGGTTTTCTTAAACAGTTATTAAATAATTAAATATTCAGATCTGACATGGAAATTTTGAGAGAAACTGGTTGTCCTTAAACACAGCTACCACACAATGAGGTCTGAGGAGGCCGCTAGCAATTACTGCAAGGAAATGTCTAGAGAAACCCTACACATTTCATTCACAGGAAGATGTTTCATGCATATGAGAAGGGATTCATCTCACCCAACATTGTCTTTTGCATCACATATCTAATCCAGGTTAGCCAAAGGAGAAAGACAGGTGACTCCAAAGAACAATATTTCCCCTCCCAATTCAGGTGTCTAAATCAGGTGACACAAGCAAAACTGATTGCCTTATGGGTTTACATAATTTTTGCATACCCCATTTCCAGCTTTTCCTTTTTCTACAGAGCTGAGAAAGTCCTGTGCAAAGGGAAAAAAGTTCCCATTCTCAGAGGCCGAAACTGATAAATTGTCTGTTTTCTAAGGTTTCTCTCCATCTTGCACTTATGTCTCACTTTATACTGACTCCATTCTATACACTCACTTCATGCTGTTTTACCAACAATTTCCAAAACAAAACAGGTATTGGGTGTTCATTAACTGGATGCAGTTTATTTTGTCTTCCATGTGTATTCCTTATTTCCTTCCATTTTGTTTGGATGTTTATGACTCCCTCGGAATAATCTATTAATTTTAACATGTTGCTTCTTTTTACTTCCAGATCATTTACTATGATCTGGAATAATCATTCCAGATTATTTACTATGTGAAACAATGCAAGATCTAGCCCAGATCTTTGTAGTACCTGCCCCCCTACATTAAGATGTTGTAAATCTTTTTTACAGTTCATGGCTCATGCTGTATCTTATATGTCAAAACCCTTTTCTACATAAATTTACAATAATTTTCCAAAATTTAAATAGAAAATGCACTATTTTTTTTTAGATCCTGTGTGCAATTAAGAGCTAGAATAAATAAAATCAGTCAGCATGACATTTACATGAAATACATTTCTGCTGCTTTGAATCCCTGAGGTGATTCAAATTCATCTTGAGTGTATTTATCAGGTTAAGCTCTATTCAAATGTTGTCAGAGGATCACATTATTTTTCAGTAAAAGCTAAATTAGGTAAAATGTCTGTCTATTAAAAAACCACAGAACTAGATGAAAGATTATGCTTAGACACAGCAAAACCAGTGTCAATTAATACACACACATGCAGGCAAGCAGAAAGCCAATTTGTTTGGTTTCAGAGTTTTTTATCTTCACGTTTTGCAATCTCTGTCTTGGTGAAATACTTAACTCCTTAAGATTTCAAATATCCTTGTAAATTTTAGGCTACTACAATCTTAGACGAGTTCAACTTTATCTTAGGAAGCTCTGTCAAATGTATAATGTGCAAGAAATAGATTTGACAAATTTATGCTCTTTGTCGTCACCGTAGACCAGGTGAACTTTTAGTATACAAGTGAAGTCACCAATTCTGTGTCAACAGAAGGAAAAGACAAAAGGCCTTATTTGCATGAAATTCATGGATAATTTAGCTCTGGTTATTGCTACATATCAAGCTCTTCTAGGATACAAACCTATCTAAAACTCATAGAAGTTTGATCTCAATTATGCTTGAATGAAAAATATGACCTAATGCATTTCATCAACCAGGTTTAAATACAGCGGTGACAGAATTAATTTACCAAAATAACACTGTATTTTGTGAAATGTTTCATTATATCCCTGATTTTTAAAGAACTTTAAAGGGTCTAAATTGCAGACATATGTTCAGTGCTTTCAAAAGTTTTATTTGGTTGGTTTTTTAATGATTCTAGATATTTACCTGAAATTTTATGCTTTCAAAATACCTTCTGATTTGCAGATTACAATAAAGCAATATTGTCCAGTTTTACAATAAACACAGTACCCAAAGACACTTGTCAAGTAAACTCTCACTTGATTCCCATCTTTCCAAGTATTTACTTTAAATATAGTAGAATTTGGAAGTATGGCAAATGTAAGTTTAGAATTGTTGATTTAATTAGGGCTCAAGGTGGAAGAGATCTTTACCAAACAAATACATTGTTTTGTAGAGACAAATATCATAATTTATTTAAAACATAATATTTATTGCAAGTTTTGCCCTTTATGTAAATCTGTGAGAAGCATATATAAAATGAGTCCTGTTTCTTCCTAATTCAAACTAATGCATTATACAGATTGGATGAAATTCCTACTCTCCTGTAGTTTGCATTCTCAGAAAGGATTTTTTAAAATTTAGAAGATTTCTTTATACATTCTAGATAACTTGCTAATTAAGAAAAGAAACCATCAGAACCCTCAGGTATCTATGAATTTATAATACTAGTTTCTGCTACAACAAGCACCAAAATTTAAGTTCTTGCTGGTGTAAGCAAATTCAACTAAAAGATCATAGGGATTCAAGAAGTGATTGTAAAGTGTGTTGAATAAAAATCCAGTTAGGGCAAGGAAGTATTTTAAGATACTCTGCCAATCTCTGGAAAATCTCACTGATCAATGAAGGCAATGAAACTTTAGAGAAGAACACCAGATGCATGTCATATTCATGTAACTCTCTGAGCACCATCAGAATCAGGCTATTGTCCCAGACAAATCTCACCATAGTGTTTTTCTAAAGACATTTTTCTTTCAGTTTCTCTCCTCATTTTCAAAGCAGTGTCACTAGACCCCAAGTCACCATAGTGTTATGAAGCTAAAGGGCTACATAATATACACCATAATACTACACGATTACTTATGTACCCAGGACATTTTTACACAAACACTTGTAACAGTAAAATGGGGCTAGATCCAATACAGCCACTACTCACATTCCCATTTCAGGAAGATATTCATATTAAGCATATGCTGGACACCTCCTGGGATTGCATCAATGATCACGAAACCAAGAAAGTTTAAACACCATTTATCATCAGAAAAAGTGGAAGCAGTCTGCAAAGAGTGTAGTGGCAATGCACTGAGTTGCATTGCAATGCCCTGTAGTATACAGAAAATTCATTATTTTTATGAACTCCTAATGCATGTCAATATTTTAGTAAAAATATTTTGACATTGTAAAGCATGTAAAAGTAATAGCTATAGTTCCTAACAGCTTTATTTTTCAAATTCTAGTAGTTCTCTCTTGCAGAATGAAAAAAAAAGTAAAATAATCAACTGCAGGCTCATATTAAGAGGTTCTATAACCCTCTAAGAGGGTTATATAGTTACAACCAGTCAGTGCATAGTCACAGCCAGATCCTGTAGCTTTCAAAGAGAACTAAAACAGAAGACTTCTCTGCTAGTAACCTGTTCTAAGTTAGAACAGGTTTATTTTAAGTGCCTAAAATCCAAGTCAGACAAAGTTCTGAATAACAACCACATTAAGAACATACAATCTTCCTTCAGAAAATTTCACCCAGGTCATTAACTTAAGAAAAAAAGAAAAAAATTCCTATTTGAAAGCAGATAGTCTGTAGGGGTTTTTAACAAAATAAAGGCAGTATTTCCTCAGTAATAGAGTTGTGTGTGTTTTGCTGTCTCCAAGCTTTGGAAGATGAATATACAGCAAGTAAAATACCAAGTTTGAACTAGCACAGCGAAGTTTGAGTTATTGTGCCCCACTGAGGGGGTTGGATAAATTAACTCAGACTTGGTATTGCACTAGCTACATTCACAGACTTCCTGCCAGCTTTAAGCACAAGCCCAACCGCTCGACCCCCACCCCCAAAACTCACATGCCTATCAGTTCCTACTTAAAAACACAGGTTAAGTAGTTTTCAGAACCAGACTAAAGACAGTCTGGTTGTGTACAAGCAGGAAAAACACTTAAGTGAGACACTTAAAGTGTTTAAGATATGACTGTAGAGGTGGCAACAGAGGGAGTTCTACCTCAGTATTACAGCTGTTTCAATGAAACAAAGAAAATCTTTCATCTAAGGAGGACATGACTGCTGTGGGGGAGGAACATGATACTTTATGGAAAAAAGTATTTTATATACAATATTCAATGCTGGAGTGTTCAAAAGTCTAAAACACATAGCTCCAAATATTTACATGAGAATGTCTTCAACTGACTTGGCACTGACTTCTAATTTGGGTATAATTTTCACAATTGTAAAACACTGGCATGTACATACTTGTTAAAGGAAATATTAGGAGGGAGGTACTATTATAGTGTCACTGAAAAAGGTACTTTAAAGTATTACCATTAAAATAAGACAGGATATGAAAAAGCTATAAGCTTGCAATTTTCTTTTGTGCAATTAATGGAGCATTAGATATTTTATGCCCATTGCTTGTAATTTGCATATTAATAATATGCAAAACATTAACTAGAATTCGTTGATAAAGAGACTTGAATTTATTACGTACTCTCCATTATAAAGTAGTCTTGAGTTGTCAGTTACTATCAGATTTTCTCTGAACTTGATATAATTAGCACCAAATTTGTATGGTAAAGAAGCAATTCCATACACAGATGTCATTCTTATCCCTTGTATTTTTATATTTAAATTATAATTTCTAGCTATCCAAGTAAGATACTAGGCTTTTTCCTAATAGAAGTATGGCTTTAATACTGCATTTTACTTACTGATCAACACAATTTTATGACATTGCACATGCATTTAATAATCCAGGAGTTCCTTTCTGGGGAGGAACTTTCTGCAAGGAAAACCTAGTAATGACAAGTCAAGAAATCTTAGCTTGCACATTCTTGTCAGCCCATAAGCAAAAATAATGCTAGCTTTGAAATCCTGATAGCAAATTGTACACAAAAATCATGAGAACGAATACATCAGAAACTACCTGGGGATATGGATGGCTGATTTTGTTGGTCTTGTTAGCACATAGTTTAAGCAGTTTTATAAACAGATTCTATTTGCCTACATGGAAATAATTATTTAATATTCTTTGCCCAAAGAAAAAAATACTGTTGCTCCAAAAGCCTGATCCTAGGTTTTATTCTATTCTACTTTGCTTCATTTTTGTAGAATATTGAATATGTCTCTAGAGTTGAGATCAAAAAGCCTCAAGCACACAGGAGAGCTCTGGTAGCATAATAACTAACTGCACAACAGCTGAACCACTGTAAACACTGGTTACTGAGTACTGTTAACACATCGCAGCAATAAACTTAAACTATGTGAAAAAGACAACATTTTTCAACAGGAACATGAGTAGACCATAGAAGTGCTCTGTTAAGAGTTACCCAGCAATTAGGTGCTTCCAGAATAAACCATTAAAATTTGATCATATTTCATGTCTAAAACCAAGAAATGGCTGATAGCTTTATGGCAAATAACGCAGGAAAGGTTACAAGATCTAATATACAGCCCTGCTACAAGACACTGAAGTGGTGTAAACCGTTTATGCCCTCACACACGTGCCAGGTCACTTGCTAATTCTTCAGTAAATTTTCACCCACAAGAGTGAAGCTAAAAGAACTAAATATGAGTATATATTTTTTTTGCAGAAGTCAGCCATACCTCCCTTAAACAACAAATGAAAGAGGGTTTTGCTTTTTTGGCTGATTTTCCACTGAAGCTTATTAAATAATGGTCATATTTTCTACCTTGCTGACTGAGCTGAGGGGCTAAACCTCCAAGTGACTGCTGGTGATAGGCAGTCAGAATGTGTAACATTCAGAACTGCTCCACACAGAGTCATTAAGGAACATCTGCCTATGCTACTGCTTCTGGAAGAGGAAAACACTTGCTTCCCTTTGACATTTCTTTCCCCTAAAGGGAAAAAAGGGCTTGTAAGTGCATTTTACCAGCAATTAACTTTTCCCTGCATCAGCACTCTCTTCCTCTGTTACAACTCGCAGTATCCACCATATGTACAGAAAATTCTTGTCAGACTACTTGACTTTTTTTTTTAGTAACAATCTACTTGACCAATAATACTGCAATTTAAAATGTGCTTCTTGCAACAAGGCTCCCAGATTCACAATATAGAGTCAGATGGACCCATTAATAACTACTACAAAGTCATGCATTCTGCTACATCGACTATAATACAAATACACCCATTCAAAGAGAAGGGAGCTACAAAAAACCAGTCGTCAGAGGCCCAAAGCAAACAAAACATTGCTAAAGGTTTGTAATTTTTGCAGCTACAGCCAAAAATGTGCAGAACAGAAAAAATGCATGACCAAAGGTATGAAAACTTCCTAGATCTTACCTTTTCAAAAACAGAAACAGCAGTAAAATGGGAGCAGCTCTCAGAGTCTCTGTCCAAATTACATGCTGGGATTCCCTGGATCCCTGTATTCCCCTAATCAACACCTTAAGACACAATCAGCACTACATGCAAGGATAGAAATTCATCACCTCACCCAGTTTCGTTCCTGTTGATACCTGTACACACTTCTTTGCCTTTGAAAGTAGGAGGAGGCCCCTAGTGACTATGTTACAGAGAATGGAAGTCAAGATCTTATACCTAATTTACATATTTTCTATTTATCTCACCTGGCACAACACTGAGTGGATGAATAATGAGATCATTATCTCCTCATCAATGAAAACCTGAAGTCACTGAGACAGGAAGTTGCAGCTGTGCAACAAGACACAGCAGTACTGCATACAAGGTTAGAAACAAAAAGGAAAGTACTATGGGCCATTTAAATTTAGGAGGGATTTTATTATAATCATTCTGACTGTAATATAACCAAGAAAACTGTGCTTTAAAAGGGAGTTCTCAAAATTCCTAGGCCAAAAATTATTATAACAAATCTCCCATATAGCCATTTTTCAGCTGGTCTGGTGTCAGATTTTGCTTATCTGCCTGCTGTTGGTACTGCATTAGTCTACACAGAATTCAGAAGGGAAAGCATGTGATTTAAATTCCAGTTGTGCCATGAATTCACTATAAGTGTAGTGTTATTGCAGAGAAAATTGCTTCTTAAAAGATACATTCCAAAACAGAATTATTTGCTTTTCAGAAGTACTTTTTTGAACTTCGGGTATAAATTATCTTTTCTTCAGTTAACTGAAAAGCATCTAGAGGGGAAATTCTATCAAAACTACAGAAATCAACTCACACATACTTTAACAGTAGAAATTTAGCAAAAGACATCTGAAAAAAACCTACCACAATAAAATTATGCAATGTATGGGCAAAAAAAATCTTATCTTATTGTGCGCAAATACTATTAAACAAACATACAATCAAAGAACCTGTGAAGTAAGTATTGGCATAGTACAGGAAGTATAATATAGGAAGTACACGTAATTAGAGGTAGCTCTTGTTTATATATTGATACACATGATGTACATTATCACATACAGTTATCATGACATGAGAATGATGGCATTGTAACTAGTAAGCCATTCTGACTTGAACATCTAAATGACTTCTTATTCTTTGACCTGTATTTTTAGTCAATGTTTCTTCATTGCTAGTAAGTCTCTATCAATTGCAGGGAGGTTACAGAGCATGTAAAAGCTGTATTAGTAAACAAGGGAAGTAAATAGGTTTTTCTCACTGACAAAGATGGAACATAAGAAAGGTTAATAGATAACTGCCATTTCCTACATATTTTCTCTTATTTCTTAACATGGTGTGGGAAATATCGAGTAGTTCAGTATTGACTAAAACTTTTAAGTACCATATACCAAGTAATTTAGTCCTGCCTCTTCTCCAACTCCTTTTACAAACGTCATTTAAAGCAGCTCTTCTTATGCACATCAGGAACACTTAACTGCCAGTCAGAATATTAGTGTACTGCAGTACCGCGCGTGGGCTGCAGCTTTGCAACAATATTACTTGAGAACCTACATGCAGTCTTCGTAATTCTAGAAAAAAAGTGGATACTGTCAATCCCTCTGAATAGCTCGCAGACAAACGCTGCGTCTTCGCGGAGCTGGAGCTCTTCTCGTTATGGTCGCACGGTAATTAGAGCAGTTCCGTGCGAGGCGTCCATCGTCTGCCACAAAGGCAACCCCTAATGATGGGCTGCAGCCCCCGCGGGGGAACTTCGTGGAGGGAAGTTTGTGCACACCGATGTTCTCGGCAACAGCCAAAAAAGAGAGGACCCGTTTCCCTTCCCTCCGCTCAGACAGGAGCATCAGAGGAGACAATTCCCTGACACCCCCAGCCAGGGCAGCCTCACCTCCCTGGAAAGACTACAACAGCGAGACTTACCTTAGTGAGCTGGGCAATCTTCTTGCACATTTTCGTGTGCATTTCCCGATTGCATTCCTCTGCCGAGCTGCTGCGAGCGGCTTTAGATCCATTGCAAGTCCCAGGCTGATGAATGTTGTTTATGCCAGAGGCCATTAGGCTTGAATTTTAATCACGTCTGTCTGCGTACGCTCCGGGTAGCGCGATCCTGGCCCCGATGCTCGCCCCCCCGGCTGGAGGACTCACAGCCCCCGGCGCTGGAAGAACTTCAGCCCCGAATAGGGGCTCCGGCCGCCGCCGCTCCTCCTTCTCTGCAGATGTCCCAGTCCTTCAGCAAGACATCCAGGCGAGCAACCAGAGAACAGCATGTGCAAATGTCCTGATTGGGATTTTTTTTTCCCTCCCCTCCTTCTCTTCAAATGGTTGAGCTTCCGCCAGAAGACGCCAGCGGGGCAGTGCTGCAAATTCCCCACTGGAGACACTGAGCCAGCCTAGAGGCAATAGCACAGGCATTGCCGGCGATCGGTGTAGTAGAGATTGCTTGAAGATTAAATCATGCTGCTTTCTTAAGTGTCAAAAGACTGCAGAGGTCATCTGAGAAGAGAGTGTTGGCACCTTTCATAAGCTGTTATTTTGGCAATCCTCTCTAAACCAGGATGGGCCCATAAGTGATGAACAAAACCTTTGTTTAATTTTTGCTGCTGTGTTGAAAGCAGAATGGGAGCCAAGGGGCCCAGGAGCACAGCTGAGCCCAGGAGCTGTGTCCAGGATTCAGTCTGCCTGCCTTATTCAAGGAGACTCTGTTCCCTCTAGTTACACTAAATACACTGGAAGGGTGCCTGAAGAAAACTGACAGTATTACAGGTCTTTATTTTTTCTTCTTTTTTTTTTTTATGCGCACTCTGTTTCAAAGAGATCAGACTTGGACGTGTAAAATAAGGGACAGTAAAAGGCAGAAAAATACACACACACACAAAAGGCAAGCTATTAAATAATGGGATTTTTAAAGAGAATGCTTCAGTGAACTGTTATGCAAGAAGAAAACTGTTCGTGAACACGTTTAAACAAGTCTAGAAGAGAAGAAGTAAGAGAAGAAGTAGGAGAAGGCCAAGTAGGATGAAGTAAGAGAGGCAGAGAAGAGTAAAAGGGAGAAGGAACAGATAAGGGAAGCCAAGAGCTGCCCAACACCCCTTTGATGAATCACTGCAGCCAGCACCAGAGACCCCATGGAACTGCCGAAGGCTCCACCTCAGGTCCTGCTGACTTGCAGCCAGCCAGAGGGGCCACGAGGCTGCTTCTTCCCTGCTGCCTCTACCTGGAAAGGCAGGCAGCTTTCCAGCCTGATCTCCTGGCAGTACTTGCCATCCTTCTGGGGTGGGAAGCTTCCACTATGCTAGTGGTGGGTTTAAAAGAAGACCTTCCTGAGGACTATCAGAATTGAGGAGGAAGATTATCTGGAGTCAGTTAATGGTATGGCAGAAGGAAAACAGAAAAACCTTGGTGAAGGCAGAGACAAAGAACTGTTAAGAATAACACTCCTAAGTGGAAAAGATCAGGGCAGAAGAATACCTACAAGGCAGTGGGGAGAAGGAACACTGTAAAGATGTAAGAAGATAAGACCTTGGGACAGGGAAACCAAACCCTTGATTGCCAGCAGAAGAAGAGAGACTGTAAATCTCCAGAGGCAGAAAGAATCTTCATTCCAGGCATGAAGAGAGTGTTGGCACCATGAAGAGGAAATGAAGACTGAGAAATGCAATGTATAAATGAAAATGATCACCGTTGCTGAGAGATGCTAAGCAGGGAAATGATGTTTAGCCCAGAAAGAATATTAATAAGAAAAGGCGAGAAACAGATCCCTGCACAAAGGAATGACAAAGTACACTGGCACTATTGTCCAAGATGCTGCTGGAACATTTTCTGTGACTAAGACATAGGGATATGCCACTGCTAATTGTCTGGTATCTACTAAGACATGTACTCACACATAAGTTTACATCAGTTAATATTTTATACCTTCACTATCTGGTCATCAATTTGAGAAAAAGCCTAGGAATTTAATTGTATGTAAGATTTTGATTAAATTGACAAAATTTTTAGGACAATCAAGAGAAGAGCAAGGGCTGGACCAAAGTCCTAATACGTAGTTTCCTCAGAAAAAAACAGAACAAACTAAACGAAAACAGAAAACAAATTAAGAAAATTGCAAAAGCTTTTACAAGTACTTACAAGAAGCTACCTATGTTATCACACAGGTGGACAGTAACATTTATGGTTGTTCTATTAAACACTGGATCTGGATTTAGGGGTGGATAGAGACTTGAGACACCTTTATGGGCATAGCAGAGCAGAGAAGCACAGATCTTCAGATACATTGAAAAGGAATAAATTACTTAAGATATCTTCAAGAAGGCTGTTTATACATTTTGGGGCATTAGGGGGAAAGAACTTGAGACTTTGGTACAAAATAATGTTTTAGCAGAACATAATTTGTCACTGGTGAAGTATTCCTAGTTCAGACAAGACTTTTCAGCCAATACTTCAAACCCTGGAAATGTTTCAATCAGATCTCATGCACCAGAAAATGCAACAACAAAATATAAATTCACAGGTGACTCAGGTTCATTAGTTTTATGATGCAAAAAAATCCAACTTAGTTTCAATAACAGAATTTCAGCAGATAATGCCAGAATGTTTCAATGAGAATTTAGCTTTTTTTTTTTTTTTTTTCCCCTGTAATTCATCTAGGAATCACCTATAAATAGGACAAAACAAAGATGTCACAAAGCATAATCTAAATGTGTACTATACAAATACAGGTTTTGTGATAATCAAATGGAACACAAATAGATTACAGAATGTGTCTGAACTTGGGGCAGTAAATGGCAAAAGTTTAAAATAAAAATCAAAAATCTAATGAGAAAATGCATAAACTTCTGCTTGAATTATTATTGCTGCATTAGTTTTCAGTAAATTGTGAGAGAAGGTGGTCATGTCATCACAGTTTTTATAAATCTTTGGTTAACTGTAAACTGGTTTGTAGCTTTGCTGTTCAGATATATTAACTAATTTCTTTTCCAACTCAAAAACAAAAAACAAACAAACAAACAAACAAACAACCAAAAAAAAACCCCCAAAACAAAACAAAACAAAAAACCCCAAAAACATACATGAGCAAAAGACTATAAGCCTTCCATTTTTGATGCCTCCTGCATTACACAGACTATGTACCTTCTGCAATCTTATGACTAGCTACTAGTAACTATTAAAAGAGCCATACCCTCAAATTCCAAGATATAAAAAATATATTCCCATTGCAAATGTTTAATACATAAATTTGCACCTTTGTTTAACATATTGCAAACAGCCTTCCTAAAACACAATTAATGCAATACAATTAATGCAGCCCAATTCTTTCATGCTTTGTCTGAATACCAGTGCTCAGTGATTTTTTAAAAAACATACAACAGCAATGTTAAACTGATTCCCTGAATTACATCCTACTGCTGTTTTGCAGTTCCACAAAGTTTGCCATTGAAAATCTCACCTGTGAGATTCCAATTCAATTCCTAAATAATTACCCTCATTTTTTTTATCTCCATTTACATTCACTTTGGTCCTAGAGTAGCTTTTTGGCCCCAGAACAGAGAATCCAGGAATCATTTTCTCTTTTTTTGACAAGGGGAGTGGGGGGAAAGTGAAATAAGAATAGCATCAACTTCCATTTTTTTGCTACTTCCAGTTTTTGTCCAATGACCTACATCTAATATTACCACAAAGTAACTGGCATGCAATAAGTTTGGCTTACCCTGTGGCACTGTATTTGCTCACGTAACAGGATCAACAAAGGAAAGAGAAAAGATCTAGAACTGTGAGTCAGATGTAGATCATGGCAGATAAGGTCACTACTTCAAAGGACAAGGAAAAAAGCTGGAAAATAGAGTTCATTACCCTCCAGGGCCTGGAGCACCATCCAAGGTTCAGAGTTTCATCATTCTTTTCTGGATGGAACTGTGAAATCCCACTGGTTATAACCTCTGGGCCTTCATTACATCCTTGCCCCCTGGTCAGTCGTTATATCCATCCCTCAGGAAGCAGCTGTTCCCCACTGAGCCCCGAGAGGTAGCTCAGCAAGGAACTGAAGGCACAGGATGGAGCTGGAATGGATTCCTGGGCCCACAGGCAAAGGCTGTGGCTCCAGGCAGGTCAGGGCTCATTAAAACTGATTAGTGCAGTCAAGGCCCTGAAAAATAAGCTATAAAAACTATGATAGCAACACTTCTATCAGTTGAACAAGGTATCTGGTATCACAGAAACGTGGCCAGCATTTGTGATCCTCCTTCAGCATGTTAATTTACCTACACATGAAATATCAATTGTACTGAGAATTTTCTATTTCTACCTGTAAATGCAAAGCCTAGCAGAAATATTTAAAGCAGTCTGGAAAAAATAAATCTCACATCCTAGATGAAATCCATGGTAAGGGACTATAAGATATTCTCCAGGGAAGGTCTTCTTCTGTAGACCTGAGATGCAGGTAGGCACAACTGGGATGCTAAACATGTGGATCAAAAATCATTTGCACATTGCATTATGATGTCGCTTAAATGTTCTGTGTTTTTAATGCCACAAGAATCACAAAGGTTTATCTGCTCATCTTCCTGCTTGCATGTTCTTGTCCACAGATAGGGATTCTATTGCAGAAAAAAATAAATATGAAGGTAATTATCCAGTAAAAATACATTAAATAGAAAGATTGTTACACATTGTATTTCCCCACAAAATCTGACCTTAAAAAAAAAGTTTAACCATTGAGGATTTGCAGTTGATTATAGGGTTTTGTAGAGCAACTATTTCTCCAACATAAAATGAAAACTTCTAGAAAAATGTTAACATGTAAGATTCTATTTTACTATTGTATTTGTGCATATAGAATCAATTTTCTACTCTCTCAGAGCAGGTGATTAGGCTTGATCTGTATATTTTAGAGGTTAATAAAAATATAAAACTCACCTTTAAAATGGAGTTACCTTTTTTAAACATACACAAATGCATGGTAGTATAATATGTCGGGGGAAAAAAAGCCCTCTGCCACATATTTAAATTATTTTAGAATTTATTTTTATCTGTAAAAGAAAAAACTTTGTCTCCAGCTGCTGCCCTCCATTCTTCACATACACCTCATATATATCCCATAATCCTTGACACCATTGTAAAGAGAAAATAATTTCAATTTTTTGGTTGATTAAAATCTGCTTCTTAAATAAAACACTAGGAAGATTCAGATCTAGAACAAGACTGACCCCTAGTGTTTTCCTTTTTTTTTTTTTTTTTTTTTTTTTTTTTTTAAAAAAAAACACCCT